>CAUZLF010000372.1:51429-118461 GCA_963580285.1 Lucinisca nassula | reverse complement strand
CGAAGCATTGCAGAATTTTGGTGATGGAAAAGGTTACGATTTTCATGTTCACGCAATTGGCGATCGTGGCGTTTATGAAACTTTAAATGCGGTAGAGAATGCGCATGATGAGTCGAGTGATAGGGAAACCAGGCACCGACTTACTCATCTAGAAGTAATCAATCCAAATGATATTGGCAGGTTTAAAGAGCTTGGTGTCATTGCTGACTTTCAAGTTGCGGGCGACTTTACTTTGCCAAGTATGAATGGTGATCTTGAAAGGTTGATCGGTAAAGAAAGGAGAATGTTTAAACATCCCTATTAAGAGTGTTGTCGATACACAGGCGATAGCTACACTTAGCAGTGACTGGGATGTCCAGCGACTTAAATCCATTTGTAGGAATGCAGCATGCAACAGAGAGGGGTGATCAATCAGTAAGCGTCAAAACAGCGGTAGAAATGTACACCATCAATGCAGCGTACGCAATGAGACAGGAGGGTTCCGTGGGATCTTTGGTAAAAGGTAAATTCATTAACATTACGCGATACGAATACGCGGGTAAACCGCTTAGAGGATCTAAGTCTGCCCAGGCAAAGCGCTGCGAGTCGGTCCGTCCATGTTTATAAACCCTATTGGTTTCATTGGGCGACAGGGCTTGAGATGTCATTTCATCTCAATGTCGGGTAAAAGTCCCACAAAATTGGAAGCAACGTCTCCAAAACCACCTCAGAAGTGTTGACGGGACATTAAACCTCAAATTAAACAAACAAACACAACCGTGCGTCATAGTGCATTTTTCTCTCTTACATGCTTTACGATAAAATAAAGAAATTTCTATCGTCATTGTTTCAAGTGAAAAAAAAAACAAAAAAAAAAAAAAAAAAAAAAAACAAACAAACAAAAAAATAACAAAAAAAAAACAAAAAAAAA
Source organism: Lucinisca nassula (assembly GCA_963580285.1). NCBI lineage: Eukaryota > Metazoa > Mollusca > Bivalvia > Lucinida > Lucinidae > Lucinisca > Lucinisca nassula. The sequence continues at coordinate 117,551 of CAUZLF010000372.1, read as the reverse complement.
AAAAAAAACGATTTTTGGCTTTCACTGTAAACTCGGTGTATCATCGAGAAATAGCACATTCTCTGTTTAATGTGTGTCACAAATTATGTCACTCACGCTCGCACGCCATTAAGACGTTGATGGCGTCACTTACGTAATGATTTGCATGCGACGCCAGACGCGCTTAAAGTGAACATTTTTATAAAGTAACATCTTATATTTTCCAGGGCCCAGTTGTTCAAAGTATCTTTAGCTTAACGAGCTCGTTAGTGGTCATATTGTTAACTCTTCTGTCCGCTTCGGGGAACGGGAGGTCACGGGTTCGATCCCGGGCCTCGACATACCAAAGTCGTTAAAATTGGTACTAGCTGCTCCTCGCTTGGCACTCAGATTTTACGGGGTAGAGCTAGGACTGGTCGACCCAGTGTCAGGATAATGTGACTGGGTGTGGTATCATGTAATGTGTCTGGGACATGATACTTAGGTGAGGCAGCACTATAAAAGTGAGCATTGAGCTCCCTGTCGCAACCAGACACCTTCGTGATATTACTGAAAAATTGTTGAAAGCGACGTTAAATCCGAATTCACACACACATTGTTAACTCTTCTAGCAAGTTTAATATCTAAAATTTTGTTATTTTTGCTTATAAAATGTGAGCAGCTTTCGCATATGCAATAGCTGCTCACATTTTTTTTTTCAGAAAAATTTTAGCATATTTGCCATATTTAATGATCGAAGTTTTAATGATTCGTTAACTAACGACGTCGTTAGTTTTGAACAACTGGCCCCAGGTTGCAAACTGTAAACCTGCCGAACACTTCTAAATCGTCGCGAAATCACCATAGACTGTGGAGACGAACTGGTGCTTTAACCATGCATACATAATTGAGCCTGCGCACGACAAACCCTACAATAAGACATGTGCGGCCCCATGGAAGACTCACATCAGCCTGTGCATCCAAATAGTCTAACCACAGACTTCTTTTGCTGCTTGAAGGAGCATTGGGCCCTTAGCTATCCTTAGAGCGCACAACGAAGACTCTGATCAGACTGCGCGGAGTCTTCGTTGGGCGCACGTGTCTTATTGTAGGTTTTGTCATGCGCTGGCTCAATTACAGTGAAAAGCAAAAAAGAAACAGAAAATATAGGTATTTGTCAGAACCGCCTCAACGAGTACCCACAACCCATGTTTTTGAACAGAAATAAGAAATATAATGTAGGAGTATACCCGTGTAAAAACCCGTTTTCGCTGTACAAATTTTCATTACACAGACTTGATAATAGGGTAGTTGTCTACGAGCATATGCTCTCTGCGAAAACGCTGATCAGCCTGCGTAGCCAATCAGAATGCAGCCAAGGGGGCAGGGGTCTGAGCGGGACAATCTTGCCGGTCATCTTCCTACTTATGCCTAACAAACAAATCAAACACATGGTGAGAAATGGCATGTTTTCAGTCTGGACAGAGCGCAGCGCTGCCACTTTTGCGAAATTGATATTTTAGCAGGAATCAACAGCAGAATATCTCTCTCTCTCTCTCTCTCTCTCTCTCTCTCCTCTCTCTCTCTCCTCTCTTCTCTCTCTACTCTCATCTCTCTCTTCTCTCTCTCTCTCTCTCTCTCTCTCTCTCTCTCTCTCTCTCTCTCTCTCTCATCTCTCTCTCTCTTCTCTCTCTCTCCTCTCTCTCTCTCTCTCTCTCTCTCTCTCTCTCTCTCTCTCTCTCTCTCTGACAGAATTGTGAATATAATATACATGCACTATAATATCACTGACTTGTCGGAGTAACGGTTATTTAAAGCAAATAGCAGCTGCATGTGAGGTCGGAGTGTCGCGTAAGAGGGTTATCTGTACAATCTGGACTGGAATCATGGATTGGTTAGATATCAGTGTGACCCAGATCGGGCTCTGCAGAACGCGGCGTCTGACCAGGGTCTACACTGTTTTCTTGAAAACTGGAATTTATTGGTTACACAAAATGTTTAAATCTCAGCCCAGGACAATTTTCCAAGCCCAGAGTCAGTAACAATCGACCCACCAGTACTCTTAGTGCTTTGAATATAACCAGCATTCATACAGCGCGCGCTCAAAACTGATCAGACTACACGCAGATGTGCCAGATAGTCTGAGGCTTTGCTGTTCGTAGACTTCACGTGAACAAGTCCGTGAAATGAACACCCCGTACACCCCACTTTGTACAGAGAAACATGGGGTTTACGGGGTAAACATTTTTTGCTTATTTTTACTCCAAGACATAGGTTGTGGTTACTCGTTAGAACCGCCTCAATGTTTTGAGCATTTATAAGAAAAAATAATCACAGATATTTATATAAAAAAGTAGCCATTTTGGAGGTGTGAAAAATGCACTATGTCTTACAGGTGTGTTATCGTAATGCTTGATAAATTCCATCACGAAAACACGCCTATATAATTTTGACTCCCTTGAACCCACTTTTATGTAGTAAAACTGGGGTATACAGGGAGAAACCTTATTTTTCTTATTTCTGCTCTAAAATATAGATTGTTGCTTAATCGCCCCCCCCCCGCACCCCCACCCCCCCCCGCACGCCCATCCAAGAAAAGAAGGAACACTTTGAACGTAGAAGTCACTTTGTAAGACAAAGGGTTTAACTTATATATCTGTGTGGATAGCTGTGGATACGTAAGTCTTTAGTAATGCACAGACTGATACGAGTCGGCGCTTGCAAAAAATCAGACCTATATTCACAGGGTTATCCCTTTTGATTGCGTTTAATACCCGCAGAACGCGACGTCTCATTAGGTACTGCACTGTTTGCCACTCATCCAGCTTTTACTTCTTATGAAATAATCGATTCCAAACAAATCAATAATGATTATCATTTTTGTGGAATTTATCGATTGATTAATCGATTATCAGATTAATCGTGCGAGCCTTAACAGGGCCTGATGTAATAAAACTTTGTTTATGCTCAACTCACTTGAGCACACATTTTGTAAAAATCAGGAAACTACAACCAATTGATGCTTTTTTTCTGTTCAGGTAAGGAAAGAATGTCAGTCCAGAGATTCAAAAATGTCAATAATTGTTTCGGCATTTTAAGATTTATGAGCAGAACAAATCACATTCCCAAGAGTGCTGAGCATACAACAAGTTAAATAACCTCTGTGCTAGTAATAAGGCTGGCACGATTAATCTGATAATCGATTAATCGTTCTTGCATAAATGCCTATGCACATGGCTGTTTGAAGCCATTATCAAATGGACCGAAAGCCGTGCTCAAACAACAAAAACGATGTTCAAATCATGAAATTCGCATGCTGTTTGAACATGGATTTTGAGCTTTTGCTATCACAAGACGGGCCTTGCATTGTTTACGTTACGTTGAGCGAAGTAACGTTATCGCACTGAACAGGGTTCTATGATGACGTCAGATGGTTCCTGCGTAACAACGTCATTGTAAACAACATTCTGAACTGGCCGCCATGTTGGTTCGCGGGTTGCATTTGAAGAGTTTATATGCAGTTTATATGGAGCTTTTGGGCGTTTTCGTCAAAATTTGCTGTCGGAATCGTAAGTTATGCAAGAACAACGATCATCCATCGTTATTTCATTGCATTAACATTTGCTTGGTTGGTTGGTTATCTTTGTGACATTATAAAGCTGCCTATCATCCCCATGCGCTGCCTAATCGCTCGGAAGATATCTGAACACTCGGCCTGGCGGCCTCATGTTCAAACAGCTTCCTCGGGACCCGGCGAATGTTAATGCATGAAAAACCATGGTTGATCCCTATTATCGATGAATTCCACAGAAATGATAATCATTATTGTTTTGCTTGAAATCGATTATTTCATAAGTACCCAACGTTGTGTCTAAAAATGCTGAATGAGTGGCAAACAGAGTAGACCCTGATGAGAAGCCGCGTTCTGTGGCGTCTCATCTGGACCTACACTGTTTGCTCAGACCTGTCTGTTGAAAACCATGTGGTAAAGTACAACATGTGGTAGGAGTCATGCTCAGAAAAAAAAGCCAGATAGGTAAAATTATGACCAAATCTTCAGTGATTACTAATCGATTATCGGTCAATGACAGGACTGATAATCGATTATCTTTACAGGTCCGATTGACCAGCCCTAGCTAGTAGCCTACTGTCAGTTCTTTGATTTCTACTTGGCCACCGCCCATCGGGGCTTGAAGAAATATATGGGCTGCATGATGCTTCAACGCAGAGCTGAATCCGACCCACAAACGAGTACTGGTAAACCGCTGAGAGGAGCTAAGCCTGCCCAGGCAAAGCGGTGAGAGTGTCGGACCGTCCATGCTTATAAACCCTATTCGTTTCATTGGTCGACAGTGCTTGAGAATTCATTACATCTCAATGTCGGGTAAAAGTCCCACAAAATTGGAAGCAACGTCTCCAAAATGACCTTTACAGTGTTGACGGGGACGTTAAACCTCAAATCAATCAATCAATCAATCAATCAATCAATCAATCAATCAATTGATTTCTACTATTTCAGGAAAAGAAGCTGACTTTATCATCATAGACCAAGATGTTTTGTCACCTGCCATACGTGCCGACATCAAGTACACCGAGGTCCTTGCCACCGTCTTCAAGGGTGAAGAGATTTTTAGGCGTTATGAAGATTTTCCAGTAGAGTACGGCGAAGATGACTATTTTGAATGTATTTGAACTGTGATACTATAAGAATCTGACATGGGGTTCTGTTGTAGATGAGCGTTTCCAACCCGAGGGATGACCGTGCTGAGCGGAACCGAGGCTACGCCGAGGTTCCGCTCAGCACGGTCATCCCGAGGGTTGGAAACGCCCATCTACAACAGAACCCCATATTGGATTCTTTTTCTTGCACAACACCTCCGGTTAGTTTTGACAGCTCGCACATGTATATTGTTTACAAAATAAAAGTAGTGCAGAAGTAGTTCCGGCAGTTGAATAGAATTGAAGCACATTTATGTTAGTTGCCTGGGTCGGAACACCAGGGTCAGAACATAAATTTCTATCCCAGGGTAAAATCACGGATTTCCTTGTCTGGTGTGCAAGAAGAAATTTTATGGTCTTTTCTACGTGTAACCAAGCCCGATGTTCTTACAAGGCCCCTACTTTTATGCTCGACACAAACTATTGTATAGACTCATAAGTTTCGACGCAAAACCACATGGTTAGACTTGTAGAAATAGATGGGTTGCATGATGCTTCCACGCAGAGCTGAATCCGACCGCACACGAGCACTGGTAAACCGCTTAGATGATCTAAGCCTGCCCAGGCAAAGCGGTACGAGTCGGACCGCCCATGCTTATAAACCCTATTGGTTTCTTTGGGCGACAGGACTTGAGATGTCATTTCAACTCAATGTCGGGTAAAAGTCCCACAAAATTGGGAGCAACGTCTCAAAAATGATTTTTATCAAACGAGCCTTCGGCGAGTTTCATAAATACCATATGAAATAACCACGTATGTAAGATTCTGTTTATCATATGACCTGGGTGGATTTTATCACCTTAAACAAGATCATTTTTCCACAAAAATATGCATGGTTGACATAGACTGTCGTCATGACGTTACTTAATATTACACGTGTGGTCATACGATTTTTATTACGCGACGTTATTCACTGCTTATCAACGACGTCAAATGATAATCGAATTTATTTTCTTGCATAAATACCTATGCGCATGGCTGTTTGAAGCCATTGTCAAATGGACCGAAAGCCGTGCTCAAACAGCAAAAACCATGTTCAAATCATGAAATTCGCGTGCTGTTTGAACATAGATTTCGAGCTTTGATATCACAAGACGGGCCTTGCATTGTTTACGTTAAGTTGAGCGACGTAACGTTATCGCCCTGAACGTAGCGTTTTAGAGTTCTATGATGACGTCACTGCATGACAACGTCATTGTAAACAACATTCTGAACTCGCCGCCATTTTGGTTTGCCTATCGCATTTGAAGAGTTTATATGGAATTTATATGGAGCTTTTGGGCGTTTTCTTCAAAATTTGCTGTCGGATTCGTAAGTTATGCAAGAACAACGATCATCCATGGTTATTTCATTGCATTAACATTTGCCGGATCCCTCGGAAGATATTTGAACATTCGGCCTAGCGGCCTCATGTTCAAACAGCTTCCTCGGGATCCGGCAAATGTTAATGCATGAAAAACCATGGTTGATCCCTATAACATAGCGTTATTATATTCTCAAACGCGACGTTATTTGATCACAGGCGCTTGAAGTTCAGTCCATCAAAACGGATTGAAAATGTCCAAAAATCGACTCTGATGCCATTTCAAAGAATGGCTGTCGTCAATTTTGACAACATTTTAATCGTTGTTTATTGCGTCAGCATAATGTGTCAGAAAAAGTTATCCAATCCTCGAATTTTAATTTGATACGTATTTTCACGGTACACAGTCGGTACTTGCCGAGAATCTGTCGCTGAAGCATTTCAAAGGTGCAGTAAAAACCGTTTCACTCCTGACCATTTCTTACGAAATGGCTTAGTGTCACTTTTGATTTTGAACCTTATGAACTACTTATGGACAGAACTTCAAGCTCCTGTGATATGATAAAGACTATCATTTGTCCTGATGATAAGAATGTTAAAATCCAACAACTTATATTTATGAACAGGAAGATTGATGCTCGTTTCAGTTGCTCAGTATGAGTTTTATACGCATTTGAGCACGATTCTTATATTGCTAATAAATATATTTCATTTGTCCTGCTTTTGAATATCAAAATATATAAAAAATGTCAACACTTTTGATATTTGTTAATATCCACCTGCCAACAATTGTTGGCTTTCAAATTTTCGTTAGCAGGGCAAACTATGTGCTCAGCTGAATTGCATAGTGACAATTATACATCACGAAAACACGCCTATATAATTTTAACCTCCTTCAACCCTACTTTGATATAGTGAAACAGAGGTTTCTGGGGTTTTCAGGAGCAAACCTTACTTTTCTTATTTTTGCTCTAAAATATAGACTGTGGGTACTATAACGTGTACCTAGAATCAATATTTTGAGCAGAAATAAGAAAAAATATTAATATTTTCCATCTGAAAAATATATATTTTTTTGTCTATAAAAATTACAATGTATTTGAATAGGTATGTTTTCGTAATGATTTATGAACAGGACAAATAATTTCGTTCTCTAGCAGGTCGAACATGAACACTTTTTTTTAAAAACTCCTGGCCAGGTTACTGTTCATTACGATAGCACACCCGTGCGATATAGTGCATTTATCACACTCCAAAATGGCCATTTTTCTGATGAAAATCCGTGATAGTTTTCTTATTTATGCTGCAAACATAGGTTGTTGGTGCTCGTTAGAACCGCCTCATTGAGGCGGTTCTAACGAGTACCCACAACCTATGTCTTGGAGCAGAAACAAGAAAAATAGTATATACCCCCGTAAACCCCAGTTTTCTCTATATAAAGTGGGGTTTAGCGGGTTCTTTATTTCACGGACTTGTTCACATGATGTTGTTTGAATATATATACCAGGAGTGTGAGTTAGTGAGTGTTTGAGTTTTACGTCTCACCAACAGCTCAGGTCATATGGAGACGGGACCTCGCTTTAAAGACTCATCCGAAAGTCTGGAGAAGCCCAGAATCGATCCTGCTACCCCTGGTTTACAAGGCGAGTAGCATAACCACTATACCACGGAGGCTTCTATATACAACAGGAGTGTATGTTGGGAAAGTGGGGTTTACAGGGTATACATTATTTTCCTTATATAAGCTCCATCACGAAAACACGCCTATATGATTTTGACTCCCTTAAACCCCACTTTTATATGATAAAAACTGGGGTTTGCAGGGGTATACATTATTTTTCTTATTTCTACTCAAAGACATAAATTGTGGGTACTCGTTATGACCGCCTCGGTTCTAACTATTTCCCCCACTATACATTTTAGCTGAAATTTTCATTTTTTGATGGTGAAATTGTCCAATATATTTGAATAGTCATGTTTTCGTAATGTCAAAATCATAGATCATAAGCATTCACCCCACCCCCACACTTTGAACCTCACTTTCATATAGTAGAACTGAGGTGTACAAAGGTAAACCTATTTTTTTCCCTATTTTTGCCCTGAAATATAGATTGTTGGTACTCGTTAGAACCACCATGATGAGGCTCTCCTAACGTGAACCAACAATCTATATTTTGAGAGGAAATAAGAAAAATATCCCAATTTATCATTTTTAAAATTTTTTTATTGGCGGTTAAATTTACAATAGTATATAGGCGTGTTTTTATTTATTTATTTATGTACTCGTATTTATTTACGGAGTGTCTATTGACAAACGTTTGTCAATAGCACAAAGTCGGTAAAAATGCTATTGACAAACGTTTGTCAATAGCACAAAGTCGGTAAAAATGCTATTGACAAACGTTTGTCAATAGCACAAACTCGGTAAAAATGCTATTGACAGACGTTTGTCAGTAGCACAAACTCGGTAAAAATGCTGTTGACAGACGTTTTTCAGATTTCAGAGTCGAAATGCGAAAGTTTTTTTTTATATATATTTCTTTTCAAGGATTTCTGTTTTTCCTGTCATTTCTGACAGAAACATAAACATAATAGATTTCATGTAACTTTTGTATTTTATCATATTTCTCTGTCTTTTCTCTCCTACGACTCATGTTGAAGTATCACACTTACATTTTCTGAAATGTCCGGTACAAAAGCAGGTAGGAGGAACCAACTGTGGGTTATTTGCAATTGCTTTTGCTGTTGCAATCTGTTTTGGAATGAATCCTTCGAAACTCATTTTTGTTCAAGATAAAATGCGCAGCCATCTCATTAGTTGTCTAGAAAATAATTTTTTTTCCAATTTCCCATTCAATATAAATTTATACGAACTGGAAAAAGCAAAAAATAACAAAAAACAAGGAAAACATATATTGCAAATGTCGCGGTCTGTATGACAGCGAAATGGTACAATGCGTGGCCTGCGATGCATGGCTTCACCGCCGTTGTATCGACAAACGTACAGTAAAGCTGATTGAAGAGAAAAAGAACTTCGTCTTCAATTGCTGTTAGTTGTATAATGTTTGAAATCATTATGATAAGACATCATGTTTACATCTTATGCTGTGTGTATTGATTAGAATCGCCTCATCGAAGCGATAATAAGCACAAAATGAGTGTTTTCATGATCAACTAAGACAGGTCGGAGGCGATGTTTATCTCCCATTTTGTTTAACTTTGAGATTCTTTACCTAAGTTGTGTTTGCTGATATGCTATGATTCCCAGCTGCTGATAAGTGTGTGTTTCCAAACAAATATTACCTTTCTTATGTATGCATGACAATATATGCTGTGGGTACTCATTAGAAGCGACTCATCAATGCACTTCTAATGAGTACCCACACCGGTCAAATTACCTATCCACAATTTCCCAAGACAGACCTACACGGAAGCGGTGAACAAATACATGTCAGCGGATTCATGATCAAGCTCAAATATTACCTTTCTTATGTATGCATGACAACATATGCTGTGGGTACTCATTAGAAGCGAATCATCAATGCACTTCTAATGAGTACCCACATCGTATGTTTTCACATGTCTTATTCGGAGCCTCATGTATGTAATAAAGAGTTAATTTAGCTAGTTCTTATTTTCTGTTTTGTTTGTCTGTATTGGAGTTTACTGCCCAGTCAACACTATTTAAGTCATATCAAGCAAGTCATTATAAGTCATATCAAGCCGGTCAATTTACCTATCCACAATTTCCCAAGTCAGACTTACACGGAAGCGGTGAACACATACATGTCAGCGGATTCATGATCAAGCCCCGAGCAAGAATGTTGGTGACCCCGGCAGGCATGGAACCCACGACCTCCTGATTAATACTATTTAGGTCATATCGAGCCGGTCACTTTGTCTATCCACAATCACAAGAAAATCTTATACGGAAACGGTTAACACATACATACGCATGCTTTCTATAAAAATTGATAACCGCCCTGCTTGAATCAGTGGGTCCATGATCAATCGTTACGCAAGAATGTTGCCGACGCCGCCAGGTTTCGAACCCACATCCTCCTGAACAACACTATTTAGGTCAATTCTACCCCGTCAGTTAACCTCCCCGCACTTTTCCCTGACATGTTCATAAATAAGCGGTTAACAAGTACAGAGCACTTTTCCATGGCATAAGTCGACAACTGCCCTTCTAAAATTACAATTATGTACAAAAGAAATATAAAAAGAAAAATAATTTTCGCATTTCGACTCTGAAATCTGAAAGACGTCTGTCAATAGCATTTTTACCGAGTTTGTGCTGTTGACAAACGTCTGTCAATAGCATTTTTACCGAGTTTGTGCTATTGACAAACGTTTGTCAATAGCATTTTTACCGACTTTGTGCTATTGACAAACGTTTGTCAATAGCATTTTTATCGACTTTGTGCTATTGACAAACGTTTGTCAATAGCATTTTTATCGACTTTGTGCTATTGACAAACGTTTGTCAATAGACTCTTCCATTTATTTATGTTTGTGTTTTATTATAGTTTTCTAGGAAACGACACCTCACGAAAACTCACCTATATAATTTTGACCCCCTCGAACCCCACTTTTATACAGTAAAACTGGGGTGTACAGTGGTAAACCTATTTTTTCCTATTTTTGCTCGAAATATAGATTGTTGGTAGTCGTTAGAACCACCATGATGAGGCGGCCCTAACGTAAACCAACAATCAATATTTTGAGAGGAAATAAGAAAAATAACACAATTTATCATCTTTAAATTTTCGTGTTTTTTTTCGGCGGTTAAATTAACAATAATAAATTACGAAAACACAAATACATTGTAACGTTTATCGACGAAAAATGAGAAATTTAAGATGAAAAATTGGGATATTTTTCTTATTTCTTCTCAGAATATAGTTTGTGGGTAACCGAGGCGGTTCTAACGAGTACCCACAATCTATATTTTGGAGCAGAAATAAGAAAAATAAGGTATACCCCTGTAAACCCAAGTTTTACTACAAAAAAGTGGGGTTCGAGGGGTCAAAATTATATAGGCGTGTTTGCGTGATGTACGCTCGTATCGGCATGTTTTTGTACTATTTATTTTTTTATTTATGTTTGTTTGTGTTTTATTATAGTTTTCTATGAAACGACATATTGAAGATTTCGACTATAATCAAAGAGCATTTACAAAGAAATTTTAAAGATTCTTAGTATGATGCAGGGGGTAAAGTAGACACGCCGCTTTTTAGCTCACCTGAGCCGAAGGCTCATTGGTGAGCTGATAGTATGGCCAGGCAAAAATTCTGTGTGTGTGTGTGTGTGTGTGTGTGTGTGTGTGTGTGTGTGTGTGTGTGTGTGTGTGTGTGTTCACATTTTCAAACGTCTTCTCCTCCGGAACCGCTGGGCCGATTGTAGTCAAATTTCATGTGGAGGCTCCATGGGGTGGGGGAACGAAAGTTTGCATTTTTGGTCTAGGTCACATGACCAAGGTGGCCGCCATGCCCATATATGGTAAAAACCCTTCGAAAATCTTCTCCTCCGGAACCACTGGGCCGATTTGCATGAAACTTGGCATGTAGCACCTGGGACATGGGCCCATCATAAATTGCATAAATGGTGTCCCTGGGATGACCTTGACCTATTTTACGCCAAGGTTAAATTTGGTAACATGGGCATTTGTATGGGAAAAAGTAGAAATGTCTGATATCTTGCAAACTGTTACAAATAATGCCACTAAACCATATATATTCTTATTCCTTATGATGAGGCGCATTAAGTGACATGGATTTTGGGACCCTGGGGCCCCCCGGGGGCATGCCCCACCCCCTTCTTTGCACAAAATGCTTAATATCTCGGAAACGGTTAAGATCCCCACCCATAAACCATATATATTCTTGTTCCTTATGATAAGGCGCATTCAGTGACACAGACCTTTGGACATCAGGGTATCGGAGGGTCCCCGGGGTGGCATGCCCCACCCCCTTTATTGCAAAAAAATGCTTAATATCTTGGAAACGGTTAAGATCCCCACCCATAAACCATATATATTATTGTTCCTTAAGATAAAGCGCATTCAGTGACATGGGCCTGTGGAACCCCGGGGCCCCGGGGGAGGAGGGGCATGACCCCCCCCCCCCTGTTGAAGAAGTCTAAACCTCTTCAAAAGTTTCTTCTTCAGAACCACCCACCAAAACATGCATTGACTTCTATCAACCTTTACATTCAGGTGTACTGGGGTTTACAGTAAGCAACTTTTTAAAAGAAATAACATTACCCCTTTAACAATTACATGTATTTCATCGATTTGGTTAAATATTAATAGCTTATTCTACAGTGTTTTGTAAAATACAGAATTTTATTGTACGAGTCTTCGACCTGCCGCCACCCCCTTTAGAATTGGAAGTAACACCTCAAGTAACCCTCCCCCTTTTTTTGTTTTTTCAAAAAGTGACCAATTTCTTGAAAACTGTTCAGATCCCCACCCATAAACAATATATATTCTTATTGCTTATGATAAGGGGCTTTAAGTGACTTGCATCTTGAGACCCTGGGGGCATGCCCCACCCCTGCATTACATAAAATGCATCAAATATCAGAAACTGTTCAGATCCTCTCCCATAAACCATATATTTTCTTGTGATAAGGGGCATTTAGTTACATAGATCTTTGGACACCGTAGGTTAAATTGAGGGCCTCACCCCCTTTAGAAATGGTTAAGCATTCCACCCATTAACCATATATTTTCTCCTGACCTTTTAGCTCATCTAAGGCTTTATCTTGGCTAAATATAACTGAAAATTCAAACTCAAAATTTTCCAACTGATCTTCAAGAGTCAGGAATGTGATTAAGGACCACTTGGTCATACAGCCAAATGCTAAAAATAATCAATGCTTGCTGTCAGGTGAGCGTCTTCAGGACCATTGGTCCTCTGGTTTATGATAACTCACGCGTGCGACATAGTGCATTTACGACATCTCCAAAATAGCTACTTTTCTGATAAAATCCTTGATATTTTTCTTATAAATGCTCAAAACATAGGTTTAGGGTGCTCGTTAGAACCGCCTCAGTGAGGCGGTTCTAACGAGTACCCACAACCTATGTCTTGGAACAGAAATAAGAATATAATGTATACCACCGAAAACCCCAGTTTTCTCTGTATAAAGTGGGGTTTATGGGGGCTTCATTCCACGGACTTTTTCACCTGATGAAGAGGGTCATTTTATTGAAAACCGCATGAAAAAAAAATTCCGTTCGTTCTAAAGTTATGGTCATTTATATATTTGATACGTACTTTTTTCCTCTAAGAGTAGCCTCCCTTGAATGTTCTTTGATTTCAACACACGTGATGTCATACTGGCTTTAAACTTTTTAAAAATAATTTGAAACTACCATATTTTCCATTTTGCAGTTGCCTAATGCAGTTTTCTGATGCCCTTTGATTACTGTGTATGTTGTTCATAATTTAGGACAGAAATAAGAAATTTGATTTCGAAATTCCAACTTGAATTTACATTTAAAGATTTTTTTTACGGAGTGGCTATTTGCAGTCAACTGTAAATAGCCAAAAAACGTTGAAATGGCTATTTGCAGTCAACTGCAGAACTGCCTCAGTGAGACAGTTCTAACGAGCACCAACAACATATGTGTGTGGTGTTAATCTGAAAAAAAAAAAAAAAAAAAAAATAAAAAAAAAAAAAATAAAAATAATTTTTTAACTCTTATCCTGCTGTTCACGACAACCCCTATCTTTGCAAACAGTGTAGATCCAGATCAGATGGCTGAAGAAGCCATCTGATCAGGATCTACATTGTTTGGCATTCAGTTTATGAATTTGTAGCAATAAACTACATCAAGTAATTTGATTGGTTGATAGACAGAAATGGGTGTGGCTTAAATGAATATTCAGCAAGAGAATGGTTAACATAATGAGGTTATCAGGCAAATTCTCGTCCAGCATTATTAAATGCATCATTTGTGTCTTCTTTCAGGGGCATGTGCCCTTGTACCCTAACACTGTTCTAAAGTACCATGCCTAATCCTGCATAATGTTGTTGTTTGCATGTTGGTTACTAACCTTTTTGTTTGTTTGATTTGAGGTTTAACGTCCCCGTCAACACTGTAAAGGTCACTCTGGAGACGTTGCTTCCAATTTTGTGAGAGTTTTAGCCGGCAATGAGATGAAATGACATCTCAAGCCCTGTCGCCCAATGAAACCAATAGGATTTATAAGCATGGACGGTCCGACTCGTGCGCACCGCTTTGCCTGGGCAGGCTTAGATTCTCTAAGCGGTTTACCAGTACTCGTGTGCGGGTCGGATTCAACTCTGCGTGGAAGCGTCATGCAGCCCATATGTTTCTTCAAGCCCCGATGGGCGGGGGCCGTGGTTACTAACCTGCATGAAGAAGTGGTGTAGCTGTAATTTGTAATCTAACCAACTTCTGTGTCTAACTATCTAGTGTTGCTGTGTCATTGAGAATGGAGTACTTTTGTGCCTAACAATTGCGTGATGCTGTGATATTGTTTAATACACCTGCTTTTAATGGTTTAACCATTATCTGGCTGAATATTTAACTTAGCCACACCCATTTTTGATTTTCAGCCAATCAGATTACATGACATAATGTGTTTGTTCAAATTCACAAACTGAATGACAAACAGTGTAGATCCTGATCAGATGGCTTCTTTGGATCTGGATCTACACTGTTTGCAAAGATAGGGGTAGTCGTGAACAGCAAGATAAGGTTAATACAGTGAGGGGAAAAATGCATGAAGAAGTAATGTAGATTGTAACCCAGCTGTGTTTTCTAACCATCAACTGTGTCTAACAATCTCGTGTTGCTGTGTTATTGTGAATGAAGTACTTCTGTGCTTAACAAATATGTGTTGCTGTGTCATTGTTTAATACTTCTGCTTTTAATGATTTAATACATTGAGGAAAAAAGAGGCATGACTTTGCTTTCAGTGCACAGTGGGCATCCAGTTAACGGCCAGATTTGAATGTCGGGCTACTTTATGGCATTCATCCCTGCAAATGACGCCAATGGAATATGTTTGGACACCGAAATTTTATTACTGCATGCTGCCGGGGTACAAACCGGGGACCTGTAGCATCTGAAGCAAGTGCATTAACCAATGAGCTACACGCTATATTTCTTTCTTTCTTCCAGTTTCGCCTTAACCCCAGAAGGGGCACAGGCTGTGTACATAGCATACACATCAGATTTGCAGAATGAAAGCCTACAGAAGAATCATTTAATTACGGAGTCATTCAAATACCCTCATAATTTGAGAAACCCGAGATTGACACTGGCCACATGCATTCTCTTGCTTTCAGACAGATCCATAACTATGCAAGTTATTACCAACATTCATTCTATTTGGCTTCAATCAAAAATTGGAATAACCTCTCAGGAGAGATTGTCCGTATCATAGGGGCTTGAATCATGAAAAAATTGAAAAAAAAAAAAAAAAAAAAAAAAAATCATTTTTTTTCATGATTCAAGCCCCTATGGTCCGTATGAGTGATGTCGACCCTTTCAAAGAAAGAGTCAGGACAATCTCTTATCATCACGAAAACACGCCTATATAGTTTTGACGACCCCATTGAACCCCGCTTTTATATAGTAAAACTGGGGTTTACAGGGAAAAACTTATTTTTCTTATGTCTGCTCTAAAAAGTAGATTGTGGGTATTCGTTAGAACCGCGGTCCTAACGAGTACCTACAATCTATATTTTGAGCAGAAATAAGAAAAATATCACAATATTCAATTCTTAAATTTTTCATTTTTTCGGCGATAAAGGTTACAGTGTATTTAAATAGGCGTGTTTTCGTAATGTCAAGCTCCAAAACACTGTTTTTAACTACACACCCTCTGCACCAACACTATCAGCTTTTATCATGTCTCACTTTCACACTTTTTATTCTCCTACATTCTCAATTTTATCCTCTGCACGTACAGCACAACACTGCACCACGGAGGCTTCTGACTCTCCCTGAAATAGGGCCTTCAGTTAATGTCCCCATCTTCTTATAACAGGGCTGTATGCCTACAACACATGGACTTGATTAGGTTTAATCCACCTTAACACTCCAATACAGGTAACACTCCAATTCATGATTTAAGGAAAGACATTCTATTCAATATTAATATGTGACAAAACCAATACGAAGCAAAACGAAAGTAGCTGAGTATCCCCACCCACATAAAACATAAATCGTTCTGTCATATCAAGCGGTTTGACCGGGTTACTTAGTAATGCCTTAATAAAGCATCGCCTTAAACTTTTTCAAACATGATCTGAAAAAAAAAACGCCTACAAAAGACCGGTTGTTTCTCTAAATTTTAATTTTCCAAATTCGCGTTACATTTTTCTCATTTCATTGTTCAAAATTGTCTCGCCGAAACAGCGCGCTACAATATCCGGATACGTTTTCTCATCCATTATAAGTTCTATTTTATTGTATTCATGTTAAGGATGTGAACAGATATATTCAGCTATTCATCACGGCATTAAGGCATTTATAAACATTTTCTTGGCATTTTTCCTTAAAATATCCTCAAAATGCCGTTTTTTACTTTAAATAAGGGGTGTAGGTAAAAATAGACATAAAATTAGGCATGATCCTGTACATTTTAGGATTGAATTGTTCCAAAGACATTGGAGAAGAACCACTGATGCAAGCCGGTGTCTGGGTTTCATTCCAGAAAGAGATAATCTTTGCGCTTTTCAAAAACTATGGCTTATTAAAGCGATAACTTTTTCGCAAACTTGAAAGATACTTTGTGCCTGAAATTTTAATATGCATGACTAAATTATTAGATATGACCTAAATTTCTATTTGACAATTCTTTTGATGCATTTGAGGGTTTGGTATAGGTAGCATTGCTGGAAGGTGCCGGGTTTTATCACTTTGTACCTTTTAGTTGTGTTCTAAATACCAGACTTGCTTCCATTGGATATATATCCTACGTTTTATTTCAATGTGAGAAAATGATAGGTATAAGGGACTAAAATGATGCATGTTTTATTAATATTGTAACGGGACAACCTCGTCGAGTCAACAGGCCTTCGCCTAGGATATTACAGCAATGTCAGGATGTACGAGGTGCCGTTACAAAGTATTGTGAGTCCGACCTGGGCTGACGTCAATGATAGGGAATTGATAAAAGACTTGAGCCAAGGTTTCAATTATTGAAACGTAACTGGTTTATTGATAACGAAAGTCTCAATAAGGCTTATCTATATCTAGTAATAAATCGACGTGCTGGCTAGAGTTATATAAAATTACATATTCTAAACATAGAGAGGTTATACCGTAACTATGTCTTAAACCTACTTTTTATCTTGATTGTGATGATGAGGGGTCCCAGATCCAGGAGCTCCTCTAGGCGGTAAAAATATCCTCTTTGCCTTAGACTATATGTGCAATTAAACAATGATGAGAAGAATTGGGGGTAAGGGGTCAATTAAGCGGTCAATAAGTAATGATACTAACCAATGAAGCTTTTAATTGGTGTTGGGCCAATAATATGTGATACTAGTCAATGACACTGGTCATTGGTGGTAGAGACACTAGGGAGGGTGAAAATCACCAATGGAAATGTTAGGTGAGGGTAAAAAGTTATTTGGGGTGAAACTCACCACTGAGAATCTTTAATGGAGTTTAGTGTTCATTGGTGGTGAGTCACCAATGGGTAAGTGTTTAGGTGAAAAGGGGGTAGTGGGGGTGAAACTTACCAATGGAAATGTAAGTTGGGGGTAAAAAGTTATTAGGGGTGAAACTCACCAATGGGAATCTTTTATGGAGTTAAGTGTTCATTGGTGGAGAGTCACCAATGGGTAAGTGTTTTGGTGAAAAGAGGGTAGTGGGGGTGAAACTCACCAATGGAAATGTTAGTTGGGGGTAAAAATGTATTTGGGGTGAAACTGGTTGGGGGGTGAAACTCACCAATGGCGCTCTGTGTGTGATGTTAAATATTCATTGGTGGAAAGTCACCAATGATAACATGCATTGGTGGTAAGGGGCTAATGAAGGTTGAAACTCACCAATGGTAATGTTAGATGGGGTAAAACTGGTTAGGGGTGAAACTCACTAATGGCGCTCTGTGTGTGGGGTTAAATATTCATTGGTGGTAAGTCACCAATGATAAAATGCATTGGTGATAAGGTGTGTTGAAGGGTGAAACTCACCAATGGTAATGTTAGTTGGGGGCAAAAACTAGTTGGGGGTGAAACTCACCAATGGCGCTCTGTATATGGGGTTAAATATTCATTGGTGGTAAGTCACCAATGATAAAATGCATTGGTGATAAGGTGTGTTGAAGGGTGAAACTCACCAATGGTAATGTTAGTTGGGGGCAAAAACTAGTTGGGGGTGAAACTCACCAATGGCGCTCTGTATATGGGGTTAAATATTCATTGGTGGAAAGTCACCAATGATAAAATGCATTGGTGATAAGGGGTGTTGAAGGGTGAAACTCACCAATGGTAATGTCAGTTGGGGGCAAAAACTAGTTGGGGGTGAAACTCACCAATGGCGCTCTGTATATGGGGTTAAATATTCATTGGTGGAAAGTCACCAATGATAAAATGCATTGGTGATAAGGGGTGTTGAAGGGTGAAACTCACCAATGGTAATGTTAGTTGGGGGCAGAAACTGGTTGGGGGGTGAAACTCACCAATGGCGCTATGTATATGGGGTTAAATATTCATTGGTGGAAAGTCACCAATGATAAAATGCATTGGTGATAAGGGGGTAATTAAAGGTGAAACTCACCAATGGTAATGTTAGTTTGGGGGGTAGTTTATATGCTATAAAACATCCGCAATGGTGGGAGCACCCTTAGATCTGGTCCTCTCAATCTACATCTGAACCCGTCCGTGTGCCAACAACAAGCAAAAATGTAAACAAACAAAATAACCACCATTGGTGGTCTAAACAACAAGGTTTCCAACAAGCTTATGCGTTTAAAACCTCAGTGGGTACTGTAGTGGGCTTTCTCCCAGGCATATCTGTGATAATAGGTGGTCTGGGGTTCTAAAACGTCTCAAAATGTCAGAAAGATCAGGAACCAAGTGTCCAGTTGATTGCTCGACATCAGCAATGCCAGTATTCAAGCGCGCACCCGCTTTTATAGCTTCATTCACGTGATGGTCGAAACGTCACGCGAACACCACAGTTTCGCGGAAAAAAAATGGTCCGAATCGTACCCGACGCGACGGAAATTCCCGCACCTATGCGGAAATACCCGAGTCATTGGTGAATCTACGGGATTCGCCAATGACAAAATAAACGAAAAATACAGCCTTATGAAGGACTGTAAAGTCATGAGAAGGACTTGGAAACAAATTTCACGGATAAATCCTCCCACAGGTAACCGGGGATAGCTAGACATTATGCTTGAGCGGGTGAAATTAATGATTGAAGTTGGCACACCGACTGATTTGTGTGAACAATCGATACGTTCCAATACTCGGCAACGTAAATAAACACATGAAAGTAGCCAGCAGCAGCCCAGTTCCGCAACATAGCCCCCCATCCACAGGACATGGACCCCATGTGGAGCGAATGGGTAAGTATATAGATGGAGAGGGTAATTTAACCAAAAGTATTGGTGTTAAATTCGAAAATAAAGGCACGAGGCTGCAACTGCTACTTTCAACTCCTCTGAATAGTTAGATTGATATCCACATATCAATTAATGAACTTGACAATATTTACACTTATACAATTGGTTAGCATGCCCGACATAGAAAATATGCAGTTATTTTCAATATACAATCATTAAAGAGAATTTATCCTTTTGGAAAGTAATTTTAAGAAAATATGTGATTTCTATTGTATGAAAATTTGCAAATCCTTGATCCTGCATGTAATGGACAGAAGCGGATGACTAATTATTTACATTGATCATCCGCTTTAGATGTCCCTCTTCAACGTGGCTCTTCCAAACTCTCTATACTAGGATATCTAGGAATCAAGTTATCTTTCAAAGACTAGCACCCTGTAATCTCTAGACCTCCTGAAACCAAACAGGGTAGCCCAAGAACCATCTAAGTTAACAAATAAAACTTCCTTATCAAGAAGTGTATCATGCAGGTAAGTATAGTGAGCTTGGAAGATTCATTACAATCGAATCAAAAATTTAAAGGGTGAAATGGCTACAAAGTGCAAGTAAAATTTGGATGTACATGACATATAACGGAATTAAATTTGAAAGTTGCTGGATTGTACAACTTCATAATATTAAGATTAATTTATAAGGTTTGATTTGATACGAACTTCTTAAGACATTTTGAGTCACTAGTGCATATCATACATGAATGAATACAGTCAATATCAATTGTGCATGTTGGCTCTCATGGCAAGTCGGTCAGGGTAACATAGACAAGGCATCTAATGCCATAGCTTCCCAGCCCAGAATGAACCCTAATTCTTCATGGAAAAATTCATATAGTCTAAAAAGTTTTGAGGTGAATGGTGTCATTGTTAAAAACTTCCATATCCAACTATAAACATGCAAGTAGGATAACAACAACCATTACAATAATCCAACAGATTGGATCCATTAAAAGCCAATGAAAGCCATGAAGAGGACTGACTCTTCTCCAAAATGAATCCCTAAATAGAGATAATACCTATGCCTGCATACTAACCCAGTATGCAGGAATAATATTATCTGGCAAGACAATTTCGAAAATCAGTCATGAATAATTACACGTCAGACAATCTATCTAACCAGCAAATCAATACTGTAAAATATGTTCTACATTTTAAATCAAACATGACATGTTTGAGCATCATCAACTATTCATGTAATGTTTCAACATCATCATATGAATAATATCATTGGATACAACTTATATGCCCAAGAACTCTACTAAAAAGTTAAACAGGCACATATACCTTTCAATTAAAATGCAAATATTTTGACATTCATAGGAATCTCAACTTTACACCTAAATGTGATGGTGGGCGCATATGAGGGCAACCGTTTCATGATGGTACAACAGATCAGACTCTCTGATGATGCATCGTAAAGAAATGAACCAGAGATTCGGATCAGGTAACATTAATTATATAGTAAGAAAAATGGCGACAAAATCACACGAGAACAAAAGACTACAGTTGCCTTCATTTACCCACCATGGTACTTGCTTATTATTGCAATGTGATTTCATTAAATTCAATATGGCACAAAAATATGCAAACGGTGACCGTTTTCCTAGGATGTAAAGGGAACATGCTGGTACATTTTCGCCCTTAACAAATTGAGTTCAACAGACAAGTAAATATGGCCATTAAATTATTTTGATAGAAAAAACTGGTTCTGAACAATGTTCATAATAAGGAACAGTTATCTGTGATTCTGACTTTTCAAATAGTTTGGTTGCAACATAGACGCAAAGTCAGACATAATACATTGCTGTGCCAAAAATTAAAATAAATAATAAAAAAAAAATTTAGTTGGCACATTTCATTAAACAACAATAATGAACATTTACAAGAAATGTGAATATACATGGGTTGCCTATAAGTAATACATTTATACGCTATAAAGTCTTAGGTCACACTTTTAAATGTTACTTTCCACAGTGTTGTCCCTCCTCATACTATAAACTTCCTGAAGATTTGGACTTTGATAAGATTCAACAAAACTGGACATCACTGTCAAGATGTGAAAATAATGTGCAGACAGTAAAGGCACCGGGCAGACCATTCAAACATGAGTGATCTGATCGGGACCTGTACTGCTCAACTTGAACAAACCGTCCATGAACTTCGGTCATTACAAAGTAACATATGTAAAAATGAAAAATAACAATACCTCACCTGTTTCTTGTTTGTATTGAGGTTTAACAGCCCAGTCAACGTTATTTAGGTCATTTTTTTTTTGTTTGAGCTAGTCAGTTTACCTATCCACCCTTTTCTGTGACAGGCTTGTCTGTAATCATTTAACATGTACGGTGCACATTCTTTTGCCAGAAACTGACAACGGCCCTTCTTGAGTCCGCGTAAGAGAGAGAGAATGACCACAGAAAAGATTCCACGACCAATCCCAACTGAAGAATGCTGCGGAACTTGGCAGACACTGAGTCGGCTTCTTTCTGATCTACAAGTAGACAAGCATCCAACCGAGCTACCGATGTCGGCAATTAGTGTGTCACCAAAATACACAGGTGGGTAATTCATGATATTCCACATATTTTATGAAATTTGAATATTAAGAATAATTGAGTAATATGCTCACGGAGACATTCTCAGGATACTTTAATGAAAAAATTTTACAACATCTGTTGTTTATACATACATCATTAATATATACAGAAAAACGATGAGTGAGATGACATTAAATTTCATATACTGTATAACTGGGTATTCTGATGTGATGATTTTTTTTTTTTTTAAATGATTGCCTGAACTGTAGAACTTTTTTATCACATTTATGATTGTAGGTTGACATTACAAACAGCTACCCGATGGTGAAACTCTCTGATGAAAAAAAAAAACCCAAAATATACAGGTAAGATACTAGTTCAGATGAATAGTTGTTATAACTACTGAGTTGTACTGAAAAATTATGCCAAGAAATGCATATTAAAGAAAAGCTAGCATTTTTGTTTCCTAGGCTTGAGACCAAAATGCTTCCTTAATTAAACAAAAATTTAATCCAAAATTCTCACTTCAAAAATGTTAAATACTAACTAACTAAACTAATCTAATCTTAACTAAATTCCAGGATCTTGTTTTGGCTGATAGTAGTCTTCTTGTTGAATAATGTTTATATTTCCGATGTCATTGATTTGATAGTCTTTCTACTACATTACGTTGTTGGATGTATTAGTTTATATTAATTTACAAATTTAATTAACGCGGGGAAATTTCACACGCGATATCTGTACTGTAGCTTCGGTTGATATCCTCTTGAGTAAGCACGGGTAGGGTGTATCTCTGTGAGGTTCGTCTGGACTTCCATAGTGCAGTTTAATAGGCCAGCCCTAAACTCCGGTACAGTGCCAACCGGTCTTCACACAATTTCCTCAAACCAGTGAGATTGTAGAATGTACATTCATTAATCAATTCAATGAGGTACTTATTTTCTCTGGGTAGCACATCTAGTGAAGCGGTACAATCTTGGCGTAAATAATTAATTATAAGTCGAAAATGTGCCCCGTCTCGGTCAATAAAATAGTGGGTTTTTCCTTCCTTGAGCAGAATACTGAAGATAGAATCTTTATCCTTGAGAAGTGTTTTCCGACTAGTGGCAAAATGTCGACCACCTATATCTAGAGTTATTCGGCCCTCCTCTTGTTCTTCCAGCTCTCTCTCTATTCTCTCACGATCTGCTAATTTCTTATCAACACTAGTAATGCAGGGAAGATTTTCATTTATTCTATCTAGACCCTCATTGTCTGTCATGTATTCCACATCACTCCCATCAATGTTGGTTTCTACTTCCATCACCTCGTTTATCATTTTGTCATTACGTTTCTCTGCCTCTCTTTCAGTACTTCTGTCACTTTCCTGCATTAAATCATTTCTCACGTCTGTTTTCGATTTTTTCACAGTTTCATTTTCACTCGCGAATTGTTCTTCTAATTCCTTCAATCTCTTCCTTTCTTCCTTCTTTTTCAATCTCTTTTCTTTTCTCTGTTGCTTTTCTGTTCCAGTCTCTGTTTTCTCTTTATTATTATTATTATTATTATTATTATTATCTGCCTCCTCTGTTGAAATTTTATCTATTTTCTCTTCAGCGTCTGCCACTTCCATTTCCTTCCTCCTTTTTCTCTCTTCTCTCCTCCGCTGTCTTCTTTCAAGTTTCAGCCTCTTTCTATCTGCTTCATTCTCATTTTCAGCTGTCTCTTCCCCAAGTCGTTGCTCCTGACACCCTTCCTCATTGTTCCTCTGCTCTTTTAATCCATCCTGTCTCCCTTCCTCATATATATTTTCCATCATAGCCTGCCTCCCTTCCTGCCTCATTCCTTTCCATTCTCCTCCTATTTCGACCTGACTCCCTTCCTCGTCTATTGCCTCATTAGCCTGTCTCCCTTCCTGTCTCATTTCTTCTTCAGCTATTATAACCTGACTCCCTGCCTCTTCTGTCTCTATATCTGCCTGTCTCCCTTCCTGTCTCATTTCTTCTTTGTCTCCTTTTTCAACCTGACGCCCTGCCTCTTTTATCTCTACATCAGCCTGTCTCCCTTCCTGTCTCATTTCTTCTTCGTCACCTTTTTCAACCTGACTCCCTGCCTCTTCTATCTGTATGTAAGCCTGCCTCCCTTCCTGTCTCATTTCTTCCTCATCTATTATAACCTGACTCCCTGCCTCCACTATCTCTACATCAGCCTGTCGCCCTTCCTGTCTCATTTCTTCCTCATCTATTATATCATGACTCCCTGCCTCTACTATCTCTGTATCAGCCTGTCGCCCTTCCTGTCTCATTTCCTCCTCATCTATTAGATCCTGACTCCCTGCCTCTTCTATATGTTTATTAGCCTGTCTCCCTTCCTTCACAATAACTTTCCTTGAGTCTTCTTTTCCTGTCTCTCCGGTAGTATAATGCTCCACAGCGTGGCCTTCGGGCTCAGGACTGTGGAGCTTGGTCATGTTCTTCAGGATTGTTTTCAAAATCTCAGTTGATCGCAGGGTCTCCGCATCACTGGCACCACTGGAGACTGGTCTGGCCCGGACAATGAGATCTTGAAGAGACTCTATGAAATTGGGATCACCTCTTGGTATCTCGGACGGTGGCTGGAAAGTTGGGTCAAGAACCTCAACATCAGGACCATCCCCCAAGGGGATAGGTGAGTCCTCTCTGGATTTGGGTACCATTTTGGGTTTTGGGGTCACATTCTGTCTTTTTCTGGGGGTTATTTTTATTCTGGGCCCTGTGGATTTCTGCTGTCTTTCCCTCTTTGTGTTAGGCCGGGGTTGTCTACCGATCTCCGACACCACAGACTTCACTCTGACCTCTGGAGAACTGCATTGGGATGTTGAGGTACTGGAAGAACGTGACTCCCCGGATGAGCTCTTAGGGTCTTTTCCTCTTGGTGGCTCAACATCGTATGGTACGAACTGGTACTTTGTCTCAATTTCATGCTTGAGATATGTACCTAACCTATCCTCGGCCGCTTCCCCTTTGTCCCCGCTCTGAACGTGCATCAGAAGAAAGTCTCTCTTTGTAGCCTTACAGCCATGGGGAATTGTGTCCCTTTGATAAATCTGGTTGCATATCTGGCACTGGAACATCAGCCCCGAATGTCTCTCACGTAAGTGCCGCCGCACCGACCAGCTGTCAGCAAAGTATAGCTTGCCACATGGTAGACACTGCCATCGTCTGTCCTGAAAAATACAACCAAGCACTATTGTCACTGCAAAGTCGGTTTTGTGATGCCCTCATGACTAAATTGCAGACTTTGTAGTTGATATTTTCTTGTCCGTTTGGATCCTTGATGTATGTTTCCTGGTGTATGAATGTCATATGACGTGTCACCAGTAACAATAACAACTCTGATTGATTCCATGGTGTAATTTTGAAAATATTCAGGGTCGCTGGTGGTGCCGAACTGACCGAGGCTAGCTAGACGGGCCCAGAAAACACGTGCACCCCACATGTTTTCCAGTCCCGTGGTGCATTCCTCGATGCCCATGGTTAACGCTTTCATAGAACATATTTGGTATTTGTCTATTTTACACTATTGCAGTCATACCACGGATGACAGACCCAAGCCAGTGGCAGTCAAGTGGGGAAATTACTGATGATTAGCAGAGTTCAACTTCAACAAGGTGTGTAGCCTTCATGTATTATGAACATTTTACATGCATGTCAAACAGTACTATGTTCTTAGTATAAACAATCAGTTTTAATGTCTAAATGGTGCTCAGAATGTTGCCAAGAATCGGCTCTTGCTTCTTTTATATCCAATATCAAAGTGAACAGGCTGCTTCACTATATCCAGGCAATCGAGCTATAAGCTATTCCATCTCTTCTTTTATTGATACCAAGTCGTACAGTTTGGTACCACATTCCATAAACGTTTGTCATCAATTGTTGCAAATAGTATACTTTTTGCATGTGCTAATTATGTGACCTAGAATTTCATATAATTATGCCAAGATGTTTTTTATATTTCAGAGAAAAGACCAGGCAGCTTGCATAAGCGTCATTTAAATGTCATCAAAATCAGTCAGGTAGGTAATATGCTAGAGCATAACTGATGCCTTCTTTATCGTCTCACAGTACTTCTCTGGTGGAAAGTGTGGTTAATCTATATCTTTGAAAACTTCACTTACCCCAACAATGGTACAGGCAAACAACTTCTCAATCAACAACTTCAATCAACCATAGAATAGACTAACAATAACAACAACAAGTTAACAAATAGATAATACAAATTGAACAAGGATAGATTGGCACAATACTCAAACGGGTTCATTCTGCGATTATATTCTTAGTTTTTACCCATACATATCTGTACAATATAAGGCGATGCAGCCTATATTTATTCAATGACTTCTGCTCTAAATTAGTTTGTACTCTTGGTAAACCAAGTTGGTTTATCATCGCAAAGATATGGACGAATTGCATCGTGATGTACGATGTCGGACTTATTTTTCGGACCAGCTTGTATACGATACAAGACCTCATTTACACGCTGAGTGACAACATACGGTCCCTTCCAGTTTATTTGGATTTTAGGGTTAAACCCCTTTTTTCGACATGGTTTGAAGTACCAAACTGGGTCACCTACGCTATAAGTGACATGATTTGCTTTTACATCATACCGACGTTTCATGCTATCGCTTGCTATTTTAAGATGTTTCCTTGCGTATTCATGAATGTTGAGCAACCTTTGTTCCAAGTCATACGCATAATCTGTTACGGACTGCCTCTCTTCCCGGACAGGTCTACCTATCGCTAGGTCTACCGGGAGTGTGAGATCTCTACCGAAAATCATACGTGCTGGGGAGACCCCCAATGTTTCATGAACTGATGATCGATACGCAAGTAGAAGTAAGGGTATGTTTTCATCCCAGTTGTTTTGCTTGTCGGAAATATACGACGCAATCATGTTTTGTATCGTTCGGTTTGCGCGTTCGACCATACCATCGCTTTGAGGTCTTCTTATGGTGGTTCGGGTTTTGTCAATGCCAAGGAGTTTACATACTTCTTGGAAAACCTTTGCTTCAAAATTACTTCCCCTATCAGCATGTATCTGCAGGGGTACTCCATGGACTGATATAAACTTGTTAACCAACGCTTCAGCAATGGTGGTAGTTTCCTGATTTTTCAGTGGTATCGCTTCAAGCCATTTACTAAAATAACAGGAAATCACCAATAGGTACTTGTTGCCATTTTTGGATACAGGGTAAGGACCACTCAAGTCCAGTGCTATTCTTTCCATTGGGCAGCCAACATTGTATTGTTGTAGCGGAGGTTTTGCTCGCCGAGGTGGCTGTTTCCTTGAGCCACACGTAGGGCATATCCTGCACCAATAGGAAATATCACGGTGCATATTGCACCAATAGAAACGCTGCCTCATTTTCTCATATGTTTTACTACGACCTAGATGTCCGGCAGTTATATAGGTTTGCAAATGTTGGAAAAGTTCTTTCCTCAGACAAGGTGGAATAATGGACAGATAGTCAGTCCCTATACCATCTTCTCTAATGTGTTTCTTGCATAGAATTTCATCTCTAATTTCAATGACCTCCCATTGATACCAGTAGACCTTAAGTTCTTTATCATAGGGAGCCACGGTTTTCCAGTCAGGCTTTTCACCTGTACGTTTCCACTGTAGCATGAGCTTGAGAGTTGGGTCTTTCTCTTGCTCAATACGTATGTTCTCTTTTGAAATTTCTACAGTGTTTTTACTAATGTCCTCTGATATCGTGCTCTCACTTGAACAACCCTGTGTTTGATCTATACCTGTTTCTACACTACAGGTGAGGTGACAGCTGTCGTTATCACAACATGGACCCGTTTGAAGATTTCCTGAGGGGTGACCGTTTGGAAAACTACTTTCGCAGGGTAGATCAATCTCATGAGGGGTACGCGTAATGACCTCATGAGTTGCTCCCCTTGTTGGATTCATGCCCGCATGACCAACATTCTTACTGACACTAGTTTCAAGCTCAGTTGAAGTACTTAGGTGCTGTAAATTAGACTGATCAGACCAGGCAATTTGAGCTTGGTCTGTGGTGTCCGATGTTGTGCAACCTTTAGTACCTTCAAACCTTTCATTTCCAAACAGACAGCCAAACAAAGGTTCCTCCTCAAAGCGGTCGAGCCAGTCATATTCATACTGCACCATTTTGCAGCAACATACACATGGACGACAATTTAAATAAGGATTACCGTGAGTTCTCTCATCCACCATATCGTGCGAAACAGCGATAGGTGAGGGACCACGCCCAGTGACATCCCTAGGTGTTATCTCATTCGAGACCCCCGATGAAACTCGTTGGCTAGAAAGACTGGTAGGGCATGCTTCTGTACCAGTCAAAGTGTCGTCAGTAAATAAGGGCCCAAAAGACGGATCATTATCCGTGCTAATATATTGTTCCTGGCTCTCTTCAACTCTTGTCTCCATCGAGACATTTTCATATAAAGAACCAGCTTGTATGCTGGTCAAATTTCCATTGACAGCAAAGTCACCCACTGTTACTGCATCCGTTGTACAGGGGTTGCAATTGTGTTCACAAGAAATGTTCTTATCAGAGTTAATGTCGGTACTTACTCCAACTGCTTTTGCAACCGTTTGGCAGTCAGAGTTTGTGATTAATGGGGGCTCAGATAGGTGAAGCTTTTCATAGCGCTCACAGTACTTGCAATTATTCGAGTGACAAGGTCGTCTACTGAGTGCGTCGGCATTCATATGAACCCTACCTGCGCGAAATTCTAATTTGAAAGAGTAAGCAGACAACCGTTCTAAGAATCGAGCTAGTTGTCCTTCACCTGTGTTTCGAAAGTTCATCAACCAGCGCAGGCTACTGTGATCGGTTCTTATAACTACTGATTCTTGCCCGTAAATATAGTGGTGAAAATGTTCTACTGCTTTAACCACAGCTAAAAGCTCTTTTCTGGTTGTACAGTACTTTCTCTCAGTTCTTGACAAACACTTACTAAAGTACCCAATAACTTTTTCTTCTCCATTTTGCAACTGATGAAGAACCGCGCCTATCCCTACATTTGAAGCATCACAGTCAAGAACCCAACCGTTTCCAGTCGGACTGGGGTAACTGAGTACCGGAGCTGATGTGAGCAAGTTCTTGAGAGTGTCAAATGCAGTTTGGGCTTCATCGTTCCATACAAATGGTTGGTTCTTCTCCGTAAGTTTGTGCAAAGGTTTGCAAACGGAAGCAAAAGAGGGGCAACATTTTCGATAGTAACTTGCCAAACCAACAAACGATCTCACTTCTTTGACGTTTGTTGGTTTGGACCAGTCACGGATACTTTGCACCTTTTCGGGGTCAGTTGATATACCATCAGATGAAACCCTGTGACCCAGAAAGGTCACTTCCTTACAGAAAAATCTAGACTTTTCTGGACTAAGCTTAAGGTTAGCTGCCTTCAGCCGCTCAAACACTTCTCTCAGATCATTCAAGTGAGTCTCAAACGTCTTGGAAAAAATAATGATGTCATCCAGGTAGATGAGAAGGGACTTGTAAGTTAAACCTGCAAAAACCTTCTCCATAAGCCTCTCAAAGACGCTAGGTGCATTGATTAAGCCAAACGGCAGAACCCTGAATTGCCATAGGCCACTACCAGGAATAGCAAATGCAGTAATGGGTCGGTCAGAAGCCTGTATCTCGATCTGGTGGTAACCGGATCGCATATCGCATGTACTGAACCATACCCCTCCTCCAAGTGCGGACAGTGTATCATCAGTCCGAGGAAGGGGATGACAGTCTGGTATGCTGGCGTCATTGATTCGACGAAAGTCAATGCAAAATCTGTATGTTCCATTCTTTTTGGGAACTAAAACGGCAGGCGAGCAAAACGCTGAAGTGGAGGGTTCAATGAGCTTCTTCTCCGCCATGAGTTTTATCTCTTGTTGTGCGATCTCTTGCTTCGCCAAAGGGATTCTATAGGGCCTTTGTTTAATAGGCTTAGTACCTGGCTTCAAACGTATGGTGTGTTGCTCAAGGCTACATGATCCAAGGTCATGTGAAGAGCTTGAAAACTGATCACCATACTCATGTATTAATGACTCCATACGTTTCGTTTGAGATTCATTTAGATTCATTGAACTTTCAGATATCATCTGCGTAAGATGTGCAAAAGAATTAACAGAACTGTTTCTTCTATCACCAAGAGAAGCAGTACAATCAGATTTAGAGGTTTCAAGGGAGCTAACCATCTCAAACTTGTCTGACTCAAGAGAGCAATCAGGTATGGAGGACTCCTTGGAAAGGTTATTTACCGGTTCAGACCCTGGTAGGTCCGTGGAGCAGATTGTCTCAGTTTCTGTTGTATCAAGAGAGCTAACTGTCTCTACCCTTTCTTCCTCGACTGGCTCATAAACAGCAGCAACAGTGCTCTTACGTAGAAAACATGGTTTGTCTAAAACATTCATTACGCGTAGTGGTACTGTTCCCATTCTGGGGCTTACAAGTGCTCTAGCGACCAGCAAACCATAGCGTGAAGCAAAAGCATCCGAAGCCTCCAAAATGCCAACACTATCTTTGTTAA
Organism: Lucinisca nassula; assembly: GCA_963580285.1. Taxonomy (NCBI): domain Eukaryota; kingdom Metazoa; phylum Mollusca; class Bivalvia; order Lucinida; family Lucinidae; genus Lucinisca; species Lucinisca nassula. The sequence continues at coordinate 86,876 of CAUZLF010000372.1, read as the reverse complement.
ACTTGTCAAGGGGTCTGCCTTTAATAATCATTTCACAGCCAGGTGGTATCTGTACATTTTCTGCCAATGCAATACGACAGCAGCCAGGTTGAGCTTCATTGGTACTGTGAAAGCAAGGAATCTTTTCACCATTTAAGACTAAGTGGTCCTTACTTAAAAGTACATCACACCGGTTGGAGCACAAGAAGTCTATGCCAAGTATACCATCATTCTTTATGTTAGCAAACAAAAATTCATGACATAAATTTTGATTTCCCAAAGAAAAAGATATTTTCGCTTTTCCATGAAAGGGAGAGCACTCACCTGTAGCTGTGATCAATTGTAGGTTTACAGGAGTCAAGTTTGGGAAGTACTCCTGAGGCCAGACATTTAACAGATCTTTGCGTAAAATGGTGACATTCGAGCCGGTATCGACAAGAAAGGTTAGAGGCCTATTGGCAACAGTTGCTGAAACAAAATACCCTTCCTCCATACTTCTGAGAGCAATCTTGGGCCCATCTACTGTCGTCTGCTTGTGGCCCCCCAAACAGACTGAGTCAAGTTTCCCTGAGTCGCATTTCCGAGCTGGGAATGCTCAAATACTGCATTATCGCTGCGGTCCTTGTTGGTGCTATTCTGTTGCGCCAAACCTTGGATTTCATTTCGCGCTGCTTTCCGAGTTGTTTCCCCATGGTTACGGTTCGGGTTTCGCTCATTAGAGTTGTTTCCCCTGTTTAGATTGCCATACCTTGAATACCCATTGTTAAAGTTTTGGTTGTTGTGGTTTGAGCTGTCAAACCTCGGATATCGGTTGTAATTTCGGTTATTGCCCTGATTTCTCTGATTATCATGATTACCCCAATTTGTGTTTTTATTATTCTTCTGACGGATATTTTTGACTTCCGAAGTTAGGGTAGAAATGGCTTCAGAAAGCATCGCAAATTGATTTGGCGTGTTACTGGACACTTCTTTCTTCGGTTCGATCTCAGAGTCTAAACGACCAACCAAACGCGACCTTTGCTTATCCGCGATTTTGTAAGCTTCAAGACGTACACAAATTTTTTCGGCTTCCTCAAGAGATTTCGGGCTTAGTTCTCGCACGCTCATACGAATGTCAGAATCGGTAATTGCATCGATAAAATTATCAAGTGACAGCGTTTCAACAACATCTTTAGTAACCCCAGGATAAGCTTGGCGGACCAACTTTTTTTATTGCTTGAGCCAGTTCTGGTATGGTTTCCCCCTTATTTCTGGTTCTAGACTTGAGTTGAGTTCTGAAGATTTCAGATCTGTTAAAGACACATTTTTTTCTCTATATAAAAGGGGTGGCCTGTTACATAATCTCCAATAATCAAGTCCTTCGGACCATAGTGAACATCAAAGGCTTATCTTATCTAAGTGATTATGAGGTGATTAAGAGCAGAGACTCTCTGAGAGATATGTTTAAAAGGGGGCTCTATAAGGGGAACATGTGTGATGGTATATTTTTTACTGAGATTGTTTCCAACAAAATGTTGTTTTAAATTACTTCTTTTTTATTTTTATTTCATTTATTTTTAAAAAAGAAAAGTAAAGGAAAACTCTGACAGTCATTGTTTCATTGATTCAAATCTGAAAAGAAGTAAACTTAATGAATTTATTAATTCAAGATAATGATTGTGTTTGTTCGTTTGATTTGCGGTGTAACATCCCGGTCAACCTTGTATAGGTCATTTCGGACATGTTGCTTTCAATTTTTGGGGACTTTTACCCGACACTGAGATGAAATGACGTCTCAAGCCCTGTCGCCCAATAAAACCAATAGGGTTTATAAGCATGGATGGTCCGACTTGCACCTCGATTTAATCATTCAATGAACATTTATTTATTTATTAATTTGGGGGTTGGAGGGGTATACATTATTTTTCTAATTTCTACTCAAAAAAATATATTTTCCTCGTTAGAATCCCCTCGCAGAGGCGTTTTTTACGAGTACTCACAATGTAAAAATATTGTATAGTAAAACGGGTTTAGAGGGGATACATTATTTTTTTTAATTTCTACTCAAAAACATAAATGGTGGGTCCTGGTTAGAAGCACCTTACCGAATGGGTTCTAACACGTACCCACAATATATGTTTTGAACACAAATTGTAGGTTCTCATTTGAAGCACCTCCCCGAGGCGGTTCTAACAAGTACCCACAATATATGTTTCAGCCGACATATTAAAGATATCAGGACTTTTATCATTTTTAACCAAGATATTTCAATAGGCATGTTTTTAATAATGATTATCAATAATGGTGACTAAAAATAAAATAAAATAAAAAAAGAATGCATTTCATTAATATCAAAACCAGGACATAGTTATCAAACAAGTAAATAAACAGATGTGTGTGAATTGCCTCTAGGTAACTGATTACCCTCTCTTGGTCCCCTACCTGTATGACTGTCAGAATACCCCAAACCTATCTTATCTCAAAACTGATTTCTTCAATAACTGGTCATTAGGGTGTTATGCAGTCAAAAAATGTGTCTTTAACGGAACCAAATCTGTTTCTAAGTTTATCAACCAATGTATTGTAGTCCCTTCTACCATCCGGGTCAAGCTCGTTTAACAAAGATCTTGCATCCCCAGATAAACAATTTGCCAAATACAAAGATTTTTCCTTATATTCCCATGTGTTGATCTCACAATTTATTTCAAACTGACACAAAAATTCGTCAAAGTCTGATTTGCCATCAAAAGTTTGGGGCTTCATTTTAAAGAGGTGGTTGCCTCTCTTATTTTCTGTGCATCTTCCCACACTGGAGTTAGAACAACTCTGGCACATTTGCTCATTAGTACCTGACATGTTGCTTCCCCTTTTAGAGGACTCAGTGGTTCTTGTGAGACCACAGCCTGTAGTAACATCATTCAGGTTATGTTTATTCCCTGAAGACAAATTATGTCCCAAGTTGGATGAAGGATATCCCTGACTAGAAGGTGTAATGATAGGTGGTTGGTTGTCTCCCCTGTTTTGTGAACTTGTCAAACTAAATGGGTTTAAATTGTCCCTGTTAGGATTACTCGTATATGCCTGTCCAAATAATGAGGAACTTCTATTTGAGTTTATGTTTCCAAAGATGGCTCTGTCCACCTCGAATCGGTTAACCCTCTCATCTATATCTGAGAATTTTTTGTTAACTTGCTCTGTCAAGCTAGTAATAGAATTTTGAAGAGTGGAGACAGTGTCTTTTACCATACTAGACAATTTCGCAATATCCTTTTCTAATCTATTTTCAAGTATGGGCATTTCCAAACCGCTAACCGAACTGGGATCTGACTGAGTGTCTAAAATATCATCAACAGCATTGCTTTGTATTGCGCTGTTATTTTGTGTCGTATGGTCACGTGGTATATTGGTGGGGCTATTTTCAGCCATGTTTGGTTTTCAAAAGAATGCCAAGATTAAGTTTATGTCAAATCTTTTATTTTTTTCAATATCAATGGTCAAGCTCCAGGATTTTACTTAAAATTCTGAGAGTATTCTCTGTATCGTTTCAGGTTGGCAACATCTACAGACCATCAAAGATTGACATCTAGACTGTGTTTTACAGTCGTCTCACACAGTGTGTTATTCTACCGGACTTTTTTTTTTTTTTTTTTTTTAATAAAAAGAATTCTTTGTCAAAAAGGTGTTGTTCACTGCTTTTTGTCTGCCAACATCACAAGCGTCACTGTCAAAACTTCTCAAAAAGATCCCCGCCTGACACCAGTTGTAACGGGACAACCTCGTCGAGTCAACAGGCCTTCGCCTAGGATATTACAGCAATGTCAGGATGTACGAGGTGCCGTTACAAAGTATTGTGAGTCCGACCTGGGCTGACGTCAATGATAGGGAATTGATAAAAGACTTGAGCCAAGGTTTCAATTATTGAAACGTAACTGGTTTATTGATAACGAAAGTCTCAATAAGGCTTATCTATATCTAGTAATAAATCGACGTGCTGGCTAGAGTTATATAAAATTACATATTCTAAACATAGAGAGGTTATACCGTAACTATGTCTTAAACCTACTTTTTATCTTGATTGTGATGATGAGGGGTCCCAGATCCAGGAGCTCCTCTAGGCGGTAAAAATATCCTCTTTGCCTTAGACTATATGTGCAATTAAACAATGATGAGAAGAATTGGGGGTAAGGGGTCAATTAAGCGGTCAATAAGTAATGATACTAACCAATGAAGCTTTTAATTGGTGTTGGGCCAATAATATGTGATACTAGTCAATGACACTGGTCATTGGTGGTAGAGACACTAGGGAGGGTGAAAATCACCAATGGAAATGTTAGGTGAGGGTAAAAAGTTATTTGGGGTGAAACTCACCACTGAGAATCTTTAATGGAGTTTAGTGTTCATTGGTGGTGAGTCACCAATGGGTAAGTGTTTAGGTGAAAAGGGGGTAGTGGGGGTGAAACTTACCAATGAAAATGTAAGTTGGGGGTAAAAAGTTATTAGGGGTGAAACTCACCAATGGGAATCTTTTATGGAGTTAAGTGTTCATTGGTGGAGAGTCACCAATGGGTAAGTGTTTTGGTGAAAAGAGGGTAGTGGGGGTGAAACTCACCAATGGAAATGTTAGTTGGGGGTAAAAATGTATTTGGGGTGAAACTGGTTGGGGGGTGAAACTCACCAATGGCGCTCTGTGTGTGATGTTAAATATTCATTGGTGGAAAGTCACCAATGATAACATGCATTGGTGGTAAGGGGCTAATGAAGGTTGAAACTCACCAATGGTAATGTTAGATGGGGTAAAACTGGTTAGGGGTGAAACTCACTAATGGCGCTCTGTGTGTGGGGTTAAATATTCATTGGTGGTAAGTCACCAATGATAAAATGCATTGGTGATAAGGTGTGTTGAAGGGTGAAACTCACCAATGGTAATGTTAGTTGGGGGCAAAAACTAGTGAGGGGTGAAACTCACCAATGGCGCTCTGTATATGGGGTTAAATATTCATTGGTGGTAAGTCACCAATGATAAAATGCATTGGTGATAAGGTGTGTTGAAGGGTGAAACTCACCAATGGTAATGTTAGTTGGGGGCAAAAACTAGTTGGGGGTGAAACTCACCAATGGCGCTCTGTATATGGGGTTAAATATTCATTGGTGGAAAGTCACCAATGATAAAACGCATTGGTGATAAGGGGTGTTGAAGGGTGAAACTCACCAATGGTAATGTTAGTTGGGGGCAAAAACTAGTTGGGGGTGAAACTCACCAATGGCGCTCTGTATATGGGGTTAAATATTCATTGGTGGAAAGTCACCAATGATAAAATGCATTGGTGATAAGGGGTGTTGAAGGGTGAAACTCACCAATGATAATGTTAGTTGGGGGCAAAAACTGGTTGGGGGGTGAAACTCACCAATGGCGCTATGTATATGGGGTTAAATATTCATTGGTGGAAAGTCACCAATGATAAAATGCATTGGTGAGAAGGGGGTAATTAAAGGTGAAACTCACCAATGGTAATGTTAGTTTGGGGGGTAGTTTATATGCTATAAAACATCCGCAATGGTGGGAGCACCCTTAGATCTGGTCCGCTCAATCTACATCTGAACCCGTCCGTGTGCCAACAACAAGCAAAAATGTAAACAAACAAAATAACCACCATTGGTGGTCTAAACAACAAGGTTTCCAACAAGCTTATGCGTTTAAAACCTCAGTGGGTACTGTAGTGGGCTTTCTCCCAGGCATATCTGTGATAATAGGTGGTCTGGGGTTCTAAAACGTCTCAAAATGTCAGAAAGATCAGGAACCAAGTGTCCAGTTGATTGCTCGACATCAGCAATGCCAGTATTCAAGCGCGCACCCGCTTTTATAGCTTCATTCACGTGATGGTCGAAACGTCACGCGAACACCACAGTTTCGCGGAAAAAAAAATGGTCCGAATCGTACCCGACGCGACGGAAATTCCCGCACCTATGCGGAAATACCCGAGTCATTGGTGAATCTACGGGATTCGCCAATGACAAAATAAACGAAAAATACAGCCTTATGAAGGACTGTAAAGTCATGAGAAGGACTTGGAAACAAATTTCACGGATAAATCCTCCCACAGGTAACCGGGGATAGCTAGACATTATGCTTGAGCGGGTGAAATTAATGATTGAAGTTGGCACACCGACTGATTTGTGTGAACAATCGATACGTTCCAATACTCGGCAACGTAAATAAACACATGAAAGTAGCCAGCAGCAGCCCAGTTCCGCAACAATTATCTGCAAACTCAAAGAAATTGTTGCTGATTTTATATGGTCACCCCGCCTTTAAAAATGTTAGTTTGTATTTACTCCGTTCTAGTAGGTAAACAAACATGGTTGACTGTAACTTGAAAAGGAGCAGTTCAACATGTGGATTTTTTCTCATTAACTTGTTGGGCTAGGATGGCTCTATAAACAAGTAAGGTTTGAAAAGTTTTGTATGTGTGGTTTTTGAGGTTACTATTGTTACTTAGGCCAAAAAAAAAAAATAGGTGTGTTTCCGGTTTCCCGACCCTACCTAAGTTTTAGGCCCGACCCTAAATTTTTTATTGCCAAAAAAAATCGCGGGGCAAAACGACTCATAAAAAAAATCGCGGGGCGAAACGACTCGGAACTACGCGAGCGGTTGCGGGCGGTTTATTTGTTCTAATTCGGTCAGTTTCCGAGCGTTTCGGTGTTTACTACTACTATTTCCGCAGAAATTCTGATGTGCAGTGGTTACGCTACTCGCCTTGTAAACCAGGGATCGCAGGATCGATCCCGGGCTTCTTCAGACTTTCGGATGAGTCTTTAAAACCGAGGACCTGTCTCCGTATGACCTTTGCTGTTGGTGGGACGTAAAACTCAAACACTCACTTAGTGGAAAGCTCCCTATTCTCATGAACTCTGTAATGATAGTGGGTTATAGCGAGAAATTGAACGAGATTCCAGGCGAGATTTGGGTGCCTAAGTATGTTGTTCGTCTCTCTACAGTAAAGCAAACACTTCGTCACTTCGTGTGTTTGCTATTAATGAGGCAGTCACACTTCAAATTATAATATCTTGAAAACTAATAAAGATAATATGATGCGGTTTCGCCATTCGATTTCTTTAATCAATGTCTTTTTATATTTAGATTCGGAGTGGCTATTTGCAGTCAACTGCAAATAGCCAAAAAACGTTGAAATGGCTATTTGCAGTCAACTGCAAATAGCCAGAAAACGTTAAAATGGCTATTTGCAGTCAACTGCAGATAGCCAAAAAACGTAAAAATGGCTATTTGCAGTCAACTGCAAATAGCCAGAAAACGTTAGAATGGCTATTTGCAGTCATTCTATTAGCGTTAGGAAGGTTTGTTTGTTTGTTTGATTTGAGGTTTAACGTCCCCGTCAACACTGTAAAGGTCATTTTGGAGACGTTGCTTCCAATTTTGTGGGACTTTTACCCGACATTAAGATGAAATGACATCTCAAGCCCTGTCGCCCAATGAAACCAATAGGGTTTATTAGCATGGACGGTCTGCCTCGCACCGCGGTTCCTGGACAGGCTTAGATCCTCTAAGCGGTTTACCAGTACTAGTGTGCGGGCTGGATTCAGCTCTGCGTGGAAGCATCGTGCAGCCCATATATTTCTTCAAGCCCCTATGGGCGGGGGCGGAGCGTTAGAAAGGCCACCTGGAGATGTTCAAAATATTTTAAAATGGAACGGGCCTCTGCGGCCTAGTAGTTAATTTGAGCTCTGACTCTTAATCATTAAGACTCTCACCGTTATGGCTATGTTTGTTTGATTTGATGTTTTACGTGCTCTGCAACACTATTTAGGACATTTTGGAGACGTTACTTCCATTTTTTGTGCGACTTTTTCCACAGATTGAGACGTAAAGACATCTCAAGCCTATGGCACCTATAGGGCCTAGGACGCACCGACTCGCACCACTTGGCCTTAGCAGGCTAGTTCTTCTAAACGGTTTACCAGTACTCATGTGCAGGCAGTTTCTGCTCTGCATGGAAGCATCATGCAGGCAATCTATTTCTCCAAGCCGCGATGGCCGGGGACTATAAAATGGCTATATAGAGTTTATATTTTGTGTGAACATATGACACATATAGTTTTAAATCACATTTTTTTGTTTCACTGTTTAGCAATGTTCTCTGCTTATTTAAATGAAATATCTAATTTCTAAAGCCCATGAGAGGTTGGTGGGGAGTTGGGGCGGGGGTGGGGTGGGTGAGGCAAAGGTGACGTGTGTCTTGCGTCACTTAGGCGTCCATCTGATATTGGCTTACAGTTGGTTAAGATAATGTTAGAGAGGGGATGATGTTATTTCTTTTGATGATGTTATTTCTTCTGTTTCTACACTTCCATTCGTTTTCCTCTTACTCCTCCGTCTCTCATTTTCATCTCTGCTATCGCTTTCCCCCCTTTCTTAGGGACAGGACACAAAATTTCTCATTGAATGAGACCGTCCAATGCATATAAGCCTTTTGGTTTCATTGGTCGGCAGGACTTGAGTTGTCATAGCATCTCAATGTCGCCGGGTAAAAGTCCCACAAAATTGAAAGCAACACCTCCAAAATGACCTAAACGGTGTTGACGGAACGTTAAACCTCAATTCGAACAAACAAATGATCCGCCCCGCCCTTCGGGGCTTGGAGAAATAGAATGCGCTGCATGGTGTACACCAGGCCGAGTAATGTCGTTCTTTGATATTCTGCAATGGGCGTGGCTAAAATAATTGTAATTGGTTTAAACATATTTTATTCGTATAGTAAGCATACAAATACAAAGTGTAATAAATGACACAATACAAAAGGGATTCAGAAGAAAGTCAAAGACTTATACGAATCTGTATCCCTAGATACTTGTCAGTGGTACAACAGAGACAAATCAAAGCGATTGTCGATTGCAAAGGTATAAAATTAATTATGCTGTTACAAAGAGATAGTGGTTCCCAAATGGGTCGAGGTTGGACATTACGGCGCTGCATCAACAATATTTCGACGTCACAACGTCGGATCATCGCCGATGCAGCACAGTTCTATCACGAACGCCCGTTGTGAACCATCACACATTTGCTGCAGCATTGTTGTTGGTATACGAATATCCAGAATTTACAAAAGGTCATACAGTAACATGAGACTACAAAACTAGAACTGTATGTTGGGGGGGGGGGGGTGCTCCACGGGGACCAACTAACTTCCAGTTCCTACTGGTATCTAGTGCGCTGCTGACCATGCTTATCAAAGGCACATGTATCTTTGCATATGCTATGCTTGAGCACGTAGAGTTTACAAGAACTCTAGACAGAATACATCAGCTAAGATTAATTTGTGTTTGTTTCTTGTATCAACTTATCGATTGACTTGAAACCTTTTGGTTTTCAAAATATAGTTATGAACAGAAATAAATATTTGCGTATTTTCATGATGATTAAGATTTGGATCGCCGTAGAGGAGGACATCAAAGCTGGGCTGACAAAGCTGAGAAACAGACCGTAGCATATCGATCCTGATGTTGTGATAGAGAGGACAGTGAAGAAGAAAATGTTTGGTATCTTCGATAAGACCACATGTACACGATGCACTTGGAACAATGTTCTTTGAGAATAAGTGTTGGTTTAAGGAGCTGCAGTTGGTCCTCAATCGACTATGAAGAATTTGACCGAGGCGCTTCCCTTCATTGTAGAAGCGAGGTGGAGGGTTAACGTCCTGGTTTAGATGCTGTTTTAGTGATGCTGTAGAAGTGCAAAGTCTGGTTTCCTCAGGTAAGGAATTCCAAGTTCTCACAGCACTTGGAAGAAAAGAATTATGGTAGAGCTGCGAATGGCTTTGAATCGTACGAAGATTGTTGGGATTGCGAAGATTGTATGAGACGTTTTCTCCGATCGTGGGTGGTAAGAGTGAGGACAGATATACTGGAGATATACCATGATACATTTTGTAAAACGTTGTAATTTTGTGCTTATATCTTCTGGAGGCCAACGTTTCCCATCCTGTTTCAGCATAGAGATTATTTAACGATACAAGCCTGGTTGCGCCGGTTACTATACGGGCTGCCTCGGTCTGGATTTTCTCTAGTTCGTTTGCCTCATACTGGGTGCAATTGTCCCAGACGACATCGGCATACTCTAAAAGGGGTCTAATAAATGAAAAATAAATAGTTTGAAGAGATTTTCTGTCGAGTAAGAATTTTAGTTTACGCATGACATTGATTCTTTTCCATGCCTTGGATCTAATTTCATCCAGATGGTCATGCCACGTGCAGTCACTAGAGAATATAAAGCCTAGATGTTTATGTGCGTTGACTCCAGTAATGGCTTGATTGTTCATGGTGACTGGAGGGTGGTTAGGTTTATTGACTTTGCGAGAAAGCAGGAGAGCTTCAGACTTTGCTGGATTAAAGCTGACTAGCCACCTTTTGGCCCATTGATGTATCTTTTCAAGATCGGCATTTAGAAATTGAGCCGCTTCGATCGGGTTATCGACAGTAATATAAAGACTTGTATCGTCTGCAAACAACCGAATTGTACAGTGAATGTCGTTGACGATGTCGTCAATATATACTAGAAACAGGAGGGGACCGAGAATGGAGCCTTGAGGCACACCTGCTTTTATTGGTTTCCAGTTTGAGCTAGCTCCTGGAAGAACGACTCTTTGCGATCGATTACTTAAGTAATTCGTAAACCATGACAGGAGAGAGCCCGTTATGCCTGCTCTGTTCAACTTGTAAAGCAGTCCTTTGTGCCATACTCGATCGAAGGCTTTGCTTATGTCGCAACATATGGCACGCACTTCTTTGCCTTCGTCGAGGGCTTTACAGAAGGTATTGTAGATGTCAATTAGTTGGTTTACAGTAGAATCTCCTGGGACAAAACCAGATTGAAGGCAAGTGATTATTCCATTTTCACGGAAGAAGTTAAAGACATGCTTATGAACAAGCTTCTCAAGAACTTTGCCTAGCGCACTTAGGAGAGAGATAGGGCGATAGTTCGAAGGGTCGGAGGGGTCGTTTTTCTTGTGTATCGGAGTGACGTTAGCCTGTTTCCCTGATTCAGGGAATTGACCGGTTGAAAGTGAATAGATAAAGAGGTCACATAGGGGATGAGAAAGAGAATTTGAAAGTTCCTTGAGGAGTCTATTGTTGATAGCATCAGGTCCTGCAGCTTTGCCCGTATGGAGAGACTTCAGACATGTTTCGATTTCAGACGGTGAGAGCTGGATAGAATGAAGTGTTTCAGTTTGGTCGTTTGTAGGATTAGTTTCGGGAAGCTTTGCATTTGATTCGTCTATGATGTTTTGTGAAGAGAAGAAATCATTAAACGCTTCTGCTTTGTCCTTATTGTCAGAGAATATGTTACCGTTACAATTTAAAGGAGGGATGTTACTTGATTCAGACGGCTTTAGAACGTGTTTGAGTGTTCTCCACCAATCCTTGGGGCCTAATGATCCGTTGTTAAGTTTTTCGGCCAACTGTTCGTTTGTTTTCTGTTTGGAGTCTCTTATTACATTATTGACCTGGTTTTGAATGCGTTTGTATGCTTCAAAGTCAGCGTTAGATTTTGTTTTCTTAAATTTATTGTAAAAACGTTTTCTTTTCCTTATGAGTCTTTTAACATTTGCGCTTAACCAGTTAGGATCCGAAGGTCTGACGTTAATTGTTTTGTTTGGAATGTGTTTTGAAGATGTTTTCGTGAGATAATCGGTTAATTTTAGGGCATACTTGTTGATGTCTACGTCTTTCATTAGTTCCCAATTTGTATTCCTTAGTTCTTCGGAGAGTGAATTATAATGACCTTGATTAAATAACCAGATATGTCTTTTGAATGTATGCGTTTTTTGTTTATCGAAATTTAAAACACAAAATACTGGACAATGATAACGAATGTTTTGGTGAAGAAATGGTTCACCTACCCCACTTATTAATATTCCGTTGCTGTTGTTTGTTAGGATGAGATCGATGGTAGAGTGTGATGTTTCTGTGAAGTGTGTGTAATCGGTTATTAACTGATCTAAGCCATGTTCTAGACAAAGGTCTGTGATTTTTCTGCTGCTTCTATTGTCAGACATGTCAATGTTAAAATCTCCTGTGATTAGTATGTCGTGAGCATTGGTGTCTGTAGCTAACCCTATAGAGTCTTCAATGGCCTGAAATGTCGCGTTAGAAGAGTTCGGTGGTCTGTAAAACGTACCAATTAGTACTTTTCTGTTGTGAATAATAATTTCTACCCAGACGCATTCTAAATTGGGGAGTTCAAGATCCTGTCTACGTTTAGAAAAGATATTATCGCGAACATAAGCGCATACACCCCCGTGATTGTCCCCAGTACGGTCACGTCGATACGTTACGTAGCCGTTGAGTGCGATATCTTCGTCAGAAGTTCTCTGGTCCAGCCAAGTCTCAGTAATACTGATTATGCTAAAATTGAAAAATTCAGAGAGTATAAGGTCTTTTTTGTTAGCCAGGCTTTGGACATTGTAATGTACGAGAGAAAATTTTCTCTAATTGCAGTAACGTCAAGAGACGATAAAGAGCTAACAGATGACGTTGAATTTTCTGTTGCTGGACCAGGGTTGGTTTCAATATCACCGCATTTTATTAGCAATAAGGAAAGGAATACGACGAGTCCAAAATGTGTGAGCCAAGATAGACCTTTGATTTTTAAGTGATGTCAATAATGCAGCCCTATATGCATCCTATATTCAGCAATACCAATGTTCATTTATGTTATGCAGTCAACAAGAAAATGAAATTCCTTTAAGGACGCGAATACAGGGCAGGACAAGATTGTCGCTTCATAGTCGCAGTAGATGTTCAGTTTGGAAAAGGGGACCCCGTGGAGCAGTGCAAATACAAAAACAAAGATAAGTAATGAGTGAAAAAATAATAACATTGTGAAACATGAGAAAAAAAAGGCAAAGGGATAATCACGTGACTTCATAAAAGGGTAGCTCTAATGACGATTTTCAGCTTACAGCAAAGTTATGGAGTGGACACGAAACTACGATAGAAAAGGCTATGCTCAATGTTCAATGTGCAATAACCCCAAAAGTAGGAAAATCAGAGTTACGGTTCATATGATCTGCACGTTGTCTAATAGTGCTCTTCGTATCTGTGAAGTTTCGTGAAAATATTTCAAATGGTATAAGAGTTATGGAGCGGGCAAGAAAACTGATAGCAACAGCTATCTTCAATTTAAAAGTCCAAAGGGCAATAATTCTAAGAGTAGAACAATCAGAGTTATGGTTCGTATGTTCAGTACGTCATCTCATGGTGCTCTACATATCTGTAAAGTTTCATCGAAATATCTTAAGTGGTGTCGAAGTTATGGAGCAGACACGAAACTATGGTAGAAATGCCTATGTTCAATATTCAAAGGACCACAACTCCAAAAGAAGGAAAATCTGAGTTACGGTTTATATGCTGCACACGTCTTCAGATAGCGCTCTATATATCTGTGAAGTTTCGTGAAGTATCTCAAAGGGTATCAGAATTATGGAGCAGTCACAGAACTATGGGGCACTGACAGACGGACGACCGGACGGACACTCACAACTCCGGAGGGTATCATCAAGAAAATATGCCCATACAAATACATTGCAAATTCCATCGCCAGAAAATGAAAAATTTCAGATGAAAAAAAAAATGATATTCTTGTTACCTCCGCCCAAAACACCGAACGCGGGCACACCCAAGAACCGCCTCATCGAGACGGTTCCAACGAGTACCCACAACCCGCACTCCAGAGCAGTAACAACAAAGATAAGGTAAACCCCTGTAAACCCCAGTTTTACTAAATAAACGTGGGGTTCAATGGGGTCAGAATTATACAGGCATATTTTCGTGATGTAACAGAATACCCCGCTGTTTTTGAATGGCGGGGCATTAAATCGAGAACGTGCTAAAAATTGAGTAAGAGTTACCTCTCTTGAAGCAGGCTTGACATGAATGAAGAGTTGATAGGTACTGTGTAACCTGTGTAAGAACTTTGACCATTGTGTTACATAACAGGTCAACAAAAATGACAGAACAAAAACACGACCACAAAGTGTCGTACAAAATACATGTTTGGCACTACAACAAAACAGTGATAGTTCATCGTTCGTCGAGTGAGCCGTGATAAGATATGTGGTTCAATTCAACCTAGGACATTACTTCAAATGCATGCGTCTAGTTCTATACGGCGAAAGAAGCCCCCCGCGGTGCAGCGGCCACGCCACTCGCCCCGCAAACCAGGGATCGCAGGACCGACCCCGGGCGTCTCCAGACCCCCGGATGAGCCCCCAAACCGATGTCCCGTCTCCGAATGACCCCAGCTGCTGGTGGGACGTAAAACCCACACTCACCCACTCACTCTATACGGCGAAATGGCAAACAGTGGCTCCGACAAGACTGCGTTGAAGCAAAGTCACACCCGGGCCTCCACAGTTCGCTTATGTCATATGCGTAACTTACCAAACATTACGAAAACACGCCTATACAAATACAATGCCAGTTTCTACCGCCGAAAATAAATAATTTTATACTGAAAAATTTGATATTCTTCCTATTTCCGACCAAAACACAGACCGTGGGCACACGTTAGAGCCGCCTCGTCGAGGCCCACAACGAGTACCCACACTCCTGAGCAGAAACAAGAAAAATAGGTTTGCCCCCGGAAACACCAGTTTTACTATATAAAAGTGGGGTTCAAGAGGGTCAAAATTGTATAGGTACGTTTACCAGATGTTGCGGCTCTGGGCATATAGTAGTTATGCACTGTCAAGGAAACTTCAACACGAGCTGAAAAGTCGACCACCGAAGTGGGCGACTGATTAACATACAACAAATGAATAAAACGACCGCCCGAACAGTGACCAACGGTGATGCCTAACAGCTTGCGCGCTAGCCGCTAGACACCCCCGCCGTCAGCTGTGTTCAGTCAAGTTATGGCTCCTGTAATTAATAAAATGTACACCATTCGTGGCACTTGATCCCTTCTCCGAAACGAAATGAGAAGAAACAAGAACCACAAGATGGCCGGGAGCAAAGTTATATCCCACATCTCACCCCTCCACGCAGGACTCTTGCGACATCTGCAGCAAGGGCCCCTGGAGGGAAGATGCGTTAGGTACGGTTGACAGGAGTGTTCATAACTTTATATATTGATTATAATATTAAATCAGTATTGCCATAATTGAGCCGACTGGATTGTTTCGATTATCATTTGGACAAGTAAACTTTTAGTTGTGACTAGCCTTATATTCTATAATAAACAGGTGTTAACAGCAAGCAGTGAAGACCCGGTAAAGCGTCGCTTTATGCGGCGCCCCATCACAGTCTACGCTGTTTGCCTATGTTTTTTTTTTGTTTTGGTTTTTGGTTTCACGGCCCTTTCAAGATTATTTTACTCATATCGAGCCGACCGCCACAGGTGGGCGAAAACCGGAGTGTCCGGAGAAAAACCAACCGGCCTTCCGTTGCAGAACCCGGCGTCTCACATGTGACTCGAGCGAGGCTCGAGCCACAGCGGCGACAGTCCTAATGTCTAAGAGTCAGCGCTCTCAACCACTAGGCAACGGAGCATCCGCAACTATTATTGACATTTATACCTTTGGCGCAAAGGATTAAGCCTTTTACCGTGCGCTGACCTTCTCGGCTTACCTGTACAGAATCTCTTGTTGGAAATAGCAGGCGCTTTAATGGAAAACAATTTTTAAACAAATATAACTTTTTTATTTTACAATTTGACAAACATGTTCCGATTTAATCTAATTATCCGTTTAAATTCCTTTAAAACGATATCAAATAAGTGGAACTTTTATTTAAATAGCTGCCGGCATTTTTATTTTCAAATTAATAACCCTTAATCCTTACTTGAATCATACAAAACTGTAGAAAAACAACGACAGTACCCTACTTTAACGGCTAAATTCTGCAATTTTTGTTAATATTATGAAAAAGCGCCCGTATCAGACGCAATGTGTTAACAATATTGTGCATTTTGCTAGCAATTATAATATTTCAAGATAATATTTAATAACGGCATTTTGTGATTAAATTTGGAGCTTATTCAGAAAAAACTTTATCGTCTACACACGCGTGTAATCCCAAAGCGGGTCATTTTCAATCGACTGTAAAATCAACACATCTTCGCCTGGGCATCTCCTTGGAATGTAAATCAATCTAAGAATGCGGTGTCTGATCTGCATCTTATTTATTTATTTATTTATTTATTCACGTAGTTTTTTTTATTTCCATGACCTGATTAGATTTTTGCACATGCTTTATACTACGCAAATTTAAATAAACATTGCTAGTAATAGGATTTATGATTACATTTGTTTGTTTTGTATGTTTGTATGATTACAGCTGAAAGAAAGAAAGAAAGAAGCCCATGTGAATTCGTCACTAAATTTCTAAAAAGTTAAAAATTTATCTTTGTTATAATTTATATCTTATTCCCATTACTCTGATATAGGCTAATCTGACATTTTGTGTTCGCACATTGTTTTGCTGGAATACCAGAGGAATGTTTGTTTTATATTACTTTTTTTCTTTTTGTAACACTGTTTGATTATTTAAATGCTATTGTGAATTCAGTCTGGTAAATATAAAACAAAAACGTAAAGATGCCATTAATGCCTATGTTAATTGTTTTGTATTCCTTATTATCGTCTTGGTTGTAATGAACACCTCATTAAAAACTGCTTTATATAGAGAAAACTGGGGTTTACTGTGGTATTCATTTTTGTTTTCATTTCTTGTCCAAAAACATAGGTTGTGGGTTCTCGTTGGAGCCACCTCAATGAGACGGTTCTAACTATGTTTTAAGTATTGATAAGTTTACTTTGACGAATTAATTGTTTTTGAGATATCAAAAATGCACTATGCCGCACGGATGTATTATCGTAATGTGATTATTATTATTATTATTATTATTATTATTATTATTATTATTATATTCATTTATGTTTAATCTAATGATTATTAGAAAATTTTCTTATGTATTAATTTATTTATTTCAACTGTTAAATGATTTAAGATAAGGTGTGTACCCTTTTTCTGGTGTTCTTTCCATGATTCTGTGAAAAAGAATATGCATGTAAACCAAACTTTATACAAAACTGTCAGGTAATCAGGAATCAGTATGATTTTACACAAAAACATAGGTAGAAAGTACTTGAAAGAACCATCAGTTTGGCGGTTCTGGGCTCATATATTTTTTCAGCTCACTCAGGGGGAAACATCATTGAAGAAATTATCGCTTTTTATGACACACGTAATGTGTATTGTATACCGGCTACTGACCGTCAGGAAGCCTGACGATTAATGGACACGCGCGCAATGTATACTGTATTACCGTATTTTCGGAGAGATTAAAATTTATCGAATGACTTTATTCATATGCATTAAGTTCTAAGCAGAATCGGTATTATTTAGATAATGAGTATATATTATTATTATTATTATTATTATTATTATTAATTATATGGGTCATTTTGGAGACATTGCTTACAATTTTCTGGGACTTTTACCCGACAATGAGATGAAATGACATCTCAAAACCTGTTGCCCAATGAAACCAATAGGGTTTATAAGCATGTTCGGTCCGACTCACACCGCTTTGCCTGGGCAGGGTTAGATCCTCTAAACGGTTTACCAGTACTCGTGTGCGGTCGGTTTCAGCTCTGCGCGGAAGCATCATGCCGCCCATCTATTTCTTCAAGCCCCGATGGGCGGGGGCCGTGAAATATACATGTATGCTGGGTCCAAGTTACGAGAATACATCCGTTTGACATTGTATCTTCTTATAGATTGTGGGTTTTTGCTGGAACCGTTGCTTTGAAATTTATTTTAATTGCTTCAACGGACAAATACTCGTACATATTATCCAAAATTTGCTAGAGCCGTTCTATAGAGTACCCACAACCTATGTCTTGTACAGAAGAAAAGGTTTGGGACAAGAGCACATAAGATGAGATACTTGGTTTGGGATGATTGCTGGAAACGCTTCATTGACAACATACGTCTTTATTTTGCCCCCATCAACACTGTTGAGGTCATTTTGAAGACGTTGCTTCCAATACTGTGGGACTTTTACCCGACATTGAGATGAAATGACATCTCCAGCCCTGCCACCTAATTACACTAATAGGGTTTATATGCATGAACGATCCAACTCGCACAGATAGATAGATAGATAGATAGATAGATAGATAGATAGATAGATAGATAGATAGATAGATAGATAGATAGATAGATAGATAGATAGATAGATAGATAGATAGATAGATAGATAGATAGATAGATAGATAGATAGATTTGTTTGATTTGAGGTTTAACGTCGCCGTCAACACTGTAAAGGTCATTTTGGAGACGTTGCTTCCAATTTTGTGGGACTTTTACCCGACATTGAGATGAAATGACATCTCAAGCCCTGTTGCCCAATGAAACCAATAGGGTTTATTAGCATGGACGGTCCGCCTCGCACCGCGGTTCCTGAACAGGCTTAGATCCTCTAAGCGATTTACCAGTACTAGTGTGCGGGCCGGATTCAGCTCTGCGTGGAAGCATCATGCAGCCCATATATTTCTTCAAGCCCCTATGGGCGGGGGCCTGATAGATAGATAGATAGATAGATAGATAGATAGATAGATAGATAGATAGATAGATAGATAGATAGATAGATAGATAGAAGATAGATAGATAGATAGATAGATAGATAGATAGATAGATAGATAGATAGATAGATAGATAGATAGATAGATAGATAGATAGATAGATAGATAGATAGATAGATAGATTATTGTGTCAATGAAGATCTGCCAGGGTGAAACTCAGTAATTGCTTTAAAATGTGCGACCAGTAGTATGTCTAGGAAAACCTTTTACTTTCTAAATCTTCAGAAACGCATCGTCTTTATTCAGTAAGTTTTGCGTACAACTCGATATGACAACAAATTAAATAAAAAATGTTGTAAATAATTATATTATCTAAATGCACGGCCAGTATTGTGGCCCAAAACAACAACAACAACAAAAAAGTAATATTCAGCATTTCAGCAGCCTCACTGAGGCGGTTGGTTCTAACTAGTACCCACAACCTATGTCTTGGTGCAGAAATAAAGAAAATAATGTATTCCACCGAAGTCCCACTTTTCTCCATCTAAGTGGGGATTAGAGGGTTTTCATTACACGGACTTGCTATCGTGATGATAAATCGGTGATTATTTAAGCAAGAAGTGTAATCTCGGATGAGACCCGGAGTCTTAATTGTTCATGTTAGCTGAATTATTCTAGGTATATGATATTACTTTTTAAATACAACTACAGGTCAAGTTGCCACTTACTGGTCTAATGACTACTGTGTTTAACAGCGCGCGTCACGATACTAGGTGATAATTCGATTATCGGCAGGTAGTCGGAAATGTGCTTACTCAATGTCTTGATCGATTAACAATCCATCATGAACGATTATATTGACGAGCGTCATCTACCCGAGCAGAAAGAAAGAAAGAGCGCATATGATGAAGTTATCGTCAAAGATGTATCGTAAGTTAAGATACTCGTTCTGCACGAAAAAAAAAAAAAAAAAAAAATAAGGAAGAGAAACATATAAACTTGCTAACATACATTTGCAGCACAGGTCGCCACAATTACCTCTTCACGGGAAAGAGAATAATAAAGTATTCTTATTGCTTGTTGCTTGTTTAAAATATAGACTGTTGAACCTCATTAGAATCGCCTCGACGAGGCGTTCTTACGTGTGCTCAAACTCTGTGTTATCAGCATAAATGAGAATATAACAATATTTCATTTGTACTTTCAAATAAATAAATAAATAAATAAATACATAAAGAAAGAAAGATGAATATTATTTGTGAAGAACTAAAAACTAGAAATGTATTATGCAAAGTTGTTTATCAATGATGGCATGATAAGGCCTACTGAGTCATTAAATAGACAGATAGATGATCGGCCATTATTGTGTCAAGACAGATTTATCCGCATTAAAATCAGTAAGAGTATCTCCTTTGTATTTCTATACTTACAACTCAGACACAAGGTTCTGGTCTTAACGGATACATTACGAAAACACGCCTATACAAATACATTGTACATTTAACCACCAAACAATGAAAATTTTCAGATGAAAAATTGTGCTATTTTTCATATTTCTGCTCAAAAAATACATTGTGGGTGCTCGTTAGTACCGCCTCGGCGAGGCGGTTCTGTCGCGTGCCCAAAATCTATGTTTTTGAGCAGAAATAAGAAAAATAATTTATACCCCTCCAACCCCAGTTTTACTATACGAAAGTGGGGTTTAAGGGGTGAAATTTATATCGCCATGCTTTCGTGATGTAGCTCGATATAACTTATTTCACAGGCCGGTACGTAAACCTTGCAGACAACAATAGAAAATATATACTTCTATATAGCTGCTTTAAAATATGCGACCAGTAATATGTCTGGAAAACTTTTAATTCAAAATAACCCGATACTCGATATTACAACAATATTAATGTCTGTGGCGTAAAACAAATTTAATAATTATTAAATGTAATTAATAAATATATTATCAATATGCACAGCCAGTATTGTGGCCAAAACAACAAAATAAAGTAACATTTACATTTCAGCAGATCAGCGTTTTAGTCACTTTCTGCTGATCCGCAGCCTGCTAAATTCAGCAGGTTTTCAGCGTATTAGACAGGCCCCATTAAGATAGCATATCCGCGTGAAATAGTTTTTTTTTTGTCGTATCTCCAAAATGACAATTCATATCTCACAAACAGTTATCTACTATGTCTTGGTGCAGATATTAGAAATTGTAATAAAGGTTTTCTCTATGTAAAGTGGGGTTTAAAGGGGTTTTCATTACATGGACTTGTGAATATGTCGCATTTCTAAACAATGTCAATTAAAATAATTCAACTGACACCCACCATAAACTATTAAGTTTTTTTCCTTCTTCTTTTTTTCTAATATATACTGAAGAAGAATATTTCATTCCAGCACACACACAAAAAAAAAGATTTTTGAAAACCAATAATATTTTGTGTTAAGTACAAAAAGGCTCACTTTAATAAGAGTATTTTTTTTAGTAACGACAGAACAGAACTTAATTTGGAGATAAACTCAGTCCACACGAAAACAGCCAGGCCGAAATTAACTAGACATCAAATGACATGAGCGATTCTCGTTCAGTATCCCCCGGGGTCATAAAAGCGAAACTGATTTCACACACAGCCGGCTTATAACACAGTTGAGATTACACAACAGGTACATATTATAGGCCTCAGTCAAAGGGAGACAAATCAATATTGACTTGTAGTGTGACTATCAGGGAACAGGTGAATAGATTAAATGTCAGATAAAGTTGGCCATGGCCCGTTTTGCCTATCTTAACTTAGGTTGATCAAGTTTGTAATAGTAAGACGGATACGCAGAAATAACCTGGCGTGACAATGTGTGCTAACTGGACTGTAGCACCCGAAAAAAGCATGCAGACAGACGCTGAGAATAGGGTTAGTGTCACAAAAACATTGTTCGATATGGATGACGTACACGACCAAAAGGTATGTCTTAGCCTATTGTGGTACAACATGAATAGTGGTACATTATTATTACACACCTGTGCGACACAGTGCATTTTTACAGATCTCAAAAACGGCTTCTTTTCTGACGAAAAACCGTGATGGTTTTTTCCCACTCGTACCGCAAACACATGCCGTGGGTGCCCGTTAGGACCGCCTCGTCGAGGCGGTTCTAACGAGCACCCACAACCCATGTCCCGCGGCAGAAATAAGAAAATATTGAATACCCATGTAAGCTCCATCTTTTCTCTATATAAACTGGAGCCTAGAGGGGCGTTCATTTCACAGAGTTGTTCACGTATGGTATTTGCCCAACTATAAAACTATATGCTACTAATTAGGTCGTGTGAGTTCTAAGATAAACAATGTGGAGTTAGAGCTGAACCAAGTCGGTTTTGCTATAACAAGTTATACACTACATATATAACTGAATATCAATACAAACGATGTCAATCACCGAACCAAGTCGCCGCACTAGCGGGCCCAGGCACAGACGCGAGATGGGAACAATAAGTGTATGTTCGTGGCCCAGAGTACGGCGACCAAGATAGAGCTGCATTACATCAAGCGCAGGCTGTTACGTCCGAATATACTGCATGCAGTATTTGTCCAAAGATCTGGCAGACAGGGTAGACCCAGATTGGTTGATGCTTAATGCGACATCCTATCCGAGTATACACTGTACGCTGGGGGTGGGACATGGAATATAGAGCAACTGCTTCAAGGCTAGCAGATGGCCCGAGCAAATACGATATAGGCGTCGATTGTGTATTACAAAACCAAATTTTCTATCAACAAAATACTGGGCAATGCTGGCCGTCCCAAAACCTTGAATTGCTCGCCCCTTTATGCACACAGTCAAACCCGCCCCAGCGACCATCCTGTCCCAAGCAAGCAGGCACCCAGCTCCCGTAATTCACCTGTGTTAAGCAAGCACCTGTCTTAAGCAAGCATTTTTGAATATCACATAGGTGTTTGTCCAATACAGGTTGGACGGTATATATTTGAATGGAAGGCGAGTAAATGGAAAGAAAAGCTCAAGGCTTCGGGACGGAAAATCATCAATAGGACCAAAACAACAGGCTATCTGTTCGGTGTGACGTAAACAATGTGATCAACTCCATATATAAATATAAACATGTATAGATCGATGACTGTTTACTGAACACTACGTCATACGGACCATTCCATCGGAAACCGTTATGTGGGGGTTACCAACCTTTTCCTCGCTTAATTCACAAAATCTTTGCTGTATATTATTCTGATATGAAAGTGTTGCAAGAATACGATGTGGCGGTATTGGTTAGATTCATAAACTTTAACGACCTATTTACCAAAAGGTCGTAGGTTCGAATCTCAAATTTTGAGTGACATTTTTATTTTTCGTTCTTTTTGTTTCCTTTAATATACGGTTTTATGCAGCCTGTGGCAAGAAATGTTCAAGCCTGAGGTTTTGGAACTTTGCAAACGAAATAAACCAACTCCTTCTTATCGAGTTGACCAGCTTTGAAGAGAAACGGGCACAAAGTTCTGCGGCTTTCACCATATCATCCTGATCTAAATGCCAAAATGATGATATGGGGAAATTTTTATATTGGCCAAGGAAATTTTCAGCTTCGCATGACAGATATATAGATGTATAAATGAAGGCTCTGATCTAAGAAGACATTGGAAGCATTGTTGAAAAAGAATGGCCTGCGTGCTTAACCCATGTCGAAAAGGCTGAACAGGACTATTGATTTGTTTGATTTGAGGTTGAACGTCCCCGTCAACACTGTATTGGTCATTTTGGAGACGTTTCTTCCAATTTTGTGGGACTTTTACCCGACATTGAGATTAAATGACATCTCAAGCCCTGTCGCCCAATGAAACCAATAGGGTTTATAAGCATGGGCGGGCCGACTCGCACCGCTTTTCCTGGGCAGGCTTAGATCCTCTACGCGGTTTACCAGTACTCGTGTGCGGTCGGTTTCAGCTCGACGTGGAAGCATCGTGCAGCCCAGCTATTTCTTCAAATCCAAATGGGCGGGGGCCTGAACAGGATTATTGTAAAACTGACATCGCTGTTGAGGCTAAAATGGAGTGAATCATTAAACACATGGACTCTGACAGTGACATTAGAGAGAAGGTACAGAGACTGCTTCTGAGGGTGATGAATATACCGACACTGCCGAAGAATCTAAACTGTTTTTGTAATGCAATTTTGAAATATGAAATTCTGAAATTATGAAATTCAAGTTAATGTGAATCGCTGAAATTTGAAAATAATGAATCACATATTAATATTAAAAAACAAAACAAAGGAAATATATAATACAGAAAAAAGCACCCCCCCCCCTCCGCCCATAGGGGCCTGAAGAAATATATGGGCTGCATGATGCTTCCACGCAGAGCTGAATCCGGCATGCACACTGGTAAACCGCTTAGAGGATCTAAGCCTGTCCAGGAACCGCGGTGCGAGGCGGACCGTCCATGCTAATAAACCCTTCTGGTTTCATTGGGCGACAGGGCTTCAGGTGCCATTTCATCTCAATGTCGGGTAAAAGTCCCACAAAATAGGAAGCAACGTCTCCAGAATGACATTTACAGTGTTGACGGGGACGTTAAACCTCAAAACAAACACAAAAAAAAAAAAACAGAAAAAAAAGAGAATTTTTTTTTTAAAAATTACTCTGTGCGAGTGTCTCTTCCATCCCTCGCCCTCATCAAACCGACGACTTCACTGATTCTGACCTTTAACTGTAACCACTCGGCTATTTGTAATTCGACAGCATTTTTGCGTACAGTCAACCTACATTCAAAACCATGCCTACCATCAAATTATTACGTAAGGTATTTGTTTTAAGCTTTTAGTTCTTCTCGTCAATTTTTGTCATATTTTTATTTTCTATCTTCTATAATTCAAACAATGTGTTATATTGTTGCGCATGCGTTTCAGGTTTTATTTAAGAAGTTTGCATTCACTTATGACATTGTCATCCCTAGATAACGGTATCAGATGGACCGGCCCATGTGACGTAATGTTCAGTAAACATTCATCGAGCTGTAGTAGCTCTAGTGAAATAAGTCTATGCTGTGACAATGACAATGAATGAGCAATTGTGAATTGTAACGGTAAAAACTGGTAACTATAGGTATTCGAACTTTATACATGTAAAGCCGTACCATCTCTAAAAAAGTGACATTGCAGACAAGTTGAGCATTAAAAATTAATGCACTATTACTGTGTAGCGATTTAGTTATTTGCTTTCTCATAGACAAAAAGCATATTAACCCATTTAGAACCGGAAACCCCAAAACGGGTATCAGGCCAAACAGTGCAGGCCCAGATCAGACGCCACAGAACGCGGCGTCTGATACGGGCCTACACTGTTTGCGAAAAGTTAAGCTATTTTCCAAATAAATGTTGAAGAAAAAATAACCCAGCATCCCTAAATTTTGAAATGGACTGCTGGAATATGTAAGGAGAAAGATTCCATTCGGTACAAAGAGGGTTTATACATAGAGGAGCCGTCACATGGTTGAGCCAACAAAGTGATCTGCGCCCGGCAAAGGCCCAGGTCAGCCGGGCCACCCAGCACGCCCGACCAGAGCCCCCACTTTCAAATAAATAGGTTGCAGGATCACCTGCAACCCACCAAGCCGATATCGAGGGCCCGGATGAGACGGGACGAACGTCCTGGCTGATCCAAGCCCCCGACAGGCACCAGGTCACAATGCCGACCCACCCTGTGTGACACATATAACACAGCAGAGCAGTTTTTAACACTGGCAATTACGTGTTCATAGGCTGGCCCGAGGGCTGACCATCCTCCTTGACATCGTACGTTTTCAAGTCAGTCATACATGTTATTTTGATCTTATTGCCGTCGGAGTCCAGGATATGTGGATAGCCAGCATAAATCCACGTTTTTGTAATTTTCGACTTTTTGAGCCGTTTTATGCGTCTACATTCAAATGCAAGTAACTTTCTAGCTGGGGTAAGATCCTCATTAATGAATACATTTTTAATGCCTTTGTTGCGCACTGCGGTTCTACCCTGAAGCAACTTAAGCCTAGCACTGCTGTTTGTGAATTTAATTATGATTTCGCGACTCTTTGCACCATCATCTGGGTCGTCGAACTCGACGCTGTTCCCGCCGTCAGTGACATCGGACCTCAACGAACCAACGCGATGAGCACGGTCAATGTCAGATAGAGCAATTCTGGAATCAACGATTTTGGCAAATTCTAACACTTTCTTGGTCACATCCTCATTTTTAGTTTCGCGAATGCCAGATATCCGCAGACACATTCGTCTCTGATATTGTTCACCCTCATCCTGCTTTGTCTGAAGAGAAATAGCTTCATTATGAAGATCATTGCATTGCTTTTTCAGGTCGGCAATATCAGACTTTGCTGCTTCTAACTCGGCCGCCAAGGCCTGGGTAGCCTCGGTGACTTTGATCTGAACCTGTTCGCTGATCTCCTGCTGCAGCAATGTCTTGACGAGTTGTGCAACACGAATTACATCAAGCTCGGAGAGTCCCGGGGGCGCAGACTGGAAACCCATCATCTGTGGATGAACGCCCATCGCTAGCGCTGGATTCATGATCGGTGGTTGAGTCTGAACTGGAGACTCAAATCCCGCGCCAAGCCCAAAACCTGACTGATCTTGATTTTGCTGGGTGAGATCGGGGCCCTGCATTGTTGATGGACTACTGGGAGTAGCAGGGGTAGATGGAAGTGTAACAGTCAGAGGATCAACCGGCTCAGCTGTGTTATGTGGTGTTTTCAGTAATGACTGAGATCCAAGATCAGAGTCGGTTTCAGAGACAGCTTCGATGACAGTGTTGCCGAAATCAGGCTGAGCTTCCTGTGATTTTGTCTTCTTTGGAGATGACTCTACTAAGGGCGACGATTTGTTACGTTTTCTACGCCTGTTACGACCTCCCCGCATGATATATTGGCATACTGTATTGACAGGGAGTTTACGGTAGTACGCTGTAGATTTTCGCGCCTCAAATTCACTGACAGTCAAGTGTCAATCGATCAATATCTTCAAATATCGAATCTCAAATGTCATCAAAGTTGCATTTTCGGAAAGACGAGGAAAAGAACTACCACTCACATATATAGTTTATGTATCCCTTGTCCTTTATTCCTTTAAAATTCACATTTTTTTCACTACAAAATTTCCATGTTTTCAATCGACAATCACGTGACAGCATTTTTTGTAATTGTTGTGGGATTTAACACTTATAATGCTTTTTAAGACAAACGCGTCCTTTGCAAACAATGTCGATTCAGATCAGGAAGTCATCTGCAGTGTTTGTTATGAATTTGTGAATAGAATGCAGAAAACATTTTTTTTTTAAAAATTATGTATGGTCTGCATATACTGAGTGATATCAATTTTCACTGAAAATTTAAAACCTTTGTTTTAATTTGTAGGGGCAATATTCACTCGTTGTGTCATTATATTTTTCTCGACTATTTTAACCCCTTAAGATGCCAATCACAACAATTGTCATCTGAGTTGCTGTGTGCTGATTACATTAAAAAGTCATTGTTGTAAACAGTGTTGATCCCGATCAAACTGCTGGGAACAATCTGATCGGGGTCCACACTGTTTGCCTAAATATTATTTTAGACTGCAAAAATGCGAAATAGATGAGATACGCAGACGACATTTTCAGATGCAGTTTTTCTTAGCACCTCAAGGGTTGAATTAATAAATGTCATCAATAGGATTATAATATCTTTCAATAGGATTACAATAGATATGCGGTCAACATTACAGCCCCCGGGGGTCTCCACACGCCTTTATACAAACACAATTGTATAATGAACCATACCATGAGAAAAACTGTCTTTGCGAAGATCTGCTCAAATACCATGTACTGATTATGCATAAAGAGTTTACTATTTTCCTATGTGACTCATATTAAAGAAACCACCGAAAGAAAAGATTTATCATTACAACATGGACTGGCTCATATTTACAGAATTTGGATTTTGACATGCACGTTTATATCACACATATAGTGAAACTTTTACCACCAAAAAGTGGAAGTTTTCAGATACTAAATTTTGATATCTTTCTTACTCCTGCTCCAAACATAAGATTGTAGGAACTCGTTAGGAATAATAAGGACCCACATTATATGTTTTGACTAGAAGTAAGAAAATAATGTATCAATACAAACTGATAGAAAAAGAAACAAATTACACTGAAAGAAAATATATTCTGCTACTGTAGGGGCTTGTACGATAGCGAAATGATACAGTGTTGCCAGAATTTGGCAACTACGCCCTTGGGCCTAGTAGCTACCATAGACTTAAAATGAAAAAAAAAAAACTTAAAATTGAAAAAAAATCTTCTTCTCTGAAACCATAAGGCCCAGGTTAGGTATTTAGCATGTAGCAACGTCGAGTAGTCGCCTACATGAATCCTGCCAATCATGCCCTTGGGATCCAGGTAGCCGGACAAAATCCCCCCTGGACAAAATCCCTCCCGCTCATTTTTGTATAGGTGGACAAAATCCCTCCCATGTTTTTTGCAACTAGGACATAATCCCTCCCACTACTTTTTACAAGGTGGACAAAATCCCTCCCATGTTTTTTGCAACTAGGACATAATCCCTCCCACTCTTTTTTACAAGGTGGACAAAATCCCTCCTGTAAATTTTGCAACTAGGACAAAACCCCTCCCGACTGACATCAGTTGGCTACTATTTTAGAATCTTCCTCAAGACTCAAATTGCACCAATAAATGCTTGTGGGATCCTCTTTCTTGCATTGAACATTTCCTACAATAGCAAGTTCTTCAAGTGAAAAATCCTAAAAGACTGCACAGCCACAATCCATGAGCATTTACCCTTTTTACCAGGCACACATGATAAGTAGGAAATATTATGCATAGGCTCAATTTTTACAATTACAACAGAAAGACCAAGTCTTTGTCAACAATACAAACAAACAGGCATACAAACAAACATTATTTATTAAATAATTGTTTGTGTCTAACAGCAATGATAACCATTTAACCATTTAAGTATAGAAAGAATATAAAGATAATTGAGTTAACTGTGAACAGTAATTAGGCAATTAGAAAAAAATGATTGACATTAATAGCGCTCAATTAGACAATTGCTTCTTAGCACATTTAAAATACAAACATATTCAGCATGAATGGATAAGGCACTAATTAACAAGAAATGATCATAAAAGAATAAATAAGAAAATAAGCACAAATTAACTAGAAACCATAATAAATAAAAGTCATCAGCAATATGTACAAGAGTATCATTATATTTACAATTCACAGTTCTTGTTGTGACCGTCAGTTTTTTGTATGCTACTATTGATTATTTTTTCTCATATGCTACTTGTGTGTAGCCTGAGATTTATTGCATAATAAAGTTCTGTTCTGTTCTGTTAGCTATTTTTGCTCTTGTCTTTGGGATTTTCATGCTTTGGTAATAGCACACATGTGTCCATATTTTCTTAACACATATACATATACAGACCACTGTTTGACAAAACCAATAATTTGTCTTTGAATCCAACCAAAATTCAGATTAGCATGGACACATTCCCAGTCTGATCAGGGTCTTCAATTTCTTCAGGTGGTTTGTGAAGGCTCATATCAGACTAGGCAAATTTATATGTTCTTGGTAGTCATACATATATTTTGTCCCAGTTGGAACATTTTTAGAAGGGATTTTGTCCACCTTGCAAAAAACATGGGAGGGATTTTGTCCACCTTGTAAAAATGTGCGGGAGGGATTATGTCCTAGTTGCAAAAAACATGGGAGGGATTTTGTCCACCTTGTAAAAAGTAGTGGGAGGGATTATGTCCTAGTTGCAAAAAACATGGGAGGGATTTTGTCCACCTATACAAAAATGAGCGGGAGGGATTTCGTCCGGGGGGGATTTTGTCCTACACTCTGGGATCCAAATTGGCCAAATCCTGTGGCCCCTTAACTCCAATAAACTTATAATGGAAAAAAAGCTTCAAAATCTTCTTCTCTGAAACCATGATGTACAGACCTTAGATATTTAGTATATAGCAACCTAAAATGGTCGCCTACATAAATCCTGCCAAATATGCCCTTTGGGACAAAATTGGCCACGCCCCAGGGCTCATTAGCTCCTATTGACTTATACTGGAAAAAAGTTCAAACATGTTCTTCTCGGAAACCATAAGGCCGAGAGCTTAGATTTTTAGCTCACCTGACCGAAGGTCATGGTGTGCTTTTGTGACTGTGAGATGTCCCTGCGTCGTCGTGCGTCGTCCGTCGTCCGTAAACTTTTCTTGTTAACACTCTAGAGGCCACAGGTTTAGTCCAATCATGATCAGATTGATTATCATGACAATATCTCGGTAGGGTTTGAATATGGGTCATGTCGGGTCAAAAAGTAGGTCAGTAGGTCAAATCATAGAAAAACCTTGTTAACACTCTAGAGGCCACACTTTCGGTCCTCTCATCATCAACCTTTCTCAGAATGATCGTCTCGACAATATCTAGGTTATGTTCGAATATGGGTCATGTGGGTCACTCTAGAGGCCGCAATTTTATTCTAATCATTATCAACCTTGCTCAAAATGATCATCTTGACAATATCTAGGTCAATTTCGAATATGGGTCATGTGGGGTCAAAAAGTAGGTCAGTAGGTAAAATCATAGAAAAACGTTGTTAGCACTCTAGAGGTCACAGTTTTTGGTCCAATCATCATTAAACTTGCTCAATATTGTAATACCTTGGTCAGGAGGGGTATTTTATGAATAGAGTGGTACCTTTTACAAAGGGCCACCCCTGGTCAACATTGTGAGTTAGACTGAGTCTGTTCATCTCCGTCTGGTGCACTAGAACCTGACCCTCAATGTCCACAAGGTGCCGAGATAGTGACATACAGGCCAGCTCTTTGTCGCCAAAGGGCTCCACCCCCCCCCCCCAACACACACACCATGCGTCATTGTTAGTAAGACTGAGCCCCTTCATCTCTGTCTGGTGCAGTAGGACCTGACCCTCAATGTCACAAGGTGCCTAGATAGTGACATACAAGTCAGCTCTGTATTGTCAAAAGGATCGCCCCCGCCCCCCCCCCCCGCCCCCCCCCCGCCCCCACCCCCGCCTACACGGACACCCTGGGTCATTGTTAGTTGGCCTGAGCCCGTTCATCTCCGTCTGGTGCACTAGGACCTTACCCTCAATGTCTACAAGGTTTTCTGATAGTGACATACAAGTCAGCTCTGTATTGTCAAAGTGATCCACCCAAGCCCCACCCCACCCACTCCCCACCCCCCCCCCCCCACACACACACACACCAAGAGTCATTGTTTGTTAGACTGAGATTGTTATTTGGATCTGACCCTCAATGTGTCCACAAGATACCCAGGTAGTGACATACAAAGTCAGCTCTGTATCGTCAAAGGGATCCACCCCCACCCCCTTTCACCTTCACCATGAGGCATTGTTAGTTAGGCTGAGCCTGTTCATCTCTGTCTGGTGCACTAGGACCTGACCCTTAATGTCCACAAGGTGCCCAAATAGTGCCATACAAGTCAGCTCTTGTCTTGTCAAATGGATGAATATCATTGACACCATGAGTTATTGTTAGTTAGTTAGAATGAGCCCGTTCATTTCCGTCTGGTGCACTAGGTCCTGACAGGTGCCCAGACAGTGTTATACAAGTCAGCGCTGACTTCTTTCTCAAAAAAGAAAACACTTTTGAAAGAATGTTCCATGAGTGCCACTCTGACAATTTTACAATCCAGAAAAAAATATATAACCCTCAAAATGACTTACGTTCCTAAATAGCTAGATTGATTTTGAAATAATTTCACAGAAATGTTCCTTGGGTCACTGTCAGCCAAAAATTGTTCAAACCGTCCACTCCACCTTATATTACCTGCCATAAGGATCAGCTGAGCGATCCAGGGCCATCATGGCCCTCTTATTTGAATGAAGATGATGTATATTTTCCTTATTTCTAGTCTAGACATAGATTGAATGTGTTCGTTAGAACAGACTCAAGAGGCGGTTCTAACGTGAACCCACAATCTATGTGTTTGCACAAAAATAAGGAATGGTAATAATTACCCCTTAAACGCCGCTTTTCTCTATATAAAGTGGGATTTAGAGAAGCCATAATTTCATGGACATGTTAACCTGATGCGAAGAGCACACAACGAAGACTATGAATAGACAGCGCGGATGCGCATACTGATCTGAATTTCGATGGGCGCACGTGTAAATGGCAGGAATATAATGATGACTGCAAATAGCCATTTTAACGTTTTTCGGCTATTTGCAGTTGACTGCAAATAGCCATTTTAACGTTTTTTGGCTATCTGCAGTTGACTGCAAATGACCTATATATACTGTGTTGACGGGGACGTTAACCTGAACTCAAACAAACAAGCTTACAAGCACCCACAACCTAGGTCTGGCATATAAATAAGAAAATTATCACACATGTTCATCATAAACTATTACATTTTTCAAGTATGAAAAGATGTACTTTACCACACGGATGTGTTGTCGTAATGATAAAAGTGGGGTTTAAAGGGTCAAAATCATATAGGCGTGTTTTCGTGATGTTTTCAACCGCGGTAACAGAAAACAATCACACGAGGCCAGGTCTGGCGAATACGGCGCATGTGGAAGAATGGAGCATATAAAAATCTTATATGGACGTGAGGGGTGGATGGAAAAATCCGTCCCGAGGTGGCTGTCCGGCATCATGAGGCTAGCCGAGTGATGCCGGACAGTGATCCCGAGGGAGGGAGTTTTCCATCCACCCCCACACCCATATAGGATCCCTTTTCTTGCATACCTTCCATTTCTTGGCGCGAGATTTTAATGCTGCAGTCACTTCGGTTAGCGACATCCGCCATATTGTGATGACACTGCAGGAAGGTTTAGTGACTTCAAGTAACGTGCTGTGACGTCAAGCTTCACGATGGCGCATGTGAGGTCGTAATCAACCAGTGCATTTATCAAACACGAGATTATATTCGATTTTGGGTAGGAACACCAGGGTCAGAACATAAATTACTATTCCAGGGTACAACCACGGATTTCCTTGTCTGGTGTGCAAGAATATAAGAATCTTAAATGGGTATGAGGGGTAGATGGAAAAATCCGTAGCGAGGGTCGCTGTCTAGCATCACGAGGCTTGACGAGAGATGCCGGACAGTGATCCCGAGGGACGGATTTTTCTATGCACCCCTCACACCCATGTATGATTCTTTTACTTGCATACCTTCCATTTCTGAGCCCGGATTTTAAATACTGCAGTCACTTCGGTTACCGACGTCCGCCATATTGTGATGCCACTACATGAATGTTTATGTGACGTCACGTATGCACGCGGGAATATTCGATTCTGGGCAAGAGCACCAGAGTTAGAGCAAAATTTCTACCCCATGCTAAAACTATGGATTTCCTTATCCGGTGTGCAAGAAAGTCGGTTACAAAGAAGGCCGTATGACAAGCAGTATTGTCATGTAGAAGCTTTATACCCTTCAAACCAGTCTTTGGTCGCTTCTTAACGAAATAGTATACTCCTCCACCTTTTTAAATATACAACAAGCCAGTTACTGAGCGTCCCTTAGGAACCGCAACTTGTGTTTACATCACGTGAACAAGTCCGTGAAATGTTTATATAGAGAAAACTGGGGTTTACGGGGGTATACATTATTTTTCTTATACTTGCTCCAAGACATAGGTTGTGGGTATTCGTTAGAACCGCCTCAATGAGGCGGTTCTAACGAGCACACATAACCTATGTTTGCAGTATTTATAAGAAAAATATCACGGATTTTCATCAGAAAAGTAACCATTATTAATGCACTATGTCGCACGGGTGTGTTATCGTAATGTGGCCCATTTAGGACACTTACTGTAATGTAACAATCGAATTATGAAGTCACAATTTTTGACTTGGCTATGACGTCACAACTGTCAGTTTCAAAACATAAACAGATCGCCATTTTGAATACAGCAATTTTACAGTACAAAGAGTGCTTTTCAAGGTATTTTACAGAATTATTTTATAGATAATCTATACGAATTTTGGCGAGAAAAGTAGTCCGGGCTACTACTGTGAAATAACATGGTCATGTTATTTTTCACACTATATTTTCACATCACGTTTATTTGTTTCAGATATGCATTGATTTCACTGCTATGTATAAAATAAATACTGATCCTACTCAAATCCCAAACATGCGAGCCTGATCACAATTGAATGCTCGAATTCATCTCGCAACTGTTATACTGACACTTCATTTTGTCAATAAGCGTCACATATTTAACCTTATATACAGTAAAATTCCGCTATTAAGGCCACCTAAATTAAGACTAATTCTGCTATAAAAAGCAATATACATGTAGTTGGATGCAGTTACTCTTTGTGTTTTTTACATAGAGTGTCATCTGGTCAGAGACCATCTTTGGGACTCTTCAAAAGTGGTCTTCAAGACCACTTTTGAACAGTCCCAAAGGTGGTCTTAATAAAGGAATTTTACTGTATTTCCAAGTTTGTAACATGTTAAAATATACTATTGCCTGATCTTTTTTCCAACCATATTTGTTTGTTTGTTTGATTTCAAGAAAAACGTCCCCGTCAACACTGTAAAGGTCATTTTGGAGACGTTGCTTCCAATTTTGTGGGACTTTTACCCGACATTGAGATGAAATTACATCTCTAGCCCTGTCGCCCAATGAAACCAAAAGGGTTTATAAGCATGGGCGGTTCGAGTCGCACCGCTTTGCCTCGACAGGCTTAGATCCTCTAAGCAGTTTACCAGTACTCGTGTGCGGGTCGGATATAGCTCTGCGTGGAAACATCATGCAGCCCATATATTTCTTCAAGCCCCGATGAGCACCAACCATATTTAAACGCAGTATATGAGTATGCACGTTTCAAACTAACACTATTACATGTTATCGAACATGGGCCAGTTGTTCAAAACTAACAACGTCGTTAATTAAGGGGAATTGGAGCACCTTCAGGGGAGACAACTCCGGCAAAAGTATTTTTGTCTCCCATGAGCGTAGGGGTCAACTCTTAAAGGTGAGAGTTTGCTCCTGAGGATCATTTTTTTCCTTTAAGAGTAGACCCCTTTTTCAGTTGGATGGGGCCCACAGAAAAGTGTACATGAAGCCCGGGATGTTGTCTCCCTTTGGAAAATGGCGGAAAAATCAGCCTGGTGTTCCCATTCTCCTTAACGTATCTTTAAAACTTTGATTATGTAATATGGCAAAAATACTAATATTTTTGCTGAAAAAAGAGAGTAGCTTTTGCAACAATTTCACTATTTTAGATATAGGGCTTGCTAGGACAGTTGCGGCCCCCGCCCATCGGGGCTAGAAGAAATAAACTGGGCTGCACGATGCTTCCACGCAGAGCTGCAACCAACGGCACGTGAGTACTTGTACACCGCATAGAGGTTTTGAACATGCCCGGGAGTGATGCGGGTTGGAACGTCCATGCTTACAAGCCTTATTAGTTTAATGGACAATTGGACGACAGGGTTTGGGCTGTCGTTTCATCTCACTGTCTCGTAAAAGTCCCACAAAAATGGAAACAGCGTCTCCAAAATGACCTATAAAGTGTTGATTGGGAAGTTAAACATAAAAAAGAAACAAACAAAGCTAGGACAGTTAACAATTTGACCTCTAACGAGCTCGTTAAGCTAATGAAGCTTTGAACAACTGGACCCTGAAATATACATGAATTCGGTATCAGTGCTTAGGGTATAAGCAGACATTCATGGTGATAAACATTGCACGAGTTTCACTTCATTAATTACCGATATTGTTATGCCGTAATAATAATAATAATAATAATAATAATAATAATAATAATAATAATAATAATAATAATAATTTGAAGATACGAAGAAAAATCACTTTA
>CAUZLF010000372.1:0-51406 GCA_963580285.1 Lucinisca nassula | reverse complement strand
GCGCGGATTTTTAATGCTGCAGTCGCTTCGGTTACCGACGTCCGCCATATTGTGATGACACTACAGGAACGTTAAGTGTCGTCACGTAACGTGCTGTGACGTCAACCTTAACGACGGCGCATACGCGGTCGTATTCAGCTAGTGCATTTATCAAACATGCGAGAATATTCGATTTTGGGCAAACTAAAACCATGGATTTCCTTATCTGGTGTGCAAGAAATAGAGGATGTTACATGAGTGTTCATGTATTATTTACTTTATTAAACGAGTTGAGGAAAACAGATAAAATGCGAGGCTTTGTCGAGCATTTTATCCATTTTCCTCAACGAGTTTAATAAATTCAATAATACATGAACACTAATGCTAGATTCTATTTATCATACGACATTAAAATGCATTTTATGCACGATTTTCATCAAATATGTCAATATTCTGCCATTAGTAAACGCGACTGCGTTAAGGACGTCGTACATGTAACGTTACGGTATCTTATTTGCATATTAAATCCACTAATGGATTATCGAAGTTATTACATGGCGTTATTACATTCTACGGCGCGACGTCATCTGATAAATAACCATCTAATGTTTCAAAACTCTTTCTAGTGAGCAGCTGAGCTGCCCAGTCTGTGTTTAACGCGGTCATAAACATCATGAGAATATAGGGATCAACCATGGTTTTTCATGAATTAACATTCGCCGGGTCCCGAGGAAGCTGTTTGAACATGAGGCCGCCGGGTCGAATGTTCAAATATCTTCCGAAGGATCCGGCAAATGGACGATCGTTGTTCTTGCATAACTTACCATTCCGACAGCTAATTTTGACGAAAACGCCCAAAAGCCCCATATAAACTCCATATCCTTTCCACTACCATAGCGTATTTTTGCGTAATTGCTGCCAAAAACTTTTTGAACGACCCTCATTCTTTCCCATATTCAACCATACTTTTGATAAGGGTGTTTTTGAATAGGGTATTCCAACAACTGTTTGCAACATGCATATCAATCCTCTAAGAGATACTGGAACAGGACCAGAGGCTTCCAAACCTGGCAAAAAGTCGAAAAAATTAGCCTCTGAAATTGCCATTCTGCCCCATGTTCTTTGAGACGGCGTGCTGTCTGTACGAAACAAGTGCGGCCAAAACAAAGACATGTCGAGAATAGGTACAAAAGAGTGAAACGTACATAAGGTAAAATGATAGAAAACGAGAGGAAAATTAGGTTGAGAAAAACGAAAAAAAAAAAAAAAAAAAAAAAAAAAGAAGTCCGTGAGCATGTTTTAGCATAGCGTGACCCCTGCGCCATGACCTATGACGTCATCAGAAAGTTTGTTTTCACATACCGAACAGTACATTTTGTCTTCTATTGAAAACGGGCTAGACAAGACTAAATGAACCAAAAGATCGGGTTCTAGGGCGAAATGTTCTCCCCTACCCCCATTTTAGTCATGGTTTCAAAAATGCCCGGCAGTCCTAAGGATATGGTGAAAAAGTGAAAATCCCTGTAAATTGCCCCGATTTCCTCATATTTCAACAAAATATGTCGAAAAATAAAGATTTCAAGTTTAAAACGGCTAGTTCCGCTGTTCTAAATAACTTCACCATATCCTTTCCACTACCATAGCGTATTTTTGCGTAATTGCTGCCAAAAACTTTTTGAACGACCCTCATTCTTTC
This sequence comes from Lucinisca nassula, assembly GCA_963580285.1. Lineage (NCBI taxonomy): Eukaryota > Metazoa > Mollusca > Bivalvia > Lucinida > Lucinidae > Lucinisca > Lucinisca nassula. The sequence continues at coordinate 49,731 of CAUZLF010000372.1, read as the reverse complement.
CCATATTCAACCATACTTTTGATAAGGGTGTTTTTGAATAGGGTATTCCAACAACTGTTTGCAACATGCATATCAATCCTCTAAGAGATACTGGAACAGGACCAGAGGCTTCCAAACCTGGCAAAAAGTCGAAAAAATTAGCCTCTGAAATTGCCATTCTGCCCCATGTTCTTTGAGACGGCGTGCTGTCTGTACGAAACAAGTGCGGCCAAAACAAAGACATGTCGAGAATAGGTACAAAAGAGTGAAACGTACATAAGGTAAAATGATAGAAAACGAGAGGAAAATTAGGTTGAGAAAAACGAAAAAAAAAAAAAAAAAAAAAAAAAAAAGAAGTCCGTGAGCATGTTTTAGCATAGCGTGACCCCTGCGCCATGACCTATGACGTCATCAGAAAGTTTGTTTTCACATACCGAACAGTACATTTTGTCTTCTATTGAAAACGGGCTAGACAAGACTAAATGAACCAAAAGATCGGGTTCTAGGGCGAAATGTTCTCCCCTACCCCCATTTTAGTCATGGTTTCAAAAATGCCCGGCAGTCCTAAGGATATGGTGAAAAAGTGAAAATCCCTGTAAATTGCCCCGATTTCCTCATATTTCAACAAAATATGTCGAAAAATAAAGATTTCAAGTTTAAAACGGCTAGTTCCGCTGTTCTAAATAACTTCACCATATCCTTTCCACTACCATAGCGTATTTTTGCGTAATTGCTGCCAAAAACTTTTTGAACGACCCTCATTCTTTCCCATATTCAACCATACTTTTGATAAGGGTGTTTTTGAATAGGGTATTCCAACAACTGTTTGCAACATGCATATCAATCCTCTAAGAGATACTGGAACAGGACCAGAGGCTTCCAAACCTGGCAAAAAGTCGAAAAAATTAGCCTCTGAAATTGCCATTCTGCCCCATGTTCTTTGAGACGGCGTGCTGTCTGTACGAAACAAGTGCGGCCAAAACAAAGACATGTCGAGAATAGGTACAAAAGAGTGAAACGTACATAAGGTAAAATGATAGAAAACGAGAGGAAAATTAGGTTGAGAAAAACGAAAAAAAAAAAAAAAAAAAAAAAAAAAAGAAGTCCGTGAGCATGTTTTAGCATAGCGTGACCCCTGCGCCATGACCTATGACGTCATCAGAAAGTTTGTTTTCACATACCGAACAGTACATTTTGTCTTCTATTGAAAACGGGCTAGACAAGACTAAATGAACCAAAAGATCGGGTTCTAGGGCGAAATGTTCTCCCCTACCCCCATTTTAGTCATGGTTTCAAAAATGCCCGGCAGTCCTAAGGATATGGTGAAAAAGTGAAAATCCCTGTAAATTGCCCCGATTTCCTCATATTTCAACAAAATATGTCGAAAAATAAAGATTTCAAGTTTAAAACGGCTAGTTCCGCTGTTCTAAATAACTTCACCATATCCTTTCCACTACCATAGCGTATTTTGCGTAATTGCTGCCAAAAACTTTTTGAACGACCCTCATTCTTTCCCATATTCAACCATACTTTTGATAAGGGTGTTTTTGAATAGGGTATTCCAACAACTGTTTGCAACATGCATATCAATCCTCTAAGAGATACTGGAACAGGACCAGAGGCTTCCAAACCTGGCAAAAAGTCGAAAAAATTAGCCTCTGAAATTGCCATTCTGCCCCATGTTCTTTGAGACGGCGTGCTGTCTGTACGAAACAAGTGCGGCCAAAACAAAGACATGTCGAGAATAGGTACAAAAGAGTGAAACGTACATAAGGTAAAATGATAGAAAACGAGAGGAAAATTAGGTTGAGAAAAACGAAAAAAAAAAAAAAAAAAAAAAAAAAAAGAAGTCCGTGAGCATGTTTTAGCATAGCGTGACCCCTGCGCCATGACCTATGACGTCATCAGAAAGTTTGTTTTCACATACCGAACAGTACATTTTGTCTTCTATTGAAAACGGGCTAGACAAGACTAAATGAACCAAAAGATCGGGTTCTAGGGCGAAATGTTCTCCCCTACCCCCATTTTAGTCATGGTTTCAAAAATGCCCGGCAGTCCTAAGGATATGGTGAAAAAGTGAAAATCCCTGTAAATTGCCCCGATTTCCTCATATTTCAACAAAATATGTCGAAAAATAAAGATTTCAAGTTTAAAACGGCTAGTTCCGCTGTTCTAAATAACTTCACCATATCCTTTCCACTACCATAGCGTATTTTTGCGTAATTGCTGCCAAAAACTTTTTGAACGACCCTCATTCTTTCCCATATTCAACCATACTTTTGATAAGGGTGTTTTTGAATAGGGTATTCCAACAACTGTTTGCAACATGCATATCAATCCTCTAAGAGATACTGGAACAGGACCAGAGGCTTCCAAACCTGGCAAAAAGTCGAAAAAATTAGCCTCTGAAATTGCCATTCTGCCCCATGTTCTTTGAGACGGCGTGCTGTCTGTACGAAACAAGTGCGGCCAAAACAAAGACATGTCGAGAATAGGTACAAAAGAGTGAAACGTACATAAGGTAAAATGATAGAAAACGAGAGGAAAATTAGGTTGAGAAAAACGAAAAAAAAAAAAAAAAAAAAAAAAAAAGAAGTCCGTGAGCATGTTTTAGCATAGCGTGACCCCTGCGCCATGACCTATGACGTCATCAGAAAGTTTGTTTTCACATACCGAACAGTACATTTTGTCTTCTATTGAAAACGGGCTAGACAAGACTAAATGAACCAAAAGATCGGGTTCTAGGGCGAAATGTTCTCCCCTACCCCCATTTTAGTCATGGTTTCAAAAATGCCCGGCAGTCCTAAGGATATGGTGAAAAAGTGAAAATCCCTGTAAATTGCCCCGATTTCCTCATATTTCAACAAAATATGTCGAAAAATAAAGATTTCAAGTTTAAAACGGCTAGTTCCGCTGTTCTAAATAACTTCACCATATCCTTTCCACTACCATAGCGTATTTTTGCGTAATTGCTGCCAAAAACTTTTTGAACGACCCTCATTCTTTCCCATATTCAACCATACTTTTGATAAGGGTGTTTTTGAATAGGGTATTCCAACAACTGTTTGCAACATGCATATCAATCCTCTAAGAGATACTGGAACAGGACCAGAGGCTTCCAAACCTGGCAAAAAGTCGAAAAAATTAGCCTCTGAAATTGCCATTCTGCCCCATGTTCTTTGAGACGGCGTGCTGTCTGTACGAAACAAGTGCGGCCAAAACAAAGACATGTCGAGAATAGGTACAAAAGAGTGAAACGTACATAAGGTAAAATGATAGAAAACGAGAGGAAAATTAGGTTGAGAAAAACGAAAAAAAAAAAAAAAAAAAAAAAAAAAAGAAGTCCGTGAGCATGTTTTAGCATAGCGTGACCCCTGCGCCATGACCTATGACGTCATCAGAAAGTTTGTTTTCACATACCGAACAGTACATTTTGTCTTCTATTGAAAACGGGCTAGACAAGACTAAATGAACCAAAAGATCGGGTTCTAGGGCGAAATGTTCTCCCCTACCCCCATTTTAGTCATGGTTTCAAAAATGCCCGGCAGTCCTAAGGATATGGTGAAAAAGTGAAAATCCCTGTAAATTGCCCCGATTTCCTCATATTTCAACAAAATATGTCGAAAAATAAAGATTTCAAGTTTAAAACGGCTAGTTCCGCTGTTCTAAATAACTTCACCATATCCTTTCCACTACCATAGCGTATTTTTGCGTAATTGCTGCCAAAAACTTTTTGAACGACCCTCATTCTTTCCCATATTCAACCATACTTTTGATAAGGGTGTTTTTGAATAGGGTATTCCAACAACTGTTTGCAACATGCATATCAATCCTCTAAGAGATACTGGAACAGGACCAGAGGCTTCCAAACCTGGCAAAAAGTCGAAAAAATTAGCCTCTGAAATTGCCATTCTGCCCCATGTTCTTTGAGACGGCGTGCTGTCTGTACGAAACAAGTGCGGCCAAAACAAAGACATGTCGAGAATAGGTACAAAAGAGTGAAACGTACATAAGGTAAAATGATAGAAAACGAGAGGAAAATTAGGTTGAGAAAAACGAAAAAAAAAAAAAAAAAAAAAAAAAAAAAGAAGTCCGTGAGCATGTTTTAGCATAGCGTGACCCCTGCGCCATGACCTATGACGTCATCAGAAAGTTTGTTTTCACATACCGAACAGTACATTTTGTCTTCTATTGAAAACGGGCTAGACAAGACTAAATGAACCAAAAGATCGGGTTCTAGGGCGAAATGTTCTCCCCTACCCCCATTTTAGTCATGGTTTCAAAAATGCCCGGCAGTCCTAAGGATATGGTGAAAAAGTGAAAATCCCTGTAAATTGCCCCGATTTCCTCATATTTCAACAAAATATGTCGAAAAATAAAGATTTCAAGTTTAAAACGGCTAGTTCCGCTGTTCTAAATAACTTCACCATATCCTTTCCACTACCATAGCGTATTTTTGCGTAATTGCTGCCAAAAACTTTTTGAACGACCCTCATTCTTTCCCATATTCAACCATACTTTTGATAAGGGTGTTTTTGAATAGGGTATTCCAACAACTGTTTGCAACATGCATATCAATCCTCTAAGAGATACTGGAACAGGACCAGAGGCTTCCAAACCTGGCAAAAAGTCGAAAAAATTAGCCTCTGAAATTGCCATTCTGCCCCATGTTCTTTGAGACGGCGTGCTGTCTGTACGAAACAAGTGCGGCCAAAACAAAGACATGTCGAGAATAGGTACAAAAGAGTGAAACGTACATAAGGTAAAATGATAGAAAACGAGAGGAAAATTAGGTTGAGAAAAACGAAAAAAAAAAAAAAAAAAAAAAAAAAAAGAAGTCCGTGAGCATGTTTTAGCATAGCGTGACCCCTGCGCCATGACCTATGACGTCATCAGAAAGTTTGTTTTCACATACCGAACAGTACATTTTGTCTTCTATTGAAAACGGGCTAGACAAGACTAAATGAACCAAAAGATCGGGTTCTAGGGCGAAATGTTCTCCCCTACCCCCATTTTAGTCATGGTTTCAAAAATGCCCGGCAGTCCTAAGGATATGGTGAAAAAGTGAAAATCCCTGTAAATTGCCCCGATTTCCTCATATTTCAACAAAATATGTCGAAAAATAAAGATTTCAAGTTTAAAACGGCTAGTTCCGCTGTTCTAAATAACTTCACCATATCCTTTCCACTACCATAGCGTATTTTTGCGTAATTGCTGCCAAAAACTTTTTGAACGACCCTCATTCTTTCCCATATTCAACCATACTTTTGATAAGGGTGTTTTTGAATAGGGTATTCCAACAACTGTTTGCAACATGCATATCAATCCTCTAAGAGATACTGGAACAGGACCAGAGGCTTCCAAACCTGGCAAAAAGTCGAAAAAATTAGCCTCTGAAATTGCCATTCTGCCCCATGTTCTTTGAGACGGCGTGCTGTCTGTACGAAACAAGTGCGGCCAAAACAAAGACATGTCGAGAATAGGTACAAAAGAGTGAAACGTACATAAGGTAAAATGATAGAAAACGAGAGGAAAATTAGGTTGAGAAAAACGAAAAAAAAAAAAAAAAAAAAAAAAAAAAGAAGTCCGTGAGCATGTTTTAGCATAGCGTGACCCCTGCGCCATGACCTATGACGTCATCAGAAAGTTTGTTTTCACATACCGAACAGTACATTTTGTCTTCTATTGAAAACGGGCTAGACAAGACTAAATGAACCAAAAGATCGGGTTCTAGGGCGAAATGTTCTCCCCTACCCCCATTTTAGTCATGGTTTCAAAAATGCCCGGCAGTCCTAAGGATATGGTGAAAAAGTGAAAATCCCTGTAAATTGCCCCGATTTCCTCATATTTCAACAAAATATGTCGAAAAATAAAGATTTCAAGTTTAAAACGGCTAGTTCCGCTGTTCTAAATAACTTCACCATATCCTTTCCACTACCATAGCGTATTTTTGCGTAATTGCTGCCAAAAACTTTTTGAACGACCCTCATTCTTTCCCATATTCAACCATACTTTTGATAAGGGTGTTTTTGAATAGGGTATTCCAACAACTGTTTGCAACATGCATATCAATCCTCTAAGAGATACTGGAACAGGACCAGAGGCTTCCAAACCTGGCAAAAAGTCGAAAAAATTAGCCTCTGAAATTGCCATTCTGCCCCATGTTCTTTGAGACGGCGTGCTGTCTGTACGAAACAAGTGCGGCCAAAACAAAGACATGTCGAGAATAGGTACAAAAGAGTGAAACGTACATAAGGTAAAATGATAGAAAACGAGAGGAAAATTAGGTTGAGAAAAACGAAAAAAAAAAAAAAAAAAAAAAAAAAAGAAGTCCGTGAGCATGTTTTAGCATAGCGTGACCCCTGCGCCATGACCTATGACGTCATCAGAAAGTTTGTTTTCACATACCGAACAGTACATTTTGTCTTCTATTGAAAACGGGCTAGACAAGACTAAATGAACCAAAAGATCGGGTTCTAGGGCGAAATGTTCTCCCCTACCCCCATTTTAGTCATGGTTTCAAAAATGCCCGGCAGTCCTAAGGATATGGTGAAAAAGTGAAAATCCCTGTAAATTGCCCCGATTTCCTCATATTTCAACAAAATATGTCGAAAAATAAAGATTTCAAGTTTAAAACGGCTAGTTCCGCTGTTCTAAATAACTTCACCATATCCTTTCCACTACCATAGCGTATTTTTGCGTAATTGCTGCCAAAAACTTTTTGAACGACCCTCATTCTTTCCCATATTCAACCATACTTTTGATAAGGGTGTTTTTGAATAGGGTATTCCAACAACTGTTTGCAACATGCATATCAATCCTCTAAGAGATACTGGAACAGGACCAGAGGCTTCCAAACCTGGCAAAAAGTCGAAAAAATTAGCCTCTGAAATTGCCATTCTGCCCCATGTTCTTTGAGACGGCGTGCTGTCTGTACGAAACAAGTGCGGCCAAAACAAAGACATGTCGAGAATAGGTACAAAAGAGTGAAACGTACATAAGGTAAAATGATAGAAAACGAGAGGAAAATTAGGTTGAGAAAAACGAAAAAAAAAAAAAAAAAAAAAAAAAAAGAAGTCCGTGAGCATGTTTTAGCATAGCGTGACCCCTGCGCCATGACCTATGACGTCATCAGAAAGTTTGTTTTCACATACCGAACAGTACATTTTGTCTTCTATTGAAAACGGGCTAGACAAGACTAAATGAACCAAAAGATCGGGTTCTAGGGCGAAATGTTCTCCCCTACCCCCATTTTAGTCATGGTTTCAAAATGCCCGCAGTCCTAAGGATATGGTGAAAAAGTGAAAATCCCTGTAAATTGCCCCGATTTCCTCATATTTCAACAAAATATGTCGAAAAATAAAGATTTCAAGTTTAAAACGGCTAGTTCCGCTGTTCTAAATAACTTCACCATATCCTTTCCACTACCATAGCGTTATCCTTTCCACTACCATAGCGTATTTTTGCGTAATTGCTGCCAAAAACTTTTTGAACGACCCTCATTCTTTCCCATATTCAACCATACTTTTGATAAGGGTGTTTTTGAATAGGGTATTCCAACAACTGTTTGCAACATGCATATCAATCCTCTAAGAGATACTGGAACAGGACCAGAGGCTTCCAAACCTGGCAAAAAGTCGAAAAAATTAGCCTCTGAAATTGCCATTCTGCCCCATGTTCTTTGAGACGGCGTGCTGTCTGTACGAAACAAGTGCGGCCAAAACAAAGACATGTCGAGAATAGGTACAAAAGAGTGAAACGTACATAAGGTAAAATGATAGAAAACGAGAGGAAAATTAGGTTGAGAAAAACGCAAAAAAAAAAAAAAAAAAAAAAAAAAAGAAGAAGTCCGTGAGCATGTTTTAGCATAGCGTGACCCCTGCGCCATGACCTATGACGTCATCAGAAAGTTTGTTTTCACATACCGAACAGTACATTTTGTCTTCTATTGAAAACGGGCTAGACAAGACTAAATGAACCAAAAGATCGGGTTCTAGGGCGAAATGTTCTCCCCTACCCCCATTTTAGTCATGGTTTCAAAAATGCCCGGCAGTCCTAAGGATATGGTGAAAAAGTGAAAATCCCTGTAAATTGCCCCGATTTCCTCATATTTCAACAAAATATGTCGAAAAATAAAGATTTCAAGTTTAAAACGGCTAGTTCCGCTGTTCTAAATAACTTCACCATATCCTTTCCACTACCATAGCGTATTTTTGCGTAATTGCTGCCAAAAACTTTTTGAACGACCCTCATTCTTTCCCATATTCAACCATACTTTTGATAAGGGTGTTTTTGAATAGGGTATTCCAACAACTGTTTGCAACATGCATATCAATCCTCTAAGAGATACTGGAACAGGACCAGAGGCTTCCAAACCTGGCAAAAAGTCGAAAAAATTAGCCTCTGAAATTGCCATTCTGCCCCATGTTCTTTGAGACGGCGTGCTGTCTGTACGAAACAAGTGCGGCCAAAACAAAGACATGTCGAGAATAGGTACAAAAGAGTGAAACGTACATAAGGTAAAATGATAGAAAACGAGAGGAAAATTAGGTTGAGAAAAACGCAAAAAAAAAAAAAAAAAAAAAAAAAAAAAGAAGTCCGTGAGCATGTTTTAGCATAGCGTGACCCCTGCGCCATGACCTATGACGTCATCAGAAAGTTTGTTTTCACATACCGAACAGTACATTTTGTCTTCTATTGAAAACGGGCTAGACAAGACTAAATGAACCAAAAGATCGGGTTCTAGGGCGAAATGTTCTCCCCTACCCCCATTTTAGTCATGGTTTCAAAAATGCCCGGCAGTCCTAAGGATATGGTGAAAAAGTGAAAATCCCTGTAAATTGCCCCGATTTCCTCATATTTCAACAAAATATGTCGAAAAATAAAGATTTCAAGTTTAAAACGGCTAGTTCCGCTGTTCTAAATAACTTCACCATATCCTTTCCACTACCATAGCGTATTTTTGCGTAATTGCTGCCAAAAACTTTTTGAACGACCCTCATTCTTTCCCATATTCAACCATACTTTTGATAAGGGTGTTTTTGAATAGGGTATTCCAACAACTGTTTGCAACATGCATATCAATCCTCTAAGAGATACTGGAACAGGACCAGAGGCTTCCAAACCTGGCAAAAAGTCGAAAAAATTAGCCTCTGAAATTGCCATTCTGCCCCATGTTCTTTGAGACGGCGTGCTGTCTGTACGAAACAAGTGCGGCCAAAACAAAGACATGTCGAGAATAGGTACAAAAGAGTGAAACGTACATAAGGTAAAATGATAGAAAACGAGAGGAAAATTAGGTTGAGAAAAACGCAAAAAAAAAAAAAAAAAAAAAAAAAAAGAAGAAGTCCGTGAGCATGTTTTAGCATAGCGTGACCCCTGCGCCATGACCTATGACGTCATCAGAAAGTTTGTTTTCACATACCGAACAGTACATTTTGTCTTCTATTGAAAACGGGCTAGACAAGACTAAATGAACCAAAAGATCGGGTTCTAGGGCGAAATGTTCTCCCCTACCCCCATTTTAGTCATGGTTTCAAAAATGCCCGGCAGTCCTAAGGATATGGTGAAAAAGTGAAAATCCCTGTAAATTGCCCCGATTTCCTCATATTTCAACAAAATATGTCGAAAAATAAAGATTTCAAGTTTAAAACGGCTAGTTCCGCTGTTCTAAATAACTTCACCATATCCTTTCCACTACCATAGCGTATTTTTGCGTAATTGCTGCCAAAAACTTTTTGAACGACCCTCATTCTTTCCCATATTCAACCATACTTTTGATAAGGGTGTTTTTGAATAGGGTATTCCAACAACTGTTTGCAACATGCATATCAATCCTCTAAGAGATACTGGAACAGGACCAGAGGCTTCCAAACCTGGCAAAAAGTCGAAAAAATTAGCCTCTGAAATTGCCATTCTGCCCCATGTTCTTTGAGACGGCGTGCTGTCTGTACGAAACAAGTGCGGCCAAAACAAAGACATGTCGAGAATAGGTACAAAAGAGTGAAACGTACATAAGGTAAAATGATAGAAAACGAGAGGAAAATTAGGTTGAGAAAAACGCAAAAAAAAAAAAAAAAAAAAAAAAAAAGAAGAAGTCCGTGAGCATGTTTTAGCATAGCGTGACCCCTGCGCCATGACCTATGACGTCATCAGAAAGTTTGTTTTCACATACCGAACAGTACATTTTGTCTTCTATTGAAAACGGGCTAGACAAGACTAAATGAACCAAAAGATCGGGTTCTAGGGCGAAATGTTCTCCCCTACCCCCATTTTAGTCATGGTTTCAAAAATGCCCGGCAGTCCTAAGGATATGGTGAAAAAGTGAAAATCCCTGTAAATTGCCCCGATTTCCTCATATTTCAACAAAATATGTCGAAAAATAAAGATTTCAAGTTTAAAACGGCTAGTTCCGCTGTTCTAAATAACTTCACCATATCCTTTCCACTACCATAGCGTATTTTTGCGTAATTGCTGCCAAAAACTTTTTGAACGACCCTCATTCTTTCCCATATTCAACCATACTTTTGATAAGGGTGTTTTTGAATAGGGTATTCCAACAACTGTTTGCAACATGCATATCAATCCTCTAAGAGATACTGGAACAGGACCAGAGGCTTCCAAACCTGGCAAAAAGTCGAAAAAATTAGCCTCTGAAATTGCCATTCTGCCCCATGTTCTTTGAGACGGCGTGCTGTCTGTACGAAACAAGTGCGGCCAAAACAAAGACATGTCGAGAATAGGTACAAAAGAGTGAAACGTACATAAGGTAAAATGATAGAAAACGAGAGGAAAATTAGGTTGAGAAAAACGCAAAAAAAAAAAAAAAAAAAAAAAAAAAAAGAAGTCCGTGAGCATGTTTTAGCATAGCGTGACCCCTGCGCCATGACCTATGACGTCATCAGAAAGTTTGTTTTCACATACCGAACAGTACATTTTGTCTTCTATTGAAAACGGGCTAGACAAGACTAAATGAACCAAAAGATCGGGTTCTAGGGCGAAATGTTCTCCCCTACCCCCATTTTAGTCATGGTTTCAAAAATGCCCGGCAGTCCTAAGGATATGGTGAAAAAGTGAAAATCCCTGTAAATTGCCCCGATTTCCTCATATTTCAACAAAATATGTCGAAAAATAAAGATTTCAAGTTTAAAACGGCTAGTTCCGCTGTTCTAAATAACTTCACCATATCCTTTCCACTACCATAGCGTATTTTTGCGTAATTGCTGCCAAAAACTTTTTGAACGACCCTCATTCTTTCCCATATTCAACCATACTTTTGATAAGGGTGTTTTTGAATAGGGTATTCCAACAACTGTTTGCAACATGCATATCAATCCTCTAAGAGATACTGGAACAGGACCAGAGGCTTCCAAACCTGGCAAAAAGTCGAAAAAATTAGCCTCTGAAATTGCCATTCTGCCCCATGTTCTTTGAGACGGCGTGCTGTCTGTACGAAACAAGTGCGGCCAAAACAAAGACATGTCGAGAATAGGTACAAAAGAGTGAAACGTACATAAGGTAAAATGATAGAAAACGAGAGGAAAATTAGGTTGAGAAAAACGCAAAAAAAAAAAAAAAAAAAAAAAAAAAAAGAAGTCCGTGAGCATGTTTTAGCATAGCGTGACCCCTGCGCCATGACCTATGACGTCATCAGAAAGTTTGTTTTCACATACCGAACAGTACATTTTGTCTTCTATTGAAAACGGGCTAGACAAGACTAAATGAACCAAAAGATCGGGTTCTAGGGCGAAATGTTCTCCCCTACCCCCATTTTAGTCATGGTTTCAAAAATGCCCGGCAGTCCTAAGGATATGGTGAAAAAGTGAAAATCCCTGTAAATTGCCCCGATTTCCTCATATTTCAACAAAATATGTCGAAAAATAAAGATTTCAAGTTTAAAACGGCTAGTTCCGCTGTTCTAAATAACTTCACCATATCCTTTCCACTACCATAGCGTATTTTTGCGTAATTGCTGCCAAAAACTTTTTGAACGACCCTCATTCTTTCCCATATTCAACCATACTTTTGATAAGGGTGTTTTTGAATAGGGTATTCCAACAACTGTTTGCAACATGCATATCAATCCTCTAAGAGATACTGGAACAGGACCAGAGGCTTCCAAACCTGGCAAAAAGTCGAAAAAATTAGCCTCTGAAATTGCCATTCTGCCCCATGTTCTTTGAGACGGCGTGCTGTCTGTACGAAACAAGTGCGGCCAAAACAAAGACATGTCGAGAATAGGTACAAAAGAGTGAAACGTACATAAGGTAAAATGATAGAAAACGAGAGGAAAATTAGGTTGAGAAAAACGCAAAAAAAAAAAAAAAAAAAAAAAAAAAGAAGAAGTCCGTGAGCATGTTTTAGCATAGCGTGACCCCTGCGCCATGACCTATGACGTCATCAGAAAGTTTGTTTTCACATACCGAACAGTACATTTTGTCTTCTATTGAAAACGGGCTAGACAAGACTAAATGAACCAAAAGATCGGGTTCTAGGGCGAAATGTTCTCCCCTACCCCCATTTTAGTCATGGTTTCAAAAATGCCCGGCAGTCCTAAGGATATGGTGAAAAAGTGAAAATCCCTGTAAATTGCCCCGATTTCCTCATATTTCAACAAAATATGTCGAAAAATAAAGATTTCAAGTTTAAAACGGCTAGTTCCGCTGTTCTAAATAACTTCACCATATCCTTTCCACTACCATAGCGTATTTTTGCGTAATTGCTGCCAAAAACTTTTTGAACGACCCTCATTCTTTCCCATATTCAACCATACTTTTGATAAGGGTGTTTTTGAATAGGGTATTCCAACAACTGTTTGCAACATGCATATCAATCCTCTAAGAGATACTGGAACAGGACCAGAGGCTTCCAAACCTGGCAAAAAGTCGAAAAAATTAGCCTCTGAAATTGCCATTCTGCCCCATGTTCTTTGAGACGGCGTGCTGTCTGTACGAAACAAGTGCGGCCAAAACAAAGACATGTCGAGAATAGGTACAAAAGAGTGAAACGTACATAAGGTAAAATGATAGAAAACGAGAGGAAAATTAGGTTGAGAAAAACGCAAAAAAAAAAAAAAAAAAAAAAAAAAAAGAAGTCCGTGAGCATGTTTTAGCATAGCGTGACCCCTGCGCCATGACCTATGACGTCATCAGAAAGTTTGTTTTCACATACCGAACAGTACATTTTGTCTTCTATTGAAAACGGGCTAGACAAGACTAAATGAACCAAAAGATCGGGTTCTAGGGCGAAATGTTCTCCCCTACCCCCATTTTAGTCATGGTTTCAAAAATGCCCGGCAGTCCTAAGGATATGGTGAAAAAGTGAAAATCCCTGTAAATTGCCCCGATTTCCTCATATTTCAACAAAATATGTCGAAAAATAAAGATTTCAAGTTTAAAACGGCTAGTTCCGCTGTTCTAAATAACTTCACCATATCCTTTCCACTACCATAGCGTATTTTTGCGTAATTGCTGCCAAAAACTTTTTGAACGACCCTCATTCTTTCCCATATTCAACCATACTTTTGATAAGGGTGTTTTTGAATAGGGTATTCCAACAACTGTTTGCAACATGCATATCAATCCTCTAAGAGATACTGGAACAGGACCAGAGGCTTCCAAACCTGGCAAAAAGTCGAAAAAATTAGCCTCTGAAATTGCCATTCTGCCCCATGTTCTTTGAGACGGCGTGCTGTCTGTACGAAACAAGTGCGGCCAAAACAAAGACATGTCGAGAATAGGTACAAAAGAGTGAAACGTACATAAGGTAAAATGATAGAAAACGAGAGGAAAATTAGGTTGAGAAAAACGCAAAAAAAAAAAAAAAAAAAAAAAAAAAAAGAAGTCCGTGAGCATGTTTTAGCATAGCGTGACCCCTGCGCCATGACCTATGACGTCATCAGAAAGTTTGTTTTCACATACCGAACAGTACATTTTGTCTTCTATTGAAAACGGGCTAGACAAGACTAAATGAACCAAAAGATCGGGTTCTAGGGCGAAATGTTCTCCCCTACCCCCATTTTAGTCATGGTTTCAAAAATGCCCGGCAGTCCTAAGGATATGGTGAAAAAGTGAAAATCCCTGTAAATTGCCCCGATTTCCTCATATTTCAACAAAATATGTCGAAAAATAAAGATTTCAAGTTTAAAACGGCTAGTTCCGCTGTTCTAAATAACTTCACCATATCCTTTCCACTACCATAGCGTATTTTTGCGTAATTGCTGCCAAAAACTTTTTGAACGACCCTCATTCTTTCCCATATTCAACCATACTTTTGATAAGGGTGTTTTTGAATAGGGTATTCCAACAACTGTTTGCAACATGCATATCAATCCTCTAAGAGATACTGGAACAGGACCAGAGGCTTCCAAACCTGGCAAAAAGTCGAAAAAATTAGCCTCTGAAATTGCCATTCTGCCCCATGTTCTTTGAGACGGCGTGCTGTCTGTACGAAACAAGTGCGGCCAAAACAAAGACATGTCGAGAATAGGTACAAAAGAGTGAAACGTACATAAGGTAAAATGATAGAAAACGAGAGGAAAATTAGGTTGAGAAAAACGCAAAAAAAAAAAAAAAAAAAAAAAAAAAGAAGAAGTCCGTGAGCATGTTTTAGCATAGCGTGACCCCTGCGCCATGACCTATGACGTCATCAGAAAGTTTGTTTTCACATACCGAACAGTACATTTTGTCTTCTATTGAAAACGGGCTAGACAAGACTAAATGAACCAAAAGATCGGGTTCTAGGGCGAAATGTTCTCCCCTACCCCCATTTTAGTCATGGTTTCAAAAATGCCCGGCAGTCCTAAGGATATGGTGAAAAAGTGAAAATCCCTGTAAATTGCCCCGATTTCCTCATATTTCAACAAAATATGTCGAAAAATAAAGATTTCAAGTTTAAAACGGCTAGTTCCGCTGTTCTAAATAACTTCACCATATCCTTTCCACTACCATAGCGTATTTTTGCGTAATTGCTGCCAAAAACTTTTTGAACGACCCTCATTCTTTCCCATATTCAACCATACTTTTGATAAGGGTGTTTTTGAATAGGGTATTCCAACAACTGTTTGCAACATGCATATCAATCCTCTAAGAGATACTGGAACAGGACCAGAGGCTTCCAAACCTGGCAAAAAGTCGAAAAAATTAGCCTCTGAAATTGCCATTCTGCCCCATGTTCTTTGAGACGGCGTGCTGTCTGTACGAAACAAGTGCGGCCAAAACAAAGACATGTCGAGAATAGGTACAAAAGAGTGAAACGTACATAAGGTAAAATGATAGAAAACGAGAGGAAAATTAGGTTGAGAAAAACGCAAAAAAAAAAAAAAAAAAAAAAAAAAAAGAAGTCCGTGAGCATGTTTTAGCATAGCGTGACCCCTGCGCCATGACCTATGACGTCATCAGAAAGTTTGTTTTCACATACCGAACAGTACATTTTGTCTTCTATTGAAAACGGGCTAGACAAGACTAAATGAACCAAAAGATCGGGTTCTAGGGCGAAATGTTCTCCCCTACCCCCATTTTAGTCATGGTTTCAAAAATGCCCGGCAGTCCTAAGGATATGGTGAAAAAGTGAAAATCCCTGTAAATTGCCCCGATTTCCTCATATTTCAACAAAATATGTCGAAAAATAAAGATTTCAAGTTTAAAACGGCTAGTTCCGCTGTTCTAAATAACTTCACCATATCCTTTCCACTACCATAGCGTATTTTTGCGTAATTGCTGCCAAAAACTTTTTGAACGACCCTCATTCTTTCCCATATTCAACCATACTTTTGATAAGGGTGTTTTTGAATAGGGTATTCCAACAACTGTTTGCAACATGCATATCAATCCTCTAAGAGATACTGGAACAGGACCAGAGGCTTCCAAACCTGGCAAAAAGTCGAAAAAATTAGCCTCTGAAATTGCCATTCTGCCCCATGTTCTTTGAGACGGCGTGCTGTCTGTACGAAACAAGTGCGGCCAAAACAAAGACATGTCGAGAATAGGTACAAAAGAGTGAAACGTACATAAGGTAAAATGATAGAAAACGAGAGGAAAATTAGGTTGAGAAAAACGCAAAAAAAAAAAAAAAAAAAAAAAAAAAAGAAGTCCGTGAGCATGTTTTAGCATAGCGTGACCCCTGCGCCATGACCTATGACGTCATCAGAAAGTTTGTTTTCACATACCGAACAGTACATTTTGTCTTCTATTGAAAACGGGCTAGACAAGACTAAATGAACCAAAAGATCGGGTTCTAGGGCGAAATGTTCTCCCCTACCCCCATTTTAGTCATGGTTTCAAAAATGCCCGGCAGTCCTAAGGATATGGTGAAAAAGTGAAAATCCCTGTAAATTGCCCCGATTTCCTCATATTTCAACAAAATATGTCGAAAAATAAAGATTTCAAGTTTAAAACGGCTAGTTCCGCTGTTCTAAATAACTTCACCATATCCTTTCCACTACCATAGCGTATTTTTGCGTAATTGCTGCCAAAAACTTTTTGAACGACCCTCATTCTTTCCCATATTCAACCATACTTTTGATAAGGGTGTTTTTGAATAGGGTATTCCAACAACTGTTTGCAACATGCATATCAATCCTCTAAGAGATACTGGAACAGGACCAGAGGCTTCCAAACCTGGCAAAAAGTCGAAAAAATTAGCCTCTGAAATTGCCATTCTGCCCCATGTTCTTTGAGACGGCGTGCTGTCTGTACGAAACAAGTGCGGCCAAAACAAAGACATGTCGAGAATAGGTACAAAAGAGTGAAACGTACATAAGGTAAAATGATAGAAAACGAGAGGAAAATTAGGTTGAGAAAAACGCAAAAAAAAAAAAAAAAAAAAAAAAAAAGAAGAAGTCCGTGAGCATGTTTTAGCATAGCGTGACCCCTGCGCCATGACCTATGACGTCATCAGAAAGTTTGTTTTCACATACCGAACAGTACATTTTGTCTTCTATTGAAAACGGGCTAGACAAGACTAAATGAACCAAAAGATCGGGTTCTAGGGCGAAATGTTCTCCCCTACCCCCATTTTAGTCATGGTTTCAAAAATGCCCGGCAGTCCTAAGGATATGGTGAAAAAGTGAAAATCCCTGTAAATTGCCCCGATTTCCTCATATTTCAACAAAATATGTCGAAAAATAAAGATTTCAAGTTTAAAACGGCTAGTTCCGCTGTTCTAAATAACTTCACCATATCCTTTCCACTACCATAGCGTATTTTTGCGTAATTGCTGCCAAAAACTTTTTGAACGACCCTCATTCTTTCCCATATTCAACCATACTTTTGATAAGGGTGTTTTTGAATAGGGTATTCCAACAACTGTTTGCAACATGCATATCAATCCTCTAAGAGATACTGGAACAGGACCAGAGGCTTCCAAACCTGGCAAAAAGTCGAAAAAATTAGCCTCTGAAATTGCCATTCTGCCCCATGTTCTTTGAGACGGCGTGCTGTCTGTACGAAACAAGTGCGGCCAAAACAAAGACATGTCGAGAATAGGTACAAAAGAGTGAAACGTACATAAGGTAAAATGATAGAAAACGAGAGGAAAATTAGGTTGAGAAAAACGCAAAAAAAAAAAAAAAAAAAAAAAAAAAAAAGAAGTCCGTGAGCATGTTTTAGCATAGCGTGACCCCTGCGCCATGACCTATGACGTCATCAGAAAGTTTGTTTTCACATACCGAACAGTACATTTTGTCTTCTATTGAAAACGGGCTAGACAAGACTAAATGAACCAAAAGATCGGGTTCTAGGGCGAAATGTTCTCCCCTACCCCCATTTTAGTCATGGTTTCAAAAATGCCCGGCAGTCCTAAGGATATGGTGAAAAAGTGAAAATCCCTGTAAATTGCCCCGATTTCCTCATATTTCAACAAAATATGTCGAAAAATAAAGATTTCAAGTTTAAAACGGCTAGTTCCGCTGTTCTAAATAACTTCACCATATCCTTTCCACTACCATAGCGTATTTTTGCGTAATTGCTGCCAAAAACTTTTTGAACGACCCTCATTCTTTCCCATATTCAACCATACTTTTGATAAGGGTGTTTTTGAATAGGGTATTCCAACAACTGTTTGCAACATGCATATCAATCCTCTAAGAGATACTGGAACAGGACCAGAGGCTTCCAAACCTGGCAAAAAGTCGAAAAAATTAGCCTCTGAAATTGCCATTCTGCCCCATGTTCTTTGAGACGGCGTGCTGTCTGTACGAAACAAGTGCGGCCAAAACAAAGACATGTCGAGAATAGGTACAAAAGAGTGAAACGTACATAAGGTAAAATGATAGAAAACGAGAGGAAAATTAGGTTGAGAAAAACGCAAAAAAAAAAAAAAAAAAAAAAAAAAAGAAGAAGTCCGTGAGCATGTTTTAGCATAGCGTGACCCCTGCGCCATGACCTATGACGTCATCAGAAAGTTTGTTTTCACATACCGAACAGTACATTTTGTCTTCTATTGAAAACGGGCTAGACAAGACTAAATGAACCAAAAGATCGGGTTCTAGGGCGAAATGTTCTCCCCTACCCCCATTTTAGTCATGGTTTCAAAAATGCCCGGCAGTCCTAAGGATATGGTGAAAAAGTGAAAATCCCTGTAAATTGCCCCGATTTCCTCATATTTCAACAAAATATGTCGAAAAATAAAGATTTCAAGTTTAAAACGGCTAGTTCCGCTGTTCTAAATAACTTCACCATATCCTTTCCACTACCATAGCGTATTTTTGCGTAATTGCTGCCAAAAACTTTTTGAACGACCCTCATTCTTTCCCATATTCAACCATACTTTTGATAAGGGTGTTTTTGAATAGGGTATTCCAACAACTGTTTGCAACATGCATATCAATCCTCTAAGAGATACTGGAACAGGACCAGAGGCTTCCAAACCTGGCAAAAAGTCGAAAAAATTAGCCTCTGAAATTGCCATTCTGCCCCATGTTCTTTGAGACGGCGTGCTGTCTGTACGAAACAAGTGCGGCCAAAACAAAGACATGTCGAGAATAGGAACAAAAGAGTGAAACGTACATAAGGTAAAATGATAGAAAACGAGAGGAAAATTAGGTTGAGAAAAACGCAAAAAAAAAAAAAAAAAAAAAAAAAAAAAAAGAAGTCCGTGAGCATGTTTTAGCATAGCGTGACCCCTGCGCCATGACCTATGACGTCATCAGAAAGTTTGTTTTCACATACCGAACAGTACATTTTGTCTTCTATTGAAAACGGGCTAGACAAGACTAAATGAACCAAAAGATCGGGTTCTAGGGCGAAATGTTCTCCCCTACCCCCATTTTAGTCATGGTTTCAAAAATGCCCGGCAGTCCTAAGGATATGGTGAAAAAGTGAAAATCCCTGTAAATTGCCCCGATTTCCTCATATTTCAACAAAATATGTCGAAAAATAAAGATTTCAAGTTTAAAACGGCTAGTTCCGCTGTTCTAAATAACTTCACCATATCCTTTCCACTACCATAGCGTATTTTTGCGTAATTGCTGCCAAAAACTTTTTGAACGACCCTCATTCTTTCCCATATTCAACCATACTTTTGATAAGGGTGTTTTTGAATAGGGTATTCCAACAACTGTTTGCAACATGCATATCAATCCTCTAAGAGATACTGGAACAGGACCAGAGGCTTCCAAACCTGGCAAAAAGTCGAAAAAATTAGCCTCTGAAATTGCCATTCTGCCCCATGTTCTTTGAGACGGCGTGCTGTCTGTACGAAACAAGTGCGGCCAAAACAAAGACATGTCGAGAATAGGTACAAAAGAGTGAAACGTACATAAGGTAAAATGATAGAAAACGAGAGGAAAATTAGGTTGAGAAAAACGCAAAAAAAAAAAAAAAAAAAAAAAAAGAAGAAGTCCGTGAGCATGTTTTAGCATAGCGTGACCCCTGCGCCATGACCTATGACGTCATCAGAAAGTTTGTTTTCACATACCGAACAGTACATTTTGTCTTCTATTGAAAACGGGCTAGACAAGACTAAATGAACCAAAAGATCGGGTTCTAGGGCGAAATGTTCTCCCCTACCCCCATTTTAGTCATGGTTTCAAAAATGCCCGGCAGTCCTAAGGATATGGTGAAAAAGTGAAAATCCCTGTAAATTGCCCCGATTTCCTCATATTTCAACAAAATATGTCGAAAAATAAAGATTTCAAGTTTAAAACGGCTAGTTCCGCTGTTCTAAATAACTTCACCATATCCTTTCCACTACCATAGCGTATTTTTGCGTAATTGCTGCCAAAAACTTTTTGAACGACCCTCATTCTTTCCCATATTCAACCATACTTTTGATAAGGGTGTTTTTGAATAGGGTATTCCAACAACTGTTTGCAACATGCATATCAATCCTCTAAGAGATACTGGAACAGGACCAGAGGCTTCCAAACCTGGCAAAAAGTCGAAAAAATTAGCCTCTGAAATTGCCATTCTGCCCCATGTTCTTTGAGACGGCGTGCTGTCTGTACGAAACAAGTGCGGCCAAAACAAAGACATGTCGAGAATAGGTACAAAAGAGTGAAACGTACATAAGGTAAAATGATAGAAAACGAGAGGAAAATTAGGTTGAGAAAAACGCAAAAAAAAAAAAAAAAAAAAAAAAAAAAAGAAGTCCGTGAGCATGTTTTAGCATAGCGTGACCCCTGCGCCATGACCTATGACGTCATCAGAAAGTTTGTTTTCACATACCGAACAGTACATTTTGTCTTCTATTGAAAACGGGCTAGACAAGACTAAATGAACCAAAAGATCGGGTTCTAGGGCGAAATGTTCTCCCCTACCCCCATTTTAGTCATGGTTTCAAAAATGCCCGGCAGTCCTAAGGATATGGTGAAAAAGTGAAAATCCCTGTAAATTGCCCCGATTTCCTCATATTTCAACAAAATATGTCGAAAAATAAAGATTTCAAGTTTAAAACGGCTAGTTCCGCTGTTCTAAATAACTTCACCATATCCTTTCCACTACCATAGCGTATTTTTGCGTAATTGCTGCCAAAAACTTTTTGAACGACCCTCATTCTTTCCCATATTCAACCATACTTTTGATAAGGGTGTTTTTGAATAGGGTATTCCAACAACTGTTTGCAACATGCATATCAATCCTCTAAGAGATACTGGAACAGGACCAGAGGCTTCCAAACCTGGCAAAAAGTCGAAAAAATTAGCCTCTGAAATTGCCATTCTGCCCCATGTTCTTTGAGACGGCGTGCTGTCTGTACGAAACAAGTGCGGCCAAAACAAAGACATGTCGAGAATAGGTACAAAAGAGTGAAACGTACATAAGGTAAAATGATAGAAAACGAGAGGAAAATTAGGTTGAGAAAAACGCAAAAAAAAAAAAAAAAAAAAAAAAAAAAAAGAAGTCCGTGAGCATGTTTTAGCATAGCGTGACCCCTGCGCCATGACCTATGACGTCATCAGAAAGTTTGTTTTCACATACCGAACAGTACATTTTGTCTTCTATTGAAAACGGGCTAGACAAGACTAAATGAACCAAAAGATCGGGTTCTAGGGCGAAATGTTCTCCCCTACCCCCATTTTAGTCATGGTTTCAAAAATGCCCGGCAGTCCTAAGGATATGGTGAAAAAGTGAAAATCCCTGTAAATTGCCCCGATTTCCTCATATTTCAACAAAATATGTCGAAAAATAAAGATTTCAAGTTTAAAACGGCTAGTTCCGCTGTTCTAAATAACTTCACCATATCCTTTCCACTACCATAGCGTATTTTTGCGTAATTGCTGCCAAAAACTTTTTGAACGACCCTCATTCTTTCCCATATTCAACCATACTTTTGATAAGGGTGTTTTTGAATAGGGTATTCCAACAACTGTTTGCAACATGCATATCAATCCTCTAAGAGATACTGGAACAGGACCAGAGGCTTCCAAACCTGGCAAAAAGTCGAAAAAATTAGCCTCTGAAATTGCCATTCTGCCCCATGTTCTTTGAGACGGCGTGCTGTCTGTACGAAACAAGTGCGGCCAAAACAAAGACATGTCGAGAATAGGTACAAAAGAGTGAAACGTACATAAGGTAAAATGATAGAAAACGAGAGGAAAATTAGGTTGAGAAAAACGCAAAAAAAAAAAAAAAAAAAAAAAAAAAAAAGAAGTCCGTGAGCATGTTTTAGCATAGCGTGACCCCTGCGCCATGACCTATGACGTCATCAGAAAGTTTGTTTTCACATACCGAACAGTACATTTTGTCTTCTATTGAAAACGGGCTAGACAAGACTAAATGAACCAAAAGATCGGGTTCTAGGGCGAAATGTTCTCCCCTACCCCCATTTTAGTCATGGTTTCAAAAATGCCCGGCAGTCCTAAGGATATGGTGAAAAAGTGAAAATCCCTGTAAATTGCCCCGATTTCCTCATATTTCAACAAAATATGTCGAAAAATAAAGATTTCAAGTTTAAAACGGCTAGTTCCGCTGTTCTAAATAACTTCACCATATCCTTTCCACTACCATAGCGTATTTTTGCGTAATTGCTGCCAAAAACTTTTTGAACGACCCTCATTCTTTCCCATATTCAACCATACTTTTGATAAGGGTGTTTTTGAATAGGGTATTCCAACAACTGTTTGCAACATGCATATCAATCCTCTAAGAGATACTGGAACAGGACCAGAGGCTTCCAAACCTGGCAAAAAGTCGAAAAAATTAGCCTCTGAAATTGCCATTCTGCCCCATGTTCTTTGAGACGGCGTGCTGTCTGTACGAAACAAGTGCGGCCAAAACAAAGACATGTCGAGAATAGGTACAAAAGAGTGAAACGTACATAAGGTAAAATGATAGAAAACGAGAGGAAAATTAGGTTGAGAAAAACGCAAAAAAAAAAAAAAAAAAAAAAAAAAAAAAAAGAAGTCCGTGAGCATGTTTTAGCATAGCGTGACCCCTGCGCCATGACCTATGACGTCATCAGAAAGTTTGTTTTCACATACCGAACAGTACATTTTGTCTTCTATTGAAAACGGGCTAGACAAGACTAAATGAACCAAAAGATCGGGTTCTAGGGCGAAATGTTCTCCCCTACCCCCATTTTAGTCATGGTTTCAAAAATGCCCGGCAGTCCTAAGGATATGGTGAAAAAGTGAAAATCCCTGTAAATTGCCCCGATTTCCTCATATTTCAACAAAATATGTCGAAAAATAAAGATTTCAAGTTTAAAACGGCTAGTTCCGCTGTTCTAAATAACTTCACCATATCCTTTCCACTACCATAGCGTATTTTTGCGTAATTGCTGCCAAAAACTTTTTGAACGACCCTCATTCTTTCCCATATTCAACCATACTTTTGATAAGGGTGTTTTTGAATAGGGTATTCCAACAACTGTTTGCAACATGCATATCAATCCTCTAAGAGATACTGGAACAGGACCAGAGGCTTCCAAACCTGGCAAAAAGTCGAAAAAATTAGCCTCTGAAATTGCCATTCTGCCCCATGTTCTTTGAGACGGCGTGCTGTCTGTACGAAACAAGTGCGGCCAAAACAAAGACATGTCGAGAATAGGTACAAAAGAGTGAAACGTACATAAGGTAAAATGATAGAAAACGAGAGGAAAATTAGGTTGAGAAAAACGCAAAAAAAAAAAAAAAAAAAAAAAAAAAAAAGAAGTCCGTGAGCATGTTTTAGCATAGCGTGACCCCTGCGCCATGACCTATGACGTCATCAGAAAGTTTGTTTTCACATACCGAACAGTACATTTTGTCTTCTATTGAAAACGGGCTAGACAAGACTAAATGAACCAAAAGATCGGGTTCTAGGGCGAAATGTTCTCCCCTACCCCCATTTTAGTCATGGTTTCAAAAATGCCCGGCAGTCCTAAGGATATGGTGAAAAAGTGAAAATCCCTGTAAATTGCCCCGATTTCCTCATATTTCAACAAAATATGTCGAAAAATAAAGATTTCAAGTTTAAAACGGCTAGTTCCGCTGTTCTAAATAACTTCACCATATCCTTTCCACTACCATAGCGTATTTTTGCGTAATTGCTGCCAAAAACTTTTTGAACGACCCTCATTCTTTCCCATATTCAACCATACTTTTGATAAGGGTGTTTTTGAATAGGGTATTCCAACAACTGTTTGCAACATGCATATCAATCCTCTAAGAGATACTGGAACAGGACCAGAGGCTTCCAAACCTGGCAAAAAGTCGAAAAAATTAGCCTCTGAAATTGCCATTCTGCCCCATGTTCTTTGAGACGGCGTGCTGTCTGTACGAAACAAGTGCGGCCAAAACAAAGACATGTCGAGAATAGGTACAAAAGAGTGAAACGTACATAAGGTAAAATGATAGAAAACGAGAGGAAAATTAGGTTGAGAAAAACGCAAAAAAAAAAAAAAAAAAAAAAAAAAAAAAAAGAAGTCCGTGAGCATGTTTTAGCATAGCGTGACCCCTGCGCCATGACCTATGACGTCATCAGAAAGTTTGTTTTCACATACCGAACAGTACATTTTGTCTTCTATTGAAAACGGGCTAGACAAGACTAAATGAACCAAAAGATCGGGTTCTAGGGCGAAATGTTCTCCCCTACCCCCATTTTAGTCATGGTTTCAAAAATGCCCGGCAGTCCTAAGGATATGGTGAAAAAGTGAAAATCCCTGTAAATTGCCCCGATTTCCTCATATTTCAACAAAATATGTCGAAAAATAAAGATTTCAAGTTTAAAACGGCTAGTTCCGCTGTTCTAAATAACTTCACCATATCCTTTCCACTACCATAGCGTATTTTTGCGTAATTGCTGCCAAAAACTTTTTGAACGACCCTCATTCTTTCCCATATTCAACCATACTTTTGATAAGGGTGTTTTTGAATAGGGTATTCCAACAACTGTTTGCAACATGCATATCAATCCTCTAAGAGATACTGGAACAGGACCAGAGGCTTCCAAACCTGGCAAAAAGTCGAAAAAATTAGCCTCTGAAATTGCCATTCTGCCCCATGTTCTTTGAGACGGCGTGCTGTCTGTACGAAACAAGTGCGGCCAAAACAAAGACATGTCGAGAATAGGTACAAAAGAGTGAAACGTACATAAGGTAAAATGATAGAAAACGAGAGGAAAATTAGGTTGAGAAAAACGCAAAAAAAAAAAAAAAAAAAAAAAAAAAAGAAGTCCGTGAGCATGTTTTAGCATAGCGTGACCCCTGCGCCATGACCTATGACGTCATCAGAAAGTTTGTTTTCACATACCGAACAGTACATTTTGTCTTCTATTGAAAACGGGCTAGACAAGACTAAATGAACCAAAAGATCGGGTTCTAGGGCGAAATGTTCTCCCCTACCCCCATTTTAGTCATGGTTTCAAAAATGCCCGGCAGTCCTAAGGATATGGTGAAAAAGTGAAAATCCCTGTAAATTGCCCCGATTTCCTCATATTTCAACAAAATATGTCGAAAAATAAAGATTTCAAGTTTAAAACGGCTAGTTCCGCTGTTCTAAATAACTTCACCATATCCTTTCCACTACCATAGCGTATTTTTGCGTAATTGCTGCCAAAAACTTTTTGAACGACCCTCATTCTTTCCCATATTCAACCATACTTTTGATAAGGGTGTTTTTGAATAGGGTATTCCAACAACTGTTTGCAACATGCATATCAATCCTCTAAGAGATACTGGAACAGGACCAGAGGCTTCCAAACCTGGCAAAAAGTCGAAAAAATTAGCCTCTGAAATTGCCATTCTGCCCCATGTTCTTTGAGACGGCGTGCTGTCTGTACGAAACAAGTGCGGCCAAAACAAAGACATGTCGAGAATAGGTACAAAAGAGTGAAACGTACATAAGGTAAAATGATAGAAAACGAGAGGAAAATTAGGTTGAGAAAAACGCAAAAAAAAAAAAAAAAAAAAAAAAAAAAAAGAAGTCCGTGAGCATGTTTTAGCATAGCGTGACCCCTGCGCCATGACCTATGACGTCATCAGAAAGTTTGTTTTCACATACCGAACAGTACATTTTGTCTTCTATTGAAAACGGGCTAGACAAGACTAAATGAACCAAAAGATCGGGTTCTAGGGCGAAATGTTCTCCCCTACCCCCATTTTAGTCATGGTTTCAAAAATGCCCGGCAGTCCTAAGGATATGGTGAAAAAGTGAAAATCCCTGTAAATTGCCCCGATTTCCTCATATTTCAACAAAATATGTCGAAAAATAAAGATTTCAAGTTTAAAACGGCTAGTTCCGCTGTTCTAAATAACTTCACCATATCCTTTCCACTACCATAGCGTATTTTTGCGTAATTGCTGCCAAAAACTTTTTGAACGACCCTCATTCTTTCCCATATTCAACCATACTTTTGATAAGGGTGTTTTTGAATAGGGTATTCCAACAACTGTTTGCAACATGCATATCAATCCTCTAAGAGATACTGGAACAGGACCAGAGGCTTCCAAACCTGGCAAAAAGTCGAAAAAATTAGCCTCTGAAATTGCCATTCTGCCCCATGTTCTTTGAGACGGCGTGCTGTCTGTACGAAACAAGTGCGGCCAAAACAAAGACATGTCGAGAATAGGTACAAAAGAGTGAAACGTACATAAGGTAAAATGATAGAAAACGAGAGGAAAATTAGGTTGAGAAAAACGCAAAAAAAAAAAAAAAAAAAAAAAAAAAAAAAGAAGTCCGTGAGCATGTTTTAGCATAGCGTGACCCCTGCGCCATGACCTATGACGTCATCAGAAAGTTTGTTTTCACATACCGAACAGTACATTTTGTCTTCTATTGAAAACGGGCTAGACAAGACTAAATGAACCAAAAGATCGGGTTCTAGGGCGAAATGTTCTCCCCTACCCCCATTTTAGTCATGGTTTCAAAAATGCCCGGCAGTCCTAAGGATATGGTGAAAAAGTGAAAATCCCTGTAAATTGCCCCGATTTCCTCATATTTCAACAAAATATGTCGAAAAATAAAGATTTCAAGTTTAAAACGGCTAGTTCCGCTGTTCTAAATAACTTCACCATATCCTTTCCACTACCATAGCGTATTTTTGCGTAATTGCTGCCAAAAACTTTTTGAACGACCCTCATTCTTTCCCATATTCAACCATACTTTTGATAAGGGTGTTTTTGAATAGGGTATTCCAACAACTGTTTGCAACATGCATATCAATCCTCTAAGAGATACTGGAACAGGACCAGAGGCTTCCAAACCTGGCAAAAAGTCGAAAAAATTAGCCTCTGAAATTGCCATTCTGCCCCATGTTCTTTGAGACGGCGTGCTGTCTGTACGAAACAAGTGCGGCCAAAACAAAGACATGTCGAGAATAGGTACAAAAGAGTGAAACGTACATAAGGTAAAATGATAGAAAACGAGAGGAAAATTAGGTTGAGAAAAACGCAAAAAAAAAAAAAAAAAAGAAGAAGTCCGTGAGCATGTTTCAGCATAGCGTGACCCCTGCGCCATGACCTATGACGTCATCAGAAAGTTTGTTTTCACATACCGAACAGTACATTTTGTCTTCTATTGAAAACGGGCTAGACAAGACTAAATGAACCAAAAGATCGGGTTCTAGGGCGAAATGTTCTCCCCTACCCCCATTTTAGTCATGGTTTCAAAAATGCCCGGCAGTCCTAAGGATATGGTGAAAAAGTGAAAATCCCTGTAAATTGCCCCGATTTCCTCATATTTCAACAAAATATGTCGAAAAATAAAGATTTCAAGTTTAAAACGGCTAGTTCCGCTGTTCTAAATAACTTCACCATATCCTTTCCACTACCATAGCGTATTTTTGCGTAATTGCTGCCAAAAACTTTTTGAACGACCCTCATTCTTTCCCATATTCAACCATACTTTTGATAAGGGTGTTTTTGAATAGGGTATTCCAACAACTGTTTGCAACATGCATATCAATCCTCTAAGAGATACTGGAACAGGACCAGAGGCTTCCAAACCTGGCAAAAAGTCGAAAAAATTAGCCTCTGAAATTGCCATTCTGCCCCATGTTCTTTGAGACGGCGTGCTGTCTGTACGAAACAAGTGCGGCCAAAACAAAGACATGTCGAGAATAGGTACAAAAGAGTGAAACGTACATAAGGTAAAATGATAGAAAACGAGAGGAAAATTAGGTTGAGAAAAACGCAAAAAAAAAAAAAAAAAAAAAAAAAAAGAAGAAGTCCGTGAGCATGTTTTAGCATAGCGTGACCCCTGCGCCATGACCTATGACGTCATCAGAAAGTTTGTTTTCACATACCGAACAGTACATTTTGTCTTCTATTGAAAACGGGCTAGACAAGACTAAATGAACCAAAAGATCGGGTTCTAGGGCGAAATGTTCTCCCCTACCCCCATTTTAGTCATGGTTTCAAAAATGCCCGGCAGTCCTAAGGATATGGTGAAAAAGTGAAAATCCCTGTAAATTGCCCCGATTTCCTCATATTTCAACAAAATATGTCGAAAAATAAAGATTTCAAGTTTAAAACGGCTAGTTCCGCTGTTCTAAATAACTTCACCATATCCTTTCCACTACCATAGCGTATTTTTGCGTAATTGCTGCCAAAAACTTTTTGAACGACCCTCATTCTTTCCCATATTCAACCATACTTTTGATAAGGGTGTTTTTGAATAGGGTATTCCAACAACTGTTTGCAACATGCATATCAATCCTCTAAGAGATACTGGAACAGGACCAGAGGCTTCCAAACCTGGCAAAAAGTCGAAAAAATTAGCCTCTGAAATTGCCATTCTGCCCCATGTTCTTTGAGACGGCGTGCTGTCTGTACGAAACAAGTGCGGCCAAAACAAAGACATGTCGAGAATAGGTACAAAAGAGTGAAACGTACATAAGGTAAAATGATAGAAAACGAGAGGAAAATTAGGTTGAGAAAAACGCAAAAAAAAAAAAAAAAAAAAAAAAAAAAAAGAAGTCCGTGAGCATGTTTTAGCATAGCGTGACCCCTGCGCCATGACCTATGACGTCATCAGAAAGTTTGTTTTCACATACCGAACAGTACATTTTGTCTTCTATTGAAAACGGGCTAGACAAGACTAAATGAACCAAAAGATCGGGTTCTAGGGCGAAATGTTCTCCCCTACCCCCATTTTAGTCATGGTTTCAAAAATGCCCGGCAGTCCTAAGGATATGGTGAAAAAGTGAAAATCCCTGTAAATTGCCCCGATTTCCTCATATTTCAACAAAATATGTCGAAAAATAAAGATTTCAAGTTTAAAACGGCTAGTTCCGCTGTTCTAAATAACTTCACCATATCCTTTCCACTACCATAGCGTATTTTTGCGTAATTGCTGCCAAAAACTTTTTGAACGACCCTCATTCTTTCCCATATTCAACCATACTTTTGATAAGGGTGTTTTTGAATAGGGTATTCCAACAACTGTTTGCAACATGCATATCAATCCTCTAAGAGATACTGGAACAGGACCAGAGGCTTCCAAACCTGGCAAAAAGTCGAAAAAATTAGCCTCTGAAATTGCCATTCTGCCCCATGTTCTTTGAGACGGCGTGCTGTCTGTACGAAACAAGTGCGGCCAAAACAAAGACATGTCGAGAATAGGTACAAAAGAGTGAAACGTACATAAGGTAAAATGATAGAAAACGAGAGGAAAATTAGGTTGAGAAAAACGCAAAAAAAAAAAAAAAAAAAAAAAAAAAGAAGAAGTCCGTGAGCATGTTTTAGCATAGCGTGACCCCTGCGCCATGACCTATGACGTCATCAGAAAGTTTGTTTTCACATACCGAACAGTACATTTTGTCTTCTATTGAAAACGGGCTAGACAAGACTAAATGAACCAAAAGATCGGGTTCTAGGGCGAAATGTTCTCCCCTACCCCCATTTTAGTCATGGTTTCAAAAATGCCCGGCAGTCCTAAGGATATGGTGAAAAAGTGAAAATCCCTGTAAATTGCCCCGATTTCCTCATATTTCAACAAAATATGTCGAAAAATAAAGATTTCAAGTTTAAAACGGCTAGTTCCGCTGTTCTAAATAACTTCACCATATCCTTTCCACTACCATAGCGTATTTTTGCGTAATTGCTGCCAAAAACTTTTTGAACGACCCTCATTCTTTCCCATATTCAACCATACTTTTGATAAGGGTGTTTTTGAATAGGGTATTCCAACAACTGTTTGCAACATGCATATCAATCCTCTAAGAGATACTGGAACAGGACCAGAGGCTTCCAAACCTGGCAAAAAGTCGAAAAAATTAGCCTCTGAAATTGCCATTCTGCCCCATGTTCTTTGAGACGGCGTGCTGTCTGTACGAAACAAGTGCGGCCAAAACAAAGACATGTCGAGAATAGGTACAAAAGAGTGAAACGTACATAAGGTAAAATGATAGAAAACGAGAGGAAAATTAGGTTGAGAAAAACGCAAAAAAAAAAAAAAAAAAAAAAAAAAAGAAGAAGTCCGTGAGCATGTTTTAGCATAGCGTGACCCCTGCGCCATGACCTATGACGTCATCAGAAAGTTTGTTTTCACATACCGAACAGTACATTTTGTCTTCTATTGAAAACGGGCTAGACAAGACTAAATGAACCAAAAGATCGGGTTCTAGGGCGAAATGTTCTCCCCTACCCCCATTTTAGTCATGGTTTCAAAAATGCCCGGCAGTCCTAAGGATATGGTGAAAAAGTGAAAATCCCTGTAAATTGCCCCGATTTCCTCATATTTCAACAAAATATGTCGAAAAATAAAGATTTCAAGTTTAAAACGGCTAGTTCCGCTGTTCTAAATAACTTCACCATATCCTTTCCACTACCATAGCGTATTTTTGCGTAATTGCTGCCAAAAACTTTTTGAACGACCCTCATTCTTTCCCATATTCAACCATACTTTTGATAAGGGTGTTTTTGAATAGGGTATTCCAACAACTGTTTGCAACATGCATATCAATCCTCTAAGAGATACTGGAACAGGACCAGAGGCTTCCAAACCTGGCAAAAAGTCGAAAAAATTAGCCTCTGAAATTGCCATTCTGCCCCATGTTCTTTGAGACGGCGTGCTGTCTGTACGAAACAAGTGCGGCCAAAACAAAGACATGTCGAGAATAGGTACAAAAGAGTGAAACGTACATAAGGTAAAATGATAGAAAACGAGAGGAAAATTAGGTTGAGAAAAACGCAAAAAAAAAAAAAAAAAAAAAAAAAAAAAGAAGTCCGTGAGCATGTTTTAGCATAGCGTGACCCCTGCGCCATGACCTATGACGTCATCAGAAAGTTTGTTTTCACATACCGAACAGTACATTTTGTCTTCTATTGAAAACGGGCTAGACAAGACTAAATGAACCAAAAGATCGGGTTCTAGGGCGAAATGTTCTCCCCTACCCCCATTTTAGTCATGGTTTCAAAAATGCCCGGCAGTCCTAAGGATATGGTGAAAAAGTGAAAATCCCTGTAAATTGCCCCGATTTCCTCATATTTCAACAAAATATGTCGAAAAATAAAGATTTCAAGTTTAAAACGGCTAGTTCCGCTGTTCTAAATAACTTCACCATATCCTTTCCACTACCATAGCGTATTTTTGCGTAATTGCTGCCAAAAACTTTTTGAACGACCCTCATTCTTTCCCATATTCAACCATACTTTTGATAAGGGTGTTTTTGAATAGGGTATTCCAACAACTGTTTGCAACATGCATATCAATCCTCTAAGAGATACTGGAACAGGACCAGAGGCTTCCAAACCTGGCAAAAAGTCGAAAAAATTAGCCTCTGAAATTGCCATTCTGCCCCATGTTCTTTGAGACGGCGTGCTGTCTGTACGAAACAAGTGCGGCCAAAACAAAGACATGTCGAGAATAGGTACAAAAGAGTGAAACGTACATAAGGTAAAATGATAGAAAACGAGAGGAAAATTAGGTTGAGAAAAACGCAAAAAAAAAAAAAAAAAAAAAAAAAAAAAGAAGTCCGTGAGCATGTTTTAGCATAGCGTGACCCCTGCGCCATGACCTATGACGTCATCAGAAAGTTTGTTTTCACATACCGAACAGTACATTTTGTCTTCTATTGAAAACGGGCTAGACAAGACTAAATGAACCAAAAGATCGGGTTCTAGGGCGAAATGTTCTCCCCTACCCCCATTTTAGTCATGGTTTCAAAAATGCCCGGCAGTCCTAAGGATATGGTGAAAAAGTGAAAATCCCTGTAAATTGCCCCGATTTCCTCATATTTCAACAAAATATGTCGAAAAATAAAGATTTCAAGTTTAAAACGGCTAGTTCCGCTGTTCTAAATAACTTCACCATATCCTTTCCACTACCATAGCGTATTTTTGCGTAATTGCTGCCAAAAACTTTTTGAACGACCCTCATTCTTTCCCATATTCAACCATACTTTTGATAAGGGTGTTTTTGAATAGGGTATTCCAACAACTGTTTGCAACATGCATATCAATCCTCTAAGAGATACTGGAACAGGACCAGAGGCTTCCAAACCTGGCAAAAAGTCGAAAAAATTAGCCTCTGAAATTGCCATTCTGCCCCATGTTCTTTGAGACGGCGTGCTGTCTGTACGAAACAAGTGCGGCCAAAACAAAGACATGTCGAGAATAGGTACAAAAGAGTGAAACGTACATAAGGTAAAATGATAGAAAACGAGAGGAAAATTAGGTTGAGAAAAACGCAAAAAAAAAAAAAAAAAAAAAAAAAAAGAAGAAGTCCGTGAGCATGTTTTAGCATAGCGTGACCCCTGCGCCATGACCTATGACGTCATCAGAAAGTTTGTTTTCACATACCGAACAGTACATTTTGTCTTCTATTGAAAACGGGCTAGACAAGACTAAATGAACCAAAAGATCGGGTTCTAGGGCGAAATGTTCTCCCCTACCCCCATTTTAGTCATGGTTTCAAAAATGCCCGGCAGTCCTAAGGATATGGTGAAAAAGTGAAAATCCCTGTAAATTGCCCCGATTTCCTCATATTTCAACAAAATATGTCGAAAAATAAAGATTTCAAGTTTAAAACGGCTAGTTCCGCTGTTCTAAATAACTTCACCATATCCTTTCCACTACCATAGCGTATTTTTGCGTAATTGCTGCCAAAAACTTTTTGAACGACCCTCATTCTTTCCCATATTCAACCATACTTTTGATAAGGGTGTTTTTGAATAGGGTATTCCAACAACTGTTTGCAACATGCATATCAATCCTCTAAGAGATACTGGAACAGGACCAGAGGCTTCCAAACCTGGCAAAAAGTCGAAAAAATTAGCCTCTGAAATTGCCATTCTGCCCCATGTTCTTTGAGACGGCGTGCTGTCTGTACGAAACAAGTGCGGCCAAAACAAAGACATGTCGAGAATAGGTACAAAAGAGTGAAACGTACATAAGGTAAAATGATAGAAAACGAGAGGAAAATTAGGTTGAGAAAAACGCAAAAAAAAAAAAAAAAAAAAAAAAAAAGAAGAAGTCCGTGAGCATGTTTTAGCATAGCGTGACCCCTGCGCCATGACCTATGACGTCATCAGAAAGTTTGTTTTCACATACCGAACAGTACATTTTGTCTTCTATTGAAAACGGGCTAGACAAGACTAAATGAACCAAAAGATCGGGTTCTAGGGCGAAATGTTCTCCCCTACCCCCATTTTAGTCATGGTTTCAAAAATGCCCGGCAGTCCTAAGGATATGGTGAAAAAGTGAAAATCCCTGTAAATTGCCCCGATTTCCTCATATTTCAACAAAATATGTCGAAAAATAAAGATTTCAAGTTTAAAACGGCTAGTTCCGCTGTTCTAAATAACTTCACCATATCCTTTCCACTACCATAGCGTATTTTTGCGTAATTGCTGCCAAAAACTTTTTGAACGACCCTCATTCTTTCCCATATTCAACCATACTTTTGATAAGGGTGTTTTTGAATAGGGTATTCCAACAACTGTTTGCAACATGCATATCAATCCTCTAAGAGATACTGGAACAGGACCAGAGGCTTCCAAACCTGGCAAAAAGTCGAAAAAATTAGCCTCTGAAATTGCCATTCTGCCCCATGTTCTTTGAGACGGCGTGCTGTCTGTACGAAACAAGTGCGGCCAAAACAAAGACATGTCGAGAATAGGTACAAAAGAGTGAAACGTACATAAGGTAAAATGATAGAAAACGAGAGGAAAATTAGGTTGAGAAAAACGCAAAAAAAAAAAAAAAAAAAAAAAAAAAGAAGAAGTCCGTGAGCATGTTTTAGCATAGCGTGACCCCTGCGCCATGACCTATGACGTCATCAGAAAGTTTGTTTTCACATACCGAACAGTACATTTTGTCTTCTATTGAAAACGGGCTAGACAAGACTAAATGAACCAAAAGATCGGGTTCTAGGGCGAAATGTTCTCCCCTACCCCCATTTTAGTCATGGTTTCAAAAATGCCCGGCAGTCCTAAGGATATGGTGAAAAAGTGAAAATCCCTGTAAATTGCCCCGATTTCCTCATATTTCAACAAAATATGTCGAAAAATAAAGATTTCAAGTTTAAAACGGCTAGTTCCGCTGTTCTAAATAACTTCACCATATCCTTTCCACTACCATAGCGTATTTTTGCGTAATTGCTGCCAAAAACTTTTTGAACGACCCTCATTCTTTCCCATATTCAACCATACTTTTGATAAGGGTGTTTTTGAATAGGGTATTCCAACAACTGTTTGCAACATGCATATCAATCCTCTAAGAGATACTGGAACAGGACCAGAGGCTTCCAAACCTGGCAAAAAGTCGAAAAAATTAGCCTCTGAAATTGCCATTCTGCCCCATGTTCTTTGAGACGGCGTGCTGTCTGTACGAAACAAGTGCGGCCAAAACAAAGACATGTCGAGAATAGGTACAAAAGAGTGAAACGTACATAAGGTAAAATGATAGAAAACGAGAGGAAAATTAGGTTGAGAAAAACGCAAAAAAAAAAAAAAAAAAAAAAAAAAAGAAGAAGTCCGTGAGCATGTTTTAGCATAGCGTGACCCCTGCGCCATGACCTATGACGTCATCAGAAAGTTTGTTTTCACATACCGAACAGTACATTTTGTCTTCTATTGAAAACGGGCTAGACAAGACTAAATGAACCAAAAGATCGGGTTCTAGGGCGAAATGTTCTCCCCTACCCCCATTTTAGTCATGGTTTCAAAAATGCCCGGCAGTCCTAAGGATATGGTGAAAAAGTGAAAATCCCTGTAAATTGCCCCGATTTCCTCATATTTCAACAAAATATGTCGAAAAATAAAGATTTCAAGTTTAAAACGGCTAGTTCCGCTGTTCTAAATAACTTCACCATATCCTTTCCACTACCATAGCGTATTTTTGCGTAATTGCTGCCAAAAACTTTTTGAACGACCCTCATTCTTTCCCATATTCAACCATACTTTTGATAAGGGTGTTTTTGAATAGGGTATTCCAACAACTGTTTGCAACATGCATATCAATCCTCTAAGAGATACTGGAACAGGACCAGAGGCTTCCAAACCTGGCAAAAAGTCGAAAAAATTAGCCTCTGAAATTGCCATTCTGCCCCATGTTCTTTGAGACGGCGTGCTGTCTGTACGAAACAAGTGCGGCCAAAACAAAGACATGTCGAGAATAGGTACAAAAGAGTGAAACGTACATAAGGTAAAATGATAGAAAACGAGAGGAAAATTAGGTTGAGAAAAACGCAAAAAAAAAAAAAAAAAAAAAAAAAAAGAAGAAGTCCGTGAGCATGTTTTAGCATAGCGTGACCCCTGCGCCATGACCTATGACGTCATCAGAAAGTTTGTTTTCACATACCGAACAGTACATTTTGTCTTCTATTGAAAACGGGCTAGACAAGACTAAATGAACCAAAAGATCGGGTTCTAGGGCGAAATGTTCTCCCCTACCCCCATTTTAGTCATGGTTTCAAAAATGCCCGGCAGTCCTAAGGATATGGTGAAAAAGTGAAAATCCCTGTAAATTGCCCCGATTTCCTCATATTTCAACAAAATATGTCGAAAAATAAAGATTTCAAGTTTAAAACGGCTAGTTCCGCTGTTCTAAATAACTTCACCATATCCTTTCCACTACCATAGCGTATTTTTGCGTAATTGCTGCCAAAAACTTTTTGAACGACCCTCATTCTTTCCCATATTCAACCATACTTTTGATAAGGGTGTTTTTGAATAGGGTATTCCAACAACTGTTTGCAACATGCATATCAATCCTCTAAGAGATACTGGAACA
This sequence comes from Lucinisca nassula, assembly GCA_963580285.1. Taxonomy (NCBI): domain Eukaryota; kingdom Metazoa; phylum Mollusca; class Bivalvia; order Lucinida; family Lucinidae; genus Lucinisca; species Lucinisca nassula. The sequence goes on along the minus strand of CAUZLF010000372.1, from coordinate 13,665 downwards.
GGACCAGAGGCTTCCAAACCTGGCAAAAAGTCGAAAAAATTAGCCTCTGAAATTGCCATTCTGCCCCATGTTCTTTGAGACGGCGTGCTGTCTGTACGAAACAAGTGCGGCCAAAACAAAGACATGTCGAGAATAGGTACAAAAGAGTGAAACGTACATAAGGTAAAATGATAGAAAACGAGAGGAAAATTAGGTTGAGAAAAACGCAAAAAAAAAAAAAAAAAAAAAAAAAAAGAAGAAGTCCGTGAGCATGTTTTAGCATAGCGTGACCCCTGCGCCATGACCTATGACGTCATCAGAAAGTTTGTTTTCACATACCGAACAGTACATTTTGTCTTCTATTGAAAACGGGCTAGACAAGACTAAATGAACCAAAAGATCGGGTTCTAGGGCGAAATGTTCTCCCCTACCCCCATTTTAGTCATGGTTTCAAAAATGCCCGGCAGTCCTAAGGATATGGTGAAAAAGTGAAAATCCCTGTAAATTGCCCCGATTTCCTCATATTTCAACAAAATATGTCGAAAAATAAAGATTTCAAGTTTAAAACGGCTAGTTCCGCTGTTCTAAATAACTTCACCATATCCTTTCCACTACCATAGCGTATTTTTGCGTAATTGCTGCCAAAAACTTTTTGAACGACCCTCATTCTTTCCCATATTCAACCATACTTTTGATAAGGGTGTTTTTGAATAGGGTATTCCAACAACTGTTTGCAACATGCATATCAATCCTCTAAGAGATACTGGAACAGGACCAGAGGCTTCCAAACCTGGCAAAAAGTCGAAAAAATTAGCCTCTGAAATTGCCATTCTGCCCCATGTTCTTTGAGACGGCGTGCTGTCTGTACGAAACAAGTGCGGCCAAAACAAAGACATGTCGAGAATAGGTACAAAAGAGTGAAACGTACATAAGGTAAAATGATAGAAAACGAGAGGAAAATTAGGTTGAGAAAAACGCAAAAAAAAAAAAAAAAAAAAAAAAAAAAAGAAGTCCGTGAGCATGTTTTAGCATAGCGTGACCCCTGCGCCATGACCTATGACGTCATCAGAAAGTTTGTTTTCACATACCGAACAGTACATTTTGTCTTCTATTGAAAACGGGCTAGACAAGACTAAATGAACCAAAAGATCGGGTTCTAGGGCGAAATGTTCTCCCCTACCCCCATTTTAGTCATGGTTTCAAAAATGCCCGGCAGTCCTAAGGATATGGTGAAAAAGTGAAAATCCCTGTAAATTGCCCCGATTTCCTCATATTTCAACAAAATATGTCGAAAAATAAAGATTTCAAGTTTAAAACGGCTAGTTCCGCTGTTCTAAATAACTTCACCATATCCTTTCCACTACCATAGCGTATTTTTGCGTAATTGCTGCCAAAAACTTTTTGAACGACCCTCATTCTTTCCCATATTCAACCATACTTTTGATAAGGGTGTTTTTGAATAGGGTATTCCAACAACTGTTTGCAACATGCATATCAATCCTCTAAGAGATACTGGAACAGGACCAGAGGCTTCCAAACCTGGCAAAAAGTCGAAAAAATTAGCCTCTGAAATTGCCATTCTGCCCCATGTTCTTTGAGACGGCGTGCTGTCTGTACGAAACAAGTGCGGCCAAAACAAAGACATGTCGAGAATAGGTACAAAAGAGTGAAACGTACATAAGGTAAAATGATAGAAAACGAGAGGAAAATTAGGTTGAGAAAAACGCAAAAAAAAAAAAAAAAAAAAAAAAAAAGAAGAAGTCCGTGAGCATGTTTTAGCATAGCGTGACCCCTGCGCCATGACCTATGACGTCATCAGAAAGTTTGTTTTCACATACCGAACAGTACATTTTGTCTTCTATTGAAAACGGGCTAGACAAGACTAAATGAACCAAAAGATCGGGTTCTAGGGCGAAATGTTCTCCCCTACCCCCATTTTAGTCATGGTTTCAAAAATGCCCGGCAGTCCTAAGGATATGGTGAAAAAGTGAAAATCCCTGTAAATTGCCCCGATTTCCTCATATTTCAACAAAATATGTCGAAAAATAAAGATTTCAAGTTTAAAACGGCTAGTTCCGCTGTTCTAAATAACTTCACCATATCCTTTCCACTACCATAGCGTATTTTTGCGTAATTGCTGCCAAAAACTTTTTGAACGACCCTCATTCTTTCCCATATTCAACCATACTTTTGATAAGGGTGTTTTTGAATAGGGTATTCCAACAACTGTTTGCAACATGCATATCAATCCTCTAAGAGATACTGGAACAGGACCAGAGGCTTCCAAACCTGGCAAAAAGTCGAAAAAATTAGCCTCTGAAATTGCCATTCTGCCCCATGTTCTTTGAGACGGCGTGCTGTCTGTACGAAACAAGTGCGGCCAAAACAAAGACATGTCGAGAATAGGTACAAAAGAGTGAAACGTACATAAGGTAAAATGATAGAAAACGAGAGGAAAATTAGGTTGAGAAAAACGCAAAAAAAAAAAAAAAAAAAAAAAAAAAAAGAAGTCCGTGAGCATGTTTTAGCATAGCGTGACCCCTGCGCCATGACCTATGACGTCATCAGAAAGTTTGTTTTCACATACCGAACAGTACATTTTGTCTTCTATTGAAAACGGGCTAGACAAGACTAAATGAACCAAAAGATCGGGTTCTAGGGCGAAATGTTCTCCCCTACCCCCATTTTAGTCATGGTTTCAAAAATGCCCGGCAGTCCTAAGGATATGGTGAAAAAGTGAAAATCCCTGTAAATTGCCCCGATTTCCTCATATTTCAACAAAATATGTCGAAAAATAAAGATTTCAAGTTTAAAACGGCTAGTTCCGCTGTTCTAAATAACTTCACCATATCCTTTCCACTACCATAGCGTATTTTTGCGTAATTGCTGCCAAAAACTTTTTGAACGACCCTCATTCTTTCCCATATTCAACCATACTTTTGATAAGGGTGTTTTTGAATAGGGTATTCCAACAACTGTTTGCAACATGCATATCAATCCTCTAAGAGATACTGGAACAGGACCAGAGGCTTCCAAACCTGGCAAAAAGTCGAAAAAATTAGCCTCTGAAATTGCCATTCTGCCCCATGTTCTTTGAGACGGCGTGCTGTCTGTACGAAACAAGTGCGGCCAAAACAAAGACATGTCGAGAATAGGTACAAAAGAGTGAAACGTACATAAGGTAAAATGATAGAAAACGAGAGGAAAATTAGGTTGAGAAAAACGCAAAAAAAAAAAAAAAAAAAAAAAAAAAGAAGAAGTCCGTGAGCATGTTTTAGCATAGCGTGACCCCTGCGCCATGACCTATGACGTCATCAGAAAGTTTGTTTTCACATACCGAACAGTACATTTTGTCTTCTATTGAAAACGGGCTAGACAAGACTAAATGAACCAAAAGATCGGGTTCTAGGGCGAAATGTTCTCCCCTACCCCCATTTTAGTCATGGTTTCAAAAATGCCCGGCAGTCCTAAGGATATGGTGAAAAAGTGAAAATCCCTGTAAATTGCCCCGATTTCCTCATATTTCAACAAAATATGTCGAAAAATAAAGATTTCAAGTTTAAAACGGCTAGTTCCGCTGTTCTAAATAACTTCACCATATCCTTTCCACTACCATAGCGTATTTTTGCGTAATTGCTGCCAAAAACTTTTTGAACGACCCTCATTCTTTCCCATATTCAACCATACTTTTGATAAGGGTGTTTTTGAATAGGGTATTCCAACAACTGTTTGCAACATGCATATCAATCCTCTAAGAGATACTGGAACAGGACCAGAGGCTTCCAAACCTGGCAAAAAGTCGAAAAAATTAGCCTCTGAAATTGCCATTCTGCCCCATGTTCTTTGAGACGGCGTGCTGTCTGTACGAAACAAGTGCGGCCAAAACAAAGACATGTCGAGAATAGGTACAAAAGAGTGAAACGTACATAAGGTAAAATGATAGAAAACGAGAGGAAAATTAGGTTGAGAAAAACGCAAAAAAAAAAAAAAAAAAAAAAAAAAAAGAAGTCCGTGAGCATGTTTTAGCATAGCGTGACCCCTGCGCCATGACCTATGACGTCATCAGAAAGTTTGTTTTCACATACCGAACAGTACATTTTGTCTTCTATTGAAAACGGGCTAGACAAGACTAAATGAACCAAAAGATCGGGTTCTAGGGCGAAATGTTCTCCCCTACCCCCATTTTAGTCATGGTTTCAAAAATGCCCGGCAGTCCTAAGGATATGGTGAAAAAGTGAAAATCCCTGTAAATTGCCCCGATTTCCTCATATTTCAACAAAATATGTCGAAAAATAAAGATTTCAAGTTTAAAACGGCTAGTTCCGCTGTTCTAAATAACTTCACCATATCCTTTCCACTACCATAGCGTATTTTTGCGTAATTGCTGCCAAAAACTTTTTGAACGACCCTCATTCTTTCCCATATTCAACCATACTTTTGATAAGGGTGTTTTTGAATAGGGTATTCCAACAACTGTTTGCAACATGCATATCAATCCTCTAAGAGATACTGGAACAGGACCAGAGGCTTCCAAACCTGGCAAAAAGTCGAAAAAATTAGCCTCTGAAATTGCCATTCTGCCCCATGTTCTTTGAGACGGCGTGCTGTCTGTACGAAACAAGTGCGGCCAAAACAAAGACATGTCGAGAATAGGTACAAAAGAGTGAAACGTACATAAGGTAAAATGATAGAAAACGAGAGGAAAATTAGGTTGAGAAAAACGCAAAAAAAAAAAAAAAAAAAAAAAAAAAAAGAAGTCCGTGAGCATGTTTTAGCATAGCGTGACCCCTGCGCCATGACCTATGACGTCATCAGAAAGTTTGTTTTCACATACCGAACAGTACATTTTGTCTTCTATTGAAAACGGGCTAGACAAGACTAAATGAACCAAAAGATCGGGTTCTAGGGCGAAATGTTCTCCCCTACCCCCATTTTAGTCATGGTTTCAAAAATGCCCGGCAGTCCTAAGGATATGGTGAAAAAGTGAAAATCCCTGTAAATTGCCCCGATTTCCTCATATTTCAACAAAATATGTCGAAAAATAAAGATTTCAAGTTTAAAACGGCTAGTTCCGCTGTTCTAAATAACTTCACCATATCCTTTCCACTACCATAGCGTATTTTTGCGTAATTGCTGCCAAAAACTTTTTGAACGACCCTCATTCTTTCCCATATTCAACCATACTTTTGATAAGGGTGTTTTTGAATAGGGTATTCCAACAACTGTTTGCAACATGCATATCAATCCTCTAAGAGATACTGGAACAGGACCAGAGGCTTCCAAACCTGGCAAAAAGTCGAAAAAATTAGCCTCTGAAATTGCCATTCTGCCCCATGTTCTTTGAGACGGCGTGCTGTCTGTACGAAACAAGTGCGGCCAAAACAAAGACATGTCGAGAATAGGTACAAAAGAGTGAAACGTACATAAGGTAAAATGATAGAAAACGAGAGGAAAATTAGGTTGAGAAAAACGCAAAAAAAAAAAAAAAAAAAAAAAAAAAAGAAGTCCGTGAGCATGTTTTAGCATAGCGTGACCCCTGCGCCATGACCTATGACGTCATCAGAAAGTTTGTTTTCACATACCGAACAGTACATTTTGTCTTCTATTGAAAACGGGCTAGACAAGACTAAATGAACCAAAAGATCGGGTTCTAGGGCGAAATGTTCTCCCCTACCCCCATTTTAGTCATGGTTTCAAAAATGCCCGGCAGTCCTAAGGATATGGTGAAAAAGTGAAAATCCCTGTAAATTGCCCCGATTTCCTCATATTTCAACAAAATATGTCGAAAAATAAAGATTTCAAGTTTAAAACGGCTAGTTCCGCTGTTCTAAATAACTTCACCATATCCTTTCCACTACCATAGCGTATTTTTGCGTAATTGCTGCCAAAAACTTTTTGAACGACCCTCATTCTTTCCCATATTCAACCATACTTTTGATAAGGGTGTTTTTGAATAGGGTATTCCAACAACTGTTTGCAACATGCATATCAATCCTCTAAGAGATACTGGAACAGGACCAGAGGCTTCCAAACCTGGCAAAAAGTCGAAAAAATTAGCCTCTGAAATTGCCATTCTGCCCCATGTTCTTTGAGACGGCGTGCTGTCTGTACGAAACAAGTGCGGCCAAAACAAAGACATGTCGAGAATAGGTACAAAAGAGTGAAACGTACATAAGGTAAAATGATAGAAAACGAGAGGAAAATTAGGTTGAGAAAAACGCAAAAAAAAAAAAAAAAAAAAAAAAAAGAAGAAGTCCGTGAGCATGTTTTAGCATAGCGTGACCCCTGCGCCATGACCTATGACGTCATCAGAAAGTTTGTTTTCACATACCGAACAGTACATTTTGTCTTCTATTGAAAACGGGCTAGACAAGACTAAATGAACCAAAAGATCGGGTTCTAGGGCGAAATGTTCTCCCCTACCCCCATTTTAGTCATGGTTTCAAAAATGCCCGGCAGTCCTAAGGATATGGTGAAAAAGTGAAAATCCCTGTAAATTGCCCCGATTTCCTCATATTTCAACAAAATATGTCGAAAAATAAAGATTTCAAGTTTAAAACGGCTAGTTCCGCTGTTCTAAATAACTTCACCATATCCTTTCCACTACCATAGCGTATTTTTGCGTAATTGCTGCCAAAAACTTTTTGAACGACCCTCATTCTTTCCCATATTCAACCATACTTTTGATAAGGGTGTTTTTGAATAGGGTATTCCAACAACTGTTTGCAACATGCATATCAATCCTCTAAGAGATACTGGAACAGGACCAGAGGCTTCCAAACCTGGCAAAAAGTCGAAAAAATTAGCCTCTGAAATTGCCATTCTGCCCCATGTTCTTTGAGACGGCGTGCTGTCTGTACGAAACAAGTGCGGCCAAAACAAAGACATGTCGAGAATAGGTACAAAAGAGTGAAACGTACATAAGGTAAAATGATAGAAAACGAGAGGAAAATTAGGTTGAGAAAAACGCAAAAAAAAAAAAAAAAAAAAAAAAAAGAAGAAGTCCGTGAGCATGTTTTAGCATAGCGTGACCCCTGCGCCATGACCTATGACGTCATCAGAAAGTTTGTTTTCACATACCGAACAGTACATTTTGTCTTCTATTGAAAACGGGCTAGACAAGACTAAATGAACCAAAAGATCGGGTTCTAGGGCGAAATGTTCTCCCCTACCCCCATTTTAGTCATGGTTTCAAAAATGCCCGGCAGTCCTAAGGATATGGTGAAAAAGTGAAAATCCCTGTAAATTGCCCCGATTTCCTCATATTTCAACAAAATATGTCGAAAAATAAAGATTTCAAGTTTAAAACGGCTAGTTCCGCTGTTCTAAATAACTTCACCATATCCTTTCCACTACCATAGCGTATTTTTGCGTAATTGCTGCCAAAAACTTTTTGAACGACCCTCATTCTTTCCCATATTCAACCATACTTTTGATAAGGGTGTTTTTGAATAGGGTATTCCAACAACTGTTTGCAACATGCATATCAATCCTCTAAGAGATACTGGAACAGGACCAGAGGCTTCCAAACCTGGCAAAAAGTCGAAAAAATTAGCCTCTGAAATTGCCATTCTGCCCCATGTTCTTTGAGACGGCGTGCTGTCTGTACGAAACAAGTGCGGCCAAAACAAAGACATGTCGAGAATAGGTACAAAAGAGTGAAACGTACATAAGGTAAAATGATAGAAAACGAGAGGAAAATTAGGTTGAGAAAAACGCAAAAAAAAAAAAAAAAAAAAAAAAAAAAAAGAAGTCCGTGAGCATGTTTTAGCATAGCGTGACCCCTGCGCCATGACCTATGACGTCATCAGAAAGTTTGTTTTCACATACCGAACAGTACATTTTGTCTTCTATTGAAAACGGGCTAGACAAGACTAAATGAACCAAAAGATCGGGTTCTAGGGCGAAATGTTCTCCCCTACCCCCATTTTAGTCATGGTTTCAAAAATGCCCGGCAGTCCTAAGGATATGGTGAAAAAGTGAAAATCCCTGTAAATTGCCCCGATTTCCTCATATTTCAACAAAATATGTCGAAAAATAAAGATTTCAAGTTTAAAACGGCTAGTTCCGCTGTTCTAAATAACTTCACCATATCCTTTCCACTACCATAGCGTATTTTTGCGTAATTGCTGCCAAAAACTTTTTGAACGACCCTCATTCTTTCCCATATTCAACCATACTTTTGATAAGGGTGTTTTTGAATAGGGTATTCCAACAACTGTTTGCAACATGCATATCAATCCTCTAAGAGATACTGGAACAGGACCAGAGGCTTCCAAACCTGGCAAAAAGTCGAAAAAATTAGCCTCTGAAATTGCCATTCTGCCCCATGTTCTTTGAGACGGCGTGCTGTCTGTACGAAACAAGTGCGGCCAAAACAAAGACATGTCGAGAATAGGTACAAAAGAGTGAAACGTACATAAGGTAAAATGATAGAAAACGAGAGGAAAATTAGGTTGAGAAAAACGCAAAAAAAAAAAAAAAAAAAAAAAAAAAGAAGAAGTCCGTGAGCATGTTTTAGCATAGCGTGACCCCTGCGCCATGACCTATGACGTCATCAGAAAGTTTGTTTTCACATACCGAACAGTACATTTTGTCTTCTATTGAAAACGGGCTAGACAAGACTAAATGAACCAAAAGATCGGGTTCTAGGGCGAAATGTTCTCCCCTACCCCCATTTTAGTCATGGTTTCAAAAATGCCCGGCAGTCCTAAGGATATGGTGAAAAAGTGAAAATCCCTGTAAATTGCCCCGATTTCCTCATATTTCAACAAAATATGTCGAAAAATAAAGATTTCAAGTTTAAAACGGCTAGTTCCGCTGTTCTAAATAACTTCACCATATCCTTTCCACTACCATAGCGTATTTTTGCGTAATTGCTGCCAAAAACTTTTTGAACGACCCTCATTCTTTCCCATATTCAACCATACTTTTGATAAGGGTGTTTTTGAATAGGGTATTCCAACAACTGTTTGCAACATGCATATCAATCCTCTAAGAGATACTGGAACAGGACCAGAGGCTTCCAAACCTGGCAAAAAGTCGAAAAAATTAGCCTCTGAAATTGCCATTCTGCCCCATGTTCTTTGAGACGGCGTGCTGTCTGTACGAAACAAGTGCGGCCAAAACAAAGACATGTCGAGAATAGGTACAAAAGAGTGAAACGTACATAAGGTAAAATGATAGAAAACGAGAGGAAAATTAGGTTGAGAAAAACGCAAAAAAAAAAAAAAAAAAAAAAAAAAAAGAAGTCCGTGAGCATGTTTTAGCATAGCGTGACCCCTGCGCCATGACCTATGACGTCATCAGAAAGTTTGTTTTCACATACCGAACAGTACATTTTGTCTTCTATTGAAAACGGGCTAGACAAGACTAAATGAACCAAAAGATCGGGTTCTAGGGCGAAATGTTCTCCCCTACCCCCATTTTAGTCATGGTTTCAAAAATGCCCGGCAGTCCTAAGGATATGGTGAAAAAGTGAAAATCCCTGTAAATTGCCCCGATTTCCTCATATTTCAACAAAATATGTCGAAAAATAAAGATTTCAAGTTTAAAACGGCTAGTTCCGCTGTTCTAAATAACTTCACCATATCCTTTCCACTACCATAGCGTATTTTTGCGTAATTGCTGCCAAAAACTTTTTGAACGACCCTCATTCTTTCCCATATTCAACCATACTTTTGATAAGGGTGTTTTTGAATAGGGTATTCCAACAACTGTTTGCAACATGCATATCAATCCTCTAAGAGATACTGGAACAGGACCAGAGGCTTCCAAACCTGGCAAAAAGTCGAAAAAATTAGCCTCTGAAATTGCCATTCTGCCCCATGTTCTTTGAGACGGCGTGCTGTCTGTACGAAACAAGTGCGGCCAAAACAAAGACATGTCGAGAATAGGTACAAAAGAGTGAAACGTACATAAGGTAAAATGATAGAAAACGAGAGGAAAATTAGGTTGAGAAAAACGCAAAAAAAAAAAAAAAAAAAAAAAAAAAAAGAAGTCCGTGAGCATGTTTTAGCATAGCGTGACCCCTGCGCCATGACCTATGACGTCATCAGAAAGTTTGTTTTCACATACCGAACAGTACATTTTGTCTTCTATTGAAAACGGGCTAGACAAGACTAAATGAACCAAAAGATCGGGTTCTAGGGCGAAATGTTCTCCCCTACCCCCATTTTAGTCATGGTTTCAAAAATGCCCGGCAGTCCTAAGGATATGGTGAAAAAGTGAAAATCCCTGTAAATTGCCCCGATTTCCTCATATTTCAACAAAATATGTCGAAAAATAAAGATTTCAAGTTTAAAACGGCTAGTTCCGCTGTTCTAAATAACTTCACCATATCCTTTCCACTACCATAGCGTATTTTTGCGTAATTGCTGCCAAAAACTTTTTGAACGACCCTCATTCTTTCCCATATTCAACCATACTTTTGATAAGGGTGTTTTTGAATAGGGTATTCCAACAACTGTTTGCAACATGCATATCAATCCTCTAAGAGATACTGGAACAGGACCAGAGGCTTCCAAACCTGGCAAAAAGTCGAAAAAATTAGCCTCTGAAATTGCCATTCTGCCCCATGTTCTTTGAGACGGCGTGCTGTCTGTACGAAACAAGTGCGGCCAAAACAAAGACATGTCGAGAATAGGTACAAAAGAGTGAAACGTACATAAGGTAAAATGATAGAAAACGAGAGGAAAATTAGGTTGAGAAAAACGCAAAAAAAAAAAAAAAAAAAAAAAAAAGAAGAAGTCCGTGAGCATGTTTTAGCATAGCGTGACCCCTGCGCCATGACCTATGAAAAGTTTGTTTTCACATACCGAACAGTACATTTTGTCTTCTATTGAAAACGGGCTAGACAAGACTAAATGAACCAAAAGATCGGGTTCTAGGGCGAAATGTTCTCCCCTACCCCCATTTTAGTCATGGTTTCAAAAATGCCCGGCAGTCCTAAGGATATGGTGAAAAAGTGAAAATCCCTGTAAATTGCCCCGATTTCCTCATATTTCAACAAAATATGTCGAAAAATAAAGATTTCAAGTTTAAAACGGCTAGTTCCGCTGTTCTAAATAACTTCACCATATCCTTTCCACTACCATAGCGTATTTTTGCGTAATTGCTGCCAAAAACTTTTTGAACGACCCTCATTCTTTCCCATATTCAACCATACTTTTGATAAGGGTGTTTTTGAATAGGGTATTCCAACAACTGTTTGCAACATGCATATCAATCCTCTAAGAGATACTGGAACAGGACCAGAGGCTTCCAAACCTGGCAAAAAGTCGAAAAAATTAGCCTCTGAAATTGCCATTCTGCCCCATGTTCTTTGAGACGGCGTGCTGTCTGTACGAAACAAGTGCGGCCAAAACAAAGACATGTCGAGAATAGGTACAAAAGAGTGAAACGTACATAAGGTAAAATGATAGAAAACGAGAGGAAAATTAGGTTGAGAAAAACGCAAAAAAAAAAAAAAAAAAAAAAAAAAGAAGTCCGTGAGCATGTTTTAGCATAGCGTGACCCCTGCGCCATGACCTATGACGTCATCAGAAAGTTTGTTTTCACATACCGAACAGTACATTTTGTCTTCTATTGAAAACGGGCTAGACAAGACTAAATGAACCAAAAGATCGGGTTCTAGGGCGAAATGTTCTCCCCTACCCCCATTTTAGTCATGGTTTCAAAAATGCCCGGCAGTCCTAAGGATATGGTGAAAAAGTGAAAATCCCTGTAAATTGCCCCGATTTCCTCATATTTCAACAAAATATGTCGAAAAATAAAGATTTCAAGTTTAAAACGGCTAGTTCCGCTGTTCTAAATAACTTCACCATATCCTTTCCACTACCATAGCGTATTTTTGCGTAATTGCTGCCAAAAACTTTTTGAACGACCCTCATTCTTTCCCATATTCAACCATACTTTTGATAAGGGTGTTTTTGAATAGGGTATTCCAACAACTGTTTGCAACATGCATATCAATCCTCTAAGAGATACTGGAACAGGACCAGAGGCTTCCAAACCTGGCAAAAAGTCGAAAAAATTAGCCTCTGAAATTGCCATTCTGCCCCATGTTCTTTGAGACGGCGTGCTGTCTGTACGAAACAAGTGCGGCCAAAACAAAGACATGTCGAGAATAGGTACAAAAGAGTGAAACGTACATAAGGTAAAATGATAGAAAACGAGAGGAAAATTAGGTTGAGAAAAACGCAAAAAAAAAAAAAAAAAAAAAAAAAAAGAAGTCCGTGAGCATGTTTTAGCATAGCGTGACCCCTGCGCCATGACCTATGACGTCATCAGAAAGTTTGTTTTCACATACCGAACAGTACATTTTGTCTTCTATTGAAAACGGGCTAGACAAGACTAAATGAACCAAAAGATCGGGTTCTAGGGCGAAATGTTCTCCCCTACCCCCATTTTAGTCATGGTTTCAAAAATGCCCGGCAGTCCTAAGGATATGGTGAAAAAGTGAAAATCCCTGTAAATTGCCCCGATTTCCTCATATTTCAACAAAATATGTCGAAAAATAAAGATTTCAAGTTTAAAACGGCTAGTTCCGCTGTTCTAAATAACTTCACCATATCCTTTCCACTACCATAGCGTATTTTTGCGTAATTGCTGCCAAAAACTTTTTGAACGACCCTCATTCTTTCCCATATTCAACCATACTTTTGATAAGGGTGTTTTTGAATAGGGTATTCCAACAACTGTTTGCAACATGCATATCAATCCTCTAAGAGATACTGGAACAGGACCAGAGGCTTCCAAACCTGGCAAAAAGTCGAAAAAATTAGCCTCTGAAATTGCCATTCTGCCCCATGTTCTTTGAGACGGCGTGCTGTCTGTACGAAACAAGTGCGGCCAAAACAAAGACATGTCGAGAATAGGTACAAAAGAGTGAAACGTACATAAGGTAAAATGATAGAAAACGAGAGGAAAATTAGGTTGAGAAAAACGCAAAAAAAAAAAAAAAAAAAAAAAAAAAGAAGTCCGTGAGCATGTTTTAGCATAGCGTGACCCCTGCGCCATGACCTATGACGTCATCAGAAAGTTTGTTTTCACATACCGAACAGTACATTTTGTCTTCTATTGAAAACGGGCTAGACAAGACTAAATGAACCAAAAGATCGGGTTCTAGGGCGAAATGTTCTCCCCTACCCCCATTTTAGTCATGGTTTCAAAAATGCCCGGCAGTCCTAAGGATATAAAGTTATTTGATGGCTCTTTGGACAATAGTCAAAACTATTACCCTGAAGTGTTGTGGACAACCTGATTCACTGTTCTCTGGGATCCGACACGAAAACATGTCCATATAATTTTGACCCCCTTGAACCCCACTTTATATATTAAAACTGGGGTTTCCGGTGGGGAAGCTTTATTTTTCTTATTTCTGCTTTAAAATATAGATTGTGGGTACTCGTTAGAACCGCCTCGATGAGGCGGTTCTAACGAGTGCCCACAATCTATATTTGCAGCAGAAATAAGAAAAATATCACAATTTTTCATCATAAAATTTTCAATTTTTCGGCGATAAAGGTGGCAATGTATTTGTATAGGCGTGTTTGCGTAATGAAAGGCCGAGGGCAATAGTGCATCAGGTCGTCCTCAGCACCGAGGGGTAGTAGTTTTGATAACTGTCCAAACAGCCATCAGATAACTGTTTTATACCCCAATCCAGCATGCAGCCATTTATCT
>CAUZLF010000371.1:0-14867 GCA_963580285.1 Lucinisca nassula | reverse complement strand
GTGTGTCTAATTCGTATCTGTAAAGAGATTGAAACATTTCTAAACACTGAGCACCAAAACGAACAGCGGCCCCCGCCATTCGGGGCTTGAAGAAGTAGATGAGATGCACGATGCTTCCACGCAGAGCTGAAACCGACCCGCACACGAGTAATGGTAAACCTCTTAGAGGATCTAAGCCTGCCCAGGCAAAGCAGTGCTAGTCGGACCGTCCATGCTTATAAACCCTTTTGGTTTCATTCGGCGGCAGGGCTTGAGATGTCATTTCATCTCAATGTCAGGTAAAAGTCCCACAAAATTGGAAGCAACGTCTCCAAAATGACCTTTACAGTGTTGACGGGAACGTTAAACCCCAAATCAAACAAACAAAACCATCACGAACATAATTTGTGCAGTCTAATATCATCCAACACATCGCCATGTGGCTAACCATCAAACGTTTGACACCCACCCCCCACTCCCATCCACCCACCCATCACCACGGCCTGTCGGAGTTTGGCGAAATTGAATGGACTACGCGGTAATTCCGGTAAACTGCTTAGAAGGTCTAAACCTACCCAGGAAAAGTGTTGCGAGAACACCTGAGGTCGAATGCTTTCTAAAGTATTCGAATACAAATACAAATACTTTGCAATTTCGCGAATACAGAATACAAATACATTTTTGTGAATGTATTAGAATGAAAATACAAATACAGTGAAACTTCGATGATTCGAACACGGATGACTCGTTCACCGTCGTTTTGTTTGTTTGATTTGAGGTTTAACGTCCCCGCCAACACTGTATAGGTCATTTTTGAGAAGTTGCTTCCAATTTCGTGGGACTTTTACCCGACATTGAGATGAAATGACATCTCAAGCCCTGACGACCAATGACACCAATAGGGTGTATAAGCATGGACGGTCCGACTCGCACCGCTTTGCCTTGGCAGGCTTAGATCCTCTAAGCTGTTTACCAGTACTCGTGTGCAGTCGGTTTCAGCTCTGCGAGGAAGCATCATGCAGCCCATCTATTTCTTCAAGCCCCGATGGGCGGGGGCCGTCGTTCACCATGGTAAATTCGAACTTGTTTTGAAGTCCCAGAGCTTTTGATTTACAAACATTTAGGGGGAATGGGAACACCTTCAGGGGAGGCAACTTCTGCAAAATTATTTTTGTCTCCCATGTCAATAGGAGTCAACTCTTAAAGGAAAGAATTTGCTCCTTAGGAGCAAATTCTTTCCAACAAGAGTATACCCTTTTTTCAGAGTGGCAGGGCTTATAGGAAAGCGTCAAGGAAGTCCCGAAAGTTGTCTCCCTTTGAAAAATGGCAGAAGAAATCTGCTAGGTGTTCCCATTCCCCTTAAGATAAATTATGGACCTTTCTTCTGATATTGTCTTGTAAAGGATGTTGTATATACTCATTAGAATCGCCTAAATGGTACGATTCTAATGAGTACACACAACATTCCTTTATTTAACAGAAGATCGAAACGATGTCTTTCACCATTTTTGTACCAAATGGAATCTTCCTCCTTATGAAAAGCAGGAGTTCATTTCAAAATTTAGGGGTGTCATGTTGTGTTTTCTTCAAAATCTGTTCAGAAAATGGATCAATCTTTTGCAAACAGTGTAGGCCCTGATCAGACGCCGCGTTCTGCGGCGTCTGATCTGGGCCTGCACTGTTTGCCAGGGTACCCGTTTAGGGTTTCCGGTACAAAATGGGTTAAGTCATCCCAATACAAAGTCATCCCCATACAACTCTTGGCATGGCAATATAATTAAACTTCGGTATTTCGAACTACCTGTACCTCGAACAAATTTTCATCCGATCAAAGGTATTTGAGTTATTGAAGCTTCAGCTTTGCAAATGTGTTTGAATACTTTTTAATTTCTTTTTGAATACATTTCAATCAAAATGGAAATAAGTAGAACTTCGATCACTCGAACACTGATGGCTCGTTTACCATGGCTGAGTCCAACCCGTTCTTGAATCCCTAGGGAATTTCTCTACATAAAGAACAGTGATGGGAAAAGGATATTTTTGTCTTTTATCTTACAAGTGTATGCTGTGTGTACTCATTAGAATCGCCTCATTGAGCACACACTTTTTTGTTACGGAAAACACCAAAACGAAGTCCAAACAGCATACCTCATATGCATCCTGGAAGTAACCCTAATTGCCTCGAACTACCCCTGTCTCGAACAGATTTTCGGGGTCCCAAAGGTGTTCGAGCCATAGAAGTTTGATTGTATATATTTATGGAGAATTATATATAAAAAAATCCTGCGATCATACCAGTTACTGTTTGTTATTACCAACTGTAATAAGCATAACATACTTAAATGAAATCCACACAGCAACTTGCGAGTCGGGCCACTCCTTAAACCCTAGCGGTTCTTTGGGCAGTAGGCTTGAGATGTCATGTCATCTCAATGTCTTATAAAAGTCCGACCAAATCAGAAGCAACGTCTTCAAAATGACCTATATAGTGTTGACGAGGACGTAAAATCTCAACAACACACAAAAATATCAACTTTCCAAATTATCCAACGTTGGAACAAAAATGACGTCAGTCTTTTTCCGTATTTGTACTCTCTCTCTCTCTCTCTCTCTCTCTCTCTCTCTCTCTCTCTCTCTCTCTCTCTCTCTCTCTCTCTCTCTCTCTCTCTCTCTCTCTCTCTCTCAGGAAAAACTCGGACAATTTCAATTCATTTATGAAAATGCGAAAGTTCCGTTTCAGAATAAAAAACAAATGGTTTCGGTTTTAGGGCCCTTTAAAGATAACTTCACTTATTTCCAGCCGATTGTTAATCAGATCTAGGCAAAAACCGTAGTGCCCGGAGAAAAACCACCTGACCTTCCGTTGGAGAACTTGGCGTTTCACATGTGACCCGAGCCAGTCTCGAACCCGCAGTGAAAAACCTGATTATTAAGAGTCAGCGATCTTACCCACTGGGACACTGAGGTCCGTTCGCTTCTATGTATGGTTTTGGTTTGATTATGTTTGTAGTTTAACGGCCTTGGCAACACTGTTTAGGTCATGTTTACCTAACCATACTTTTCCTAACAGACTTAAACATAAGCAGATAATACAGTGCACATTCTTTCGCCTGAAACTGACAAACTGTCAGCACTATTTAGGTCTTTTTGGAGTCACTGCTTCCGATATGTGGGACTTCTACCCAACATTGAAATGAAATGACACCCCAAACATTTCCCATCCAAAGAAACGGCTAGGGTTTAAGATGCGGTTCGACTCGCTACACTTTTTTTCTGGGCAGGCTTATACCTTCTAAACTCAAGTTTGGTCAGCTCTGCACGGAAGCATCGTGCAGCCCGACCTATTTCTCAAAGCCCCGATGGCTCCAGGTTCTCCGGATTTCGCCCGACCTCTTATCAATAATCGGCTCGATATGAGTGAAATAACCCTGAAAGGGCCGTAATACCTAAATCAAAACAAAACAAAAAAGAAAAACAAGCCCTGATGGGCGGGGGATTGTATTCAGAATTGTCAGTTTGGGAGGTTCGAGTAAATCGGGTTGGCAAAACGGAATTTGCAACCTCCACAAATGTCCATTTTCAATACAGTTACATTCCTATTCTAATGCCCTTCTAACGGCGACAGTCGAGCTGCGTAACAGCAAATGTTACCCAATGAAAAGCGACGTAAGATTCCCCATCTTTGACGTTATCCAATCAGACGTCGCGTTACAAAACGCAAGTACATTAAAGCGCGTCAATACTAAGCGTTCTACTATAAACGCATTTTAGACGGGGAAATCCCAGAACGGGACCAGACCAAGCAAAGTACAAGGCTTTCGAAGTCCGCGAAAAGTTCAGCTTTTTTCCTTTTCAAATTCGTAAAACATATAGCTCAACCTGACGTCCCTTAATTTTGCAATGAAATTCTGTATGCACCATGAAGATGATTTTCAATGATTTTGTTAAAAATGGGTTAAAGGAATCACGAGGAGCCGGTTTCCCTGACAACGGACTTTTTTGGCTTATTCCACAAGAAAGCTTAAAAAGCTTTTCTCCCTTGGTTGAAAGTATGCCAGGTGCCACCGATAATGCCCCAGCAGGCACACGTCGCTAGGACAACGTCAAATCAACGTCGGTGCAACGTCACGACGTTGCACCGACGTAGGTGTGACATTGCATAATCGTCATAACGTTGTACCGACGTAGATGTGACGTCACAATTACGTCATGTGCCCGCTGGGTGGCGATTGCTTGAAACAGAAAAATGCCAATCACAAACCTATGTCTGTTCAATGTTTTCAGGAAAGTCTCGCTGGATTCGAACTCGGCCCTGGTATTACTGAGCGATGTCGGCCAGTCCGGGAGTGTCTGAACTGCTTCGTCTGTATCCTGATACCTTTTGAAGAAAAAGTAGAAATTGAAAATGCAATTCAAAAAATAGCCATCGGAAGTGATGCCAAATCCCCCGACCAAAAGCCAATATGGCCTTCAGAAGATTGTTCACCAATAGAAAGTGCACCAGAATTAAACCAGCAATATATCACAAAAGTATTGCAATTATGGCCATCAGGAGATTATACTTCAGGAGAGATAACTAAAAACCCAGGGTACTCAGAACTGTGGTTCTTGCGCATGACATGCCTGCTTAAGCTCATGCATAAGCTCATGCATTTCTGTACAAAGTTCCATCAATATGTCTCAAAGGGTGTTGGAGATCACAAGCTTGTCATACTGTTATATTGGAAGGGTAGATAACTCAAATATTTATCATAGCACCCAGAATTGTGGTTCTTAGGCATGAAGCGCAGTCTTAACCTTGTATACAATTGTGCCAAGTACCATCAATATATCTCAAAGGGTATTGGAGTTATGGCCATCAAAAGGTTATATTGTCAGGGGAGACAATTAAAAAACCAGGGCACCCAGAGTTGTGGTTCTTGCATGTGACACACCTGCTTAACCTCATGTACAACTGTACCAAGTACCATCAATATATCTCAAAGAGTATTGGAGATGTGGCAATCACAAGGTAGTGATTCTATATTATTGGAAGGGGAGATAACTCAAAAACCATGGAAGCAAGAATTGTGGTTCTTGTGCATGACACACTGTCTCGGCCTTGTGAACAACTGTGCCAGGTATCATCAATATATCTCAAAGGGTATTGGAGTTATGGCCATCACAAGGTAGTCACTCTATTTTATTGGAAGGGGAGTTAACTCAAACACCTTGGCAACCAGAGTTGTGGTTCTTGTGCATGACACGCTGTCTCAGCCTTGTGAACAACTGTGCCAGGTACCATCAATATATCCCAAAGGGTATTGGAGTTATGGCCATCACAAAGTAGTCATTCTATTTTATTAAAAGGGGAGATAACTAAAAAAGTATGGCATCTAGAGTTCTGGTTCTTGCGCATGACACGCCGTCTCAGCCTTGTGAACAATTGTGCCAAGAACTATCAATGAATCTCAAAGGGTATAGGAGTTATGGCCCTCACAAGGTTGCGTCTACGGACGGACGGACGGACGCCAGGCTGATCGCTATATCCCCCGAACCTATTCGGTCGGGGGATAAAAATTAAACAAATTGTGAACCTCAAATGGAACAGGAAGGAGCGCTCATTTGACTGCAGCGCCACCTAAAGGCGCATCATTGTTGTCGGTTGCTATACGCTCAAAATTCGATGTACTCGTATATTTTTTATAGAAATGTCATTGAATCCACCAATCGTAAATTGGCCGTTGCAAGCCAAAACAACGACCTCCCAACCAGTTCTTCTTTGCATAAGACAGTTTTAATCTCTAAAGTGCTAATTATCCTTAGCAGACGACATTTTTCTTATTTTTTTGTGGCCTGGGAGGGGGGGGGGATTGACAAAAAAGCCCCGCCCCTCCAAAAAAAAAAAAAAAAAGGATGGATTCATGCTCCCCCAGTACTGTGATATTGGGTCTTAAGGACTACATGTGTACTTTAATTGAGTGAATGTAAAAACGGAAGGGGTTCATTTTTAAAGTCATCTCTATAGAGCGCCTTGGTGCAGTGGTAAAGCATCGGATATGAGATCGAGAGGTAGCCGGTTCGATCCTCGCAAGCGTCACGTGTTGTTTCCTTGAGCAAGAAACTTTATCCACATTGCTTAGTACTGGTTCTACCCAGAAAAAGAGGGCCACATGGAAGATTAGTACTAGTACTAAATGTGTTACCCTCTATAAATAAGGTCGATTATTATTATTATTATCATCATTATTATTATTAGAGCCATGTAAGAACGCATATTGTCATATGGCTACGTTTTTAATTGAATACTTTTCATTTGTCATGAAAAATATGAGTGAAGCATATACCTATGTTTTCCTATAGTATATGTACCTTTCTAGTAAGAATCCTTTCGTTTCCGGTCTTATAGAGCTCAAATACAACGCACTTCCGTCTCGTTCTCGTTGCAGGGAGCGAATCATGTAGGCCATGTCTAAGCTAAAAAGCAGAGTAGACCGAATGGACGTCGAGTAGAGGTAATTATTCAGAGTTGTTCCGAATGAGTTTCCGGTCAGGCCAACCAAGATGGAGACCGGAATAAGAATAATTGCCAGCATTTTCAACATCTGATTTCGCTGTCCAGCTGTGGTAATTGGATCCCCTGGTGGATGCAAAACAAAAAGTACAATCTTTAAAATATTCTCAGGAAGAATTTTAGTCCCCACCCCAAACGTAATTGCTGAGAAAATAAAAAAAAAACGAGATCGTTGTTTTTTTTTTAAAAAAAAAGACATAAAAAGTCGTTACAACAAGATTCTTGTGTTTTAAAACTCTTTTCTGTTCTTAATTTTCTTGCTTTAATTTTCTTTCTAGTTTCCTAGTTTTAAATTCCATTCTGTTTTCATGTTTCAATTTTATGATAAATGTCGATAAGGAAATGTATGTCTCTTCAAGGTTTCCGTAGAAATTTGACAACAAATGTTGGACATACGCATGCTCATGAAAGCCCAAATGGTGGTATGTGCTCCCAATGTGAGCGTGTATGCATTTAGTTCGAGTTTTGTTAAGGTTATAGTATACAGGCTCACAGCTGCTACGGCTCATCGTGTAAGTTTTTTCCTGTCATTACGAAAACACGCCTATACAAATACATTGTTATCTTTATCGCCGAAAAAATGAAAATTTTAAGATGAAAAATTGCGATATTTTTCTTATTTGTGCTCAAAATATAGATTGTGGGTACTCGTTAGAACCGTCTCGGTGAGGCGGTTCTAACGAGTACCCACAATCTATATTTTAGAGCAGAAATAAGGAAAATAAGGTTTACCCCTGTAAACCCCAGTTTTACTATATAGAAGTGGGGTTCAATGGGATCAAATTTATATAGGCGTGTTTTCGTGATGTATTTTTTTCTTTTCAATTTCGCCCCCCTTTGACACATATCAGGTCATATTGGTGAAGTACTTACAAATGCTCTTATCCCCCCGCCCACCATTACCAACCCAACCCAGACACCATCCGACACACAAAGCCTTACCTCTGCAAGCATTCTGGCATGTGTTTCCACTGCTGTTGACGTTCAACATCTCCATGATGGCGGTATTCAGTTGTGAAGGGGACAATGATGACGTCGAGTTAGATACGGATACTGGGAAGTTGGGCTTGGCCGGATCGACCTTGCCCTTAACCTTCGCCCAGAATGGCATCCTGGTTCTATTTGTAACCTGTATATATAGAGCGATATTCATAAATGAGTGACATGTTATGGGAGTGGTTTTGTCGCATTCGATTGGCCATCAAGTTAACGAGTCCGTGTAATAAGGACCCGAAAACTGGGGTTAACATGGGTACGAGTGTATGTTGAGCCAGAGCATTATAAAACCTATAATAAGACATGTGCGCCCAACGAAGACTCAGATCAGCCTGCGCATCCGCGCAGTCTGATCAGAGTCTTCGTTGTGCGCTCTAATGATAGCTAAGGGCACACTGCTCCTCCATGCAACAAGAGAAGTCTCTGGTGAGACTATATGGATGCGCAGGCTGATCTTAAGCTTCGCTGGGCGCACATGTCTTATTGTAGGTTTTGTCATGCGCTGGCTCATGTTATCGTTTTTGTTTTTGCACCAGCCTTTTTTCATACTCAGATCAAATAAGCATGCAAATGACTAAAATGAAAATATTATCAACTGAGACTTTTTTTCATGTATGAAAAAAAGATTAGTTCCAGAGAAGAGTAACTGCTGACGGATAATCATACCGATTATATGAAGTACATAGATTGTTTGCTTGTATTGGAGTTTAATGGCCCAGTCAACACCGTGTAAGGTCATTTTTGAGCCGGTCAGTTAACCTATCCACACTTTTCCTGGGCAGGCTT
Source organism: Lucinisca nassula (assembly GCA_963580285.1). Classification (NCBI taxonomy): domain Eukaryota; kingdom Metazoa; phylum Mollusca; class Bivalvia; order Lucinida; family Lucinidae; genus Lucinisca; species Lucinisca nassula. Next base: position 6,553 of record CAUZLF010000371.1, on the reverse strand, counting down.
ATACGTAAGCGGTTAACCAGTACAGTGCACTTTTTTTTTCGTCAGAAACTGACAGCTGCCCTTCTTGAATCAGCGCAAGGAAGAGAATGACCGTAGATTCGAACCCGCGTCCTCCTGATCACCAGTCAGACGCCCATCCGACTTAGCTACCGAGGCTGGCCGAAGTACATAGAGGATATTTACCTTTTTGAGGTGAACACCAAAAATATTTTTTCGAGTGTGTTGAAAATTCTGATGTTTTCAACACAAGAAAATATTTCATTGGGTGTGTTTAAACATCAGAATTTTACTACGAGTGCGAAGCATGAGTGAAAATTCTGATGTTTTCAACACACGAGATTAAATATTTTTGGTATTTATATATCAAGTAAATTTTCTTTTCTTTTTAACGAAAAACGAAAAACAAACCAAAAATGTAGTATGGGCTGCTACTGAGAAAAAAAAACACGATCATGTTATTTTTCACAATTTGAAAATATCATATAGATCTATATTTTCACAATGTGAAAATATATCATTTTTTATTTGTTTCAGATATGCATTGATTTCTCTGCTTAGTATAAAATAAACACTTTTAACCCCGTAAATCAGAAGTCTCGACAATTGAATAAACCATGGCAGTCTACGAAATAAGCGCCACGGCAAATAAAAATCAAAAATGAGTTCCTTTAAGAGCAATGAAAACATTCATAAGAAAGAAGATGGGTCATACTACGTAGTTTCGGCTAATAAAGCCTCATCAGTGACCCTTTACAAACCCCACTTTACAAAGAGAAAACTTGGGTATTACTCTATATTAAACGTACTGAAAACAGCAAAGAAGGTTTTGCCGTGCACAACAAAAAAAGCAGAAAAGAAACGAAATTAAAAATATGATTGTAGAGAGGAGAGAGAGAGAGTGAGAGGATGGGGTGGGGTGGGGTGGGGTGGGTTGTGGGGGGGGGGGGGTGGTAGGAGCTAAGGCAAACTCTTCCCGCAATGTTATTTCTCTTAAACAGTCATATCACATGTACATAATTCGGCGATGCTTGAAGAAAATCATATCTCCTGTCTAATAAAAAGCACAAATCTGTAATACAATGCATTTGATTTTTCTCCTTGTTTGTTCTTTCTTTCGTTATTTCTATTTTTCTTTCTTTCTTCTTAAAATTGGAATCTACAGACCATTTATAAATTAGGAACATTTGCATTTGTAAAACTATGACATCACGTTAAAAAGTAACCAGTCCGTGAGATAAGCAAACACTTTTTATCCCGGCATTGTATGCGGGGAAAACCCCAAAAGGGGTACCTAGGCAAACAGTGCAGGTCTAGATCAGACGCCGCAGAACGCAAATGGACTTGTCCAACATATAGCAATGGAAGAGTTCACTAGCATACAATGGGTTTTAGAGACAACTGTTGTTTATCAGGCTATACTTTATGTTCCTTATTTCTGCTCAAAGACAATGAGGCGGCTCTAACGAGCACACATAGACTATTTTTTACCATAAAATAGGGAAACATTACCCAAAAAACTTCCGGTGATCAGAAAATGTCAGTTGTTTTAGATGCCCTAAGTTAAAAGCGTGTGTTTTCTTAACGTCTGTAATTTTTATTTAACCTTTTATACCACTCTCTAGGCAAATCAGCAGACGACATATTGTTGATATTTTTCTTACTTTTTCACAGACATGATTTTCCAATCTCATGCCAACTGTCTCCTATGGATAAGGCATCTCATGCAAATTGTCTCCACAGGAGACAATTTGCATGAGATGTCAAATCCTGTGTTTTTTGACAAAAAAGAAAGAAATATATTTCAAAATATCATCTGCTGATAAAAATCTCAGCATGCACAGCATTAAAATACCTTGTGAAATCCTGTTCCAAAAATCCAGTTAAGATTTTTTTCCCTTTTTCTGAAAACTTGGCTCTTGGAGAATGTTAAATGGCCCTCCGCTAGTTCTGTTCTGATTCTTCTGGAACCAGCTTGTTTATGAAAACACTATCTTCGTTTCCATGGCAACAGTTGTCGACGGTTGCGATAATTTGTTAACGTAGATGAAGTGTTAATTTCTACTCGGGTAAGAAGCTTCCAACAGAAGGGGATGGCGACTTAGGAGTTGTAGAAATTGTATATAATCGATGAATTTGAACATGTGCTAATTGTTGCCATGGCGTTGGTCCCTATCGCATAGTAACACTTTGCTTACGAAAACAAAAATAATAAACTGATAATTAATAAAATAACTCTTTCCTAACAGAATGCACCATATCGAAACCTCCATCAAAAAGGATCAAAAGTTCTCAATTAGATTACTACCTAGCCCGATCAGTCAAGATCCCTGAGAACTCCACTTTGTTTAGGAAAAATGAGGTTACTGGCAGGGCTTTAAAAATAACGTATTTTTTCTCTCATTTCATATCATTGCCGCCTGCTTTATGTTTGGTGGATACTTTAAAAGGCATTGTGGCAAACAGTGTGGGCCCACATTACGAAAACACGCCTATATACAAATGCAATGTAGACTTTATCACCGAAAAAAAACGAAAATTTTAAGATGAAAAATTGTGATATTTTTTCTTATTTCTGCTCAAAATATAGATTGTGGGTACTCGTTAGAACCGAGGCGGTTCTAACGAGTACCCACTATCTATAATTTAGAGCAGAAATAAGAAAAATAAGGTTTACCCCCGTAAACCCCAGTTTTACTATATAAAAGTGATGTTCAAGGGGGTCGAATATATATAGGCTTGTTTTCGTGATGCAGATCAGACTATCATCAGCGTCCCCACCTTTTGCCAGTCTGAAAATTTGTTTGAAAAATTTGCAAGAAGGTGCAGCCGACAACATATAAAAAGACGACATTTTCTGATGAAGCTTTTTTTTGGCATGATAAGGATTAAGTATAGCAGGTTTTGTGTTTTACGTCCCCGTCAACACTATTTAGGTCATTTTTGAGACGTTTCTTCAGACTGTGTGGGATTTTTACTCGACACTGAGATGAAATGACATCTTTATCGCTACTAAGCAAACAAACTGCTAGGGTTTTACGGACGCGCCACTTTCATTACGAAAACAAGCCTATATAAATACATTTTAATCTTTACCACCGAAAAAAAAAACACGAATATTTTAGGATGTATATTGATATTTTTCTTATTTCTAAGGTTTACCCCTGCAGTTTTTCTATATAAAAGCGGGGTTTAAGGGGTCAAAATTATATAGGCGTGTTTTCGTGATGTCTTGGGGAGGCTTAGATACCACTCTCAAATGTGCGGTCGGTATCAGCTCTGCGCGGAAGCGCCATGCAGCGCAGTCTATTTATCCAAAGTAGAAGTAAAACAAAGATCAGGAATCGATACAATTAACTTACTCCACAGAGGTGAGACAACGGTGAGGACTCCCATCAAGCCCCGATGGGAGTACCACACGATATGAAAGGTAAGTCGCCCATCGGGGCTTGTAGAAATAGATGGGCTGCTTGATGTTTCCATGCAGAGCTGAAACCAACTGCACACGAGTACTGGTAAACCGCTTAGAGGATCTAAGCTTGCTAATGCAAAGCGGTGCGAGTTGGACCGTCCATACTTATAAATCCTTTCGGTTTCATCGGGCGACAGGGCTTGAGATGTCATTAAATCTCAATGTCGGGTAAAAGTCGCACAAAATTGGAATCAACGTCTTCAAAATGACCTATACAGTGATGACGGGGACGTTTAATCTCAAATCAAACAAACAAACAAACAGAATCTTACCGATCTATCAAATAAAGGAATGTTGTGTGTACTCATTAGAATCGCCTCTGAGGCGATTCTAATGAGTACACACAACTTACCTTTTACAGATCAGCAGGTCAGTTAAACATCCCTAAAATATACAAATATATGTATATCTGGCGGTATTTTGTTGAATTCTCCAGGGACTTAAGAATGAATTCGAATTAGTCATGGGAAACGAGCTATCCGTGCTCGGGTGTTCGAAGCTTCGGTGTATTCCATATTTGCTACCCTGTGAGCCCGTTCAGGAAAAAAAATGTAGTTCACATATTCTTATCTCTACTTTCGAAATATAGAGTTCATATATATTTTTTGTGGCTAAATTATTATCGTTCCATTGTCTTTGAATCTTATCATTTCAACAAAGACATAAGTTTATTCTTGCCCCGTAAAGCCTTAACCCTTTTTGTACCAATTGGAATCTTCCTGCTTATATGTACCAGGAGTCCATTCCAAAATTAAGGGATGTTAGGTTTTGTTTTCTTCAAAATTTACTTGAAAGGTAGCTTAACGTTTTGCAAACAGTGTAGGCCGTGGGGCGACTAATTTGGGCCTGCACTGTTTGCCAACTACCCGTTTTGTGGTTTCCTGTACAAAATGGGTTAACCTACATTTCCTTCATAACGTTCAATTCAAGATGGCTGTCCTTCGCCTTGGATATAATTGTTTGCTAATTTCACACCTCATTTTTCACTCTTTCGTACTAATTAAATGTCAAGACCTTTCACAGGCAATTACGGCGTCCATGCAGACCCTGCTTAATGAGGAAACAGTTCTGAGGACTAAACTTGAAAATGAAATGAAGGATCTGGGCTCCGAACTCTCAGCCCTTCAAGCTTTGAAAGGAAACGGTAAGATTTTTTTCTGCTTTCGTTAATTTCGACCAGTCCGGGATTCAGCTCCCGCCCATAGGGACTAGAAGAAATATTTGGGCTGCATGATGCTTCCACGCAGAGCTGAATCTGGCCCGCACACTAGTACTGGTAAACCGCTTAGAGGATCTAAGTCTGTCCAGGAACCGCGGTGCGAGGCGGACCGTCCATGCTAATAAACCCTATTGGTTTCATTGGGCAATAGGGCTTGAGATGTCATTTCATCTCAATGTCGGGTGAAAGTCCCACAAAATTGGAAGCAACGTCTCCAAAATGACCTTTACAGTGTTGACGGGGACGTAAACCTCAAATCAAACAAACAAACAAAACAAACCAGTTCGGGATTTTACCCATCACGAAAACAAGCCTATATAATTTTGACCCCTTTTCAACCCCACTTTTATATAGTAGAACTGGGCTTTACAGGGGTAAACCTTATTTTTCTTATTTCTGCTCTAAAATATAGATTGTGGGTACTCGTTAGAACCGCCTCGATCTATATTTTGAACAGAAATAAGAAAAATATCGTGATTTTTTATCTTAAAATGTGCGTGTTTTTTTGTTTTTGTTTTTTGCGGAAAAGTTTACAATGTATTTGTATAGGCGTGTTTTCGTAATGCGGAGTTGCCGTATAGATCCGCATTGATTTGTTTTTGTTTGATTTGAGGTTTAACATCCCCGTCAACACTGTATAGGTCATTTTGGAGACGTTGCTTCCAATTTTGTGGGACTTTTACCCGACATTGAGATGAAATGACATCTCAAGCCCTGTCGCCTAATGAAACCAATAGGGTTTATCAGCATGGACGGTCCGCCTCGCACCGCGGTTCATGGACAGGCTTAGATCCTCTAAGCAGTTTACCAGTACTAGTGTGCGGGCCGGATTCAGCTCTGCGTGGAAGCATCATGCAGCCCATATATTTCTTCAAGCCAGATCCGTATTGAAGAAAATATTCTTGAATGTCTCAATGTGTGTGTGTGTGTGTGTGTGTGTGTGTGTGTGTGTGTGTGTGTGTGTGTGTGTGTGTGTGTGTGTGTGTGTGTGTGTGTGTGTGTGTGTGTGTGTGTGTGTGAATTCGGGTTTAACGTCGCTTTCAACAATTTTTCAGTCATATCACGACGGTGTCTGGTTGCGACAGGGAGCTCAATGCTCACGTTTATAGTGCTGCCTCACTGAAGTATCATGTCCCAGACACATTACATGATACCATACCCAGTCACATTATCCTGACACTGGATCGACCAGTCCTAGCTCTACCCCGTAAATCTGAGTGCCAAGCGAGGAGCAGCTAGTACCATTTTAACGACTTTGGTATGTCGCGGCCCGGGATCGAACCCGAGACCTCCCGTTCCCCGGAGCGGACACTGAATGTCTCAATTGATCATTGGATTGTTTCCATTGTCGTTATATTGTACTGTAAAGAGGGTTGCCTGTAATTATCTCATGACATTGCCCCTGTAAAATATATCAATGTTTTAATGTCTACACCAAACATTCGCCCCCGCCCATCGGGGCTTGGAGAAATAGGTTTGGCTGCATGGTGCTTCCACGCAGAGCTGAATCTGACCACACACGAATACTCGTGAACTGCTTAGAAAGACTAAGCCTGCCCAGGCAAAGCGGTGTGAGTCAGATCGTCCAATGCATATAAGTCTTCTGGTTTCATAGGGCGGGCGGCAGGGCTTGGGGTGTCATTTCACCTCAATGTCGGGTAAAAGTTCCACAAAAAAATACGGGGACGTTAAACCCCAATTCAAACAAACAAACTACACCAAACAGGGGGTTTGGTTGCTCGTTGAAACATGGTCGTTGAGGCGGTTTTAACGAGTATCCACAATTTATATTTAAGACCAGAAATAGGGAAACTAATGTACACCCTTAACAATATACAGCCTTGGAAATCTCATTTTTCTGCATG
>CAUZLF010000370.1:0-338292 GCA_963580285.1 Lucinisca nassula | reverse complement strand
GCATAACTAAAGAACCGTGTATGCTAGGGTTTTGAAATTTCATATATGGATTCCTCATGGAAAATTAGCTGACGCGTATTTTTTTTCTCGTCAGGATTATGCCCCCTTCAAGAGTTATTGCCCTTTGAATTTTTTATTTTTAATAAAATCTTGTCAGCAAGATATCTCAAAAACTATTGCAGCTAGAGCCTTGAAAGTTGGTGATTATATTGATGGTGATGAGTAGATGAACTGATTAACTTTTGACAAAATTCCGAAAAATACTTTGTGAGTTATGGCCCTTTGTCATTTTGGTAATTTGTGCCCATTGTAATGTATGCTAAAAGTGATGCATAGCATAACTTTAGAACCATGTATGCTAGGGTTTTGAAATTTCATATATGGATTCCTCATGGAAAATTAGCTGACGCGTATTTTTTTTCTCGTCCGGAATATGCCCCTTTCAAGAGTTATTGCCCTTTGAAATTTTTTTAATAAAATCTTGTCAGCAAGATATCTCAAAAACTATTGGAGCTAGAGCCTTGAAAGTTGGTGAATAGATTGTTGGTGATGAGTAGACGAACTGATTAACTTATGACAAAATTCCGAAAAATACTTTGTGAGTTATGGCCCTTTGTCATTTTGGTAATTTGTGCCCATTGTAATGTATGCTAAAAGTGATGCATAGCATAACTTTAGAACGGTGTATGCTATAATTTTGAAATTTCATATATGCATTTCTGATGGAAAATAAGCTGACACGTATTTTTTTTCTTGTCAGGATTATGCCCCTTTCAAGAGTTATTGCCCTTTGAATTTTTTTTAATAAAATCTTGTCAGCAAGATATCTCAAAAACTATTGGAGCTAGAGGCTTGAAAGTTGGTGAATATATTGGTGGTGATGAGTAGATGAACTGATTAACTTTTGACAAAGTTCCAAAAAATACTTTGCGAGTTATGGCCCTTTGTCATTTTGGTAATTTGTGCCCATTGAAATGAATCCTAAAAGTGATGCATAGCATAACTTTAGAACTGTGTATGCTATGGTTTTGAAATTTCATATATGCATTCCTAATGGAAAATAAGCTGACACATATTTTTTTCTCATCCAGATTATGCCCCTTTCAAGAGTTATTGCCCTTTGAATTTTTTTTAATAAAATCTTGTCAGCAAGATATCTCAAAAACTGTTGGAGCTAGAGGCTTGAAAGTTGGACCATGAGTCATGTGCAAGACCAAGGTCCATACCTCCAATGTCAAGGTCATACCTAGAGGTCAAAGGTAAAAAAAAGGACAGTCAATAACTTCCTTATTCTTTGATGGATTATGAAATTACTTAGCAGAAATGTTAACCATCATGAGACGATGTGTTGTACTGCAAAGGTCAAGGCCATACTTAGATGTCAAAGGTAAAAAAGTGCTTTTTTTGTTTACGGCCAATAACTTTTTTATTTTTCTATGAACATTTTTAAAGTTACTATGCAGAAATGTTCATCTTCATTAGATGATGTGTTGCACACAAGACCCAGCTCAATACCTCCAATGTCAAGGTTATACTTAGCAGTCAAAAACGGGGGAGACATCTGTGTTTTTGTTGAAAAACAAATTCTAGTTTTTTCATGTTTGTGTTTCTGTCTCTTTGGTGTCTCTGATGGGAGCTCAGGGTTAATTGTATCGATTCCTGATCATTGCATTCACTTCTATTTATTTCCATGTGCGCGGAAATACGGTAGAAATTATACTGTTGTTGTCACAGTCAATAACGGTACTTTTTCAAGTTAATTGACATAATACCTTTACCGATTAGCAATTTAAGATACAGTTATATAAACTCATTTAGCTTGACACGCATGATGAACAAGAGCTGCAGCCGATATAGATCTACTCAAAAGATCAGAAGTGTCAGGGCAGCGAGATAAAAGATTAAAAGAATGTAATTTATTTAGCTTGAACCACAAGACGAGGACCCTCCTCGATCCAAAACGAACTCAAACTTTCACACCCGCCCTACAAGCAAGTTCAATGCGATCAGTATTTCCGCCATCCAAATCGTCGTCCATAAACCACCACTCCCATTTTTCTGCACGCGATCGGTAAATGACATCATCCGACCCCAGCAACCCTACACGTGTTTAACGTCATTGTTTTATTTTGATGGGGCGTATCTCTTTCATTAAAAAAATGTTTGGAACCGGTAAAAAATATTTTCTCGCTAGCTAAACGGTTGTGGATAGAGGCGCGACCAATCCGCGGTTACCAGCATTAAAAAATTCGACTTTTCCCCGCCAGCGTCTGCTATTTGGCGCCAAAACATAACCATTCACGAGATAGTAGAATAGTCCGTTTTTACTACCGTAAGATGTAGCAAATCGTCTTAGGAGCTATTAAATCATTTTCACATTGATTTTGGATTAAATTTTATGGCAGGGATAAACGCAAATTAGAGACATAACTTAATCTTATTTTCACGGCGAGGTCTGCTGACAGCCGGCTGGCACCAGACTTTTAGGTCTAGTGACAGCCGGCTGTCACCAGACCTAAAAGTCTGCTGACAGCCAGCAATAAAAATTGTTCAATAGTAAGTACATTTGTATTTCTTTTCCACTTTTAAAATTATTCTTTTTCATGAGATACTATACTACTTTCTAAACTTTGTTATACAGTAAAACCTCTTAGTGGCCACCTCTATTAAGCAAGCAACCTGTCTTAAGCAAGCAGACATTCAGTTCCCAAAAAGGGCAGATGTGTTAAATTTCACCTGTATTAAGCAAGCACCTGTCTTAAGCAAGCACATTTTGGTTATCCCTTAGGTACTTGCTTAATACAGGTTGGACTGTATAGTGAAAATTGAATTGAAAAGTTATTATTAGTTGTATATAATTTAGCTAATATTTCATGGGGAGGTCTGGGTGGGTGGGGTTCATCCAAATGATATCGGTCCGGTCTGTGGTCTTTCATTAACAGATTCTAAACTAAAGGTTGAGGCATACAACTGGTAAGGTTTGGAAATCTTTTGGTATGCTGCCAAACTATGCAAAAATATATCACTTTATTTGGACTTTGTGAATTTTGCACCTCCCAGCTTTGCTTGTTCTTGTTAAAACTTCTTTTATATCAGCTTGGTAGTTTGTTTGATTTGAGGTTTAAGGTCCCTGTCAACACTGTGTAGGTCATTTTGGAGATGTTGCTTCCAGTTTTGTGGGACCTTTACCTGACATTGAGATGAAATGTCATCTCAAGCCCTGTCGCCCAATGGGCATGAGCGGTCCGACTGAGCAGGTTAAGATCCTCTAAGCGGTTTACCATGACTTGTATGTGGTCGGTTTCAGCTTTGCGTGGAAGCACCATGCAGACCATCTATTTCACCGAGCCCTGATGTGCGGGAGCCAATCAGCTTGATAGAGTCAAAAAGAAGTACCGTATTCGCCCTAATTACCGCACCGTGCGCTTAGTTTTTTCAAAATCATGTCATAAAATGGTGGTGAAAAATCTACCTAATTAGCGCACACTTGATACGAAAACAACAGCTTCCAAGATGATGCATACTGATATTTAATGGGACAGAAAAACATACTTAAGCATTGCCTTCACTATTGGAAGAAATAATGGTAAGTTTTTATAGATTTACTATGAGAGTTTCAAGGGGGGATTACCTGTAAAGTGTGCGCTTATGCATTTCCTTTTCAAAAATAGCTTTGGTGTGCGCTTATAGGAGCATGTGCGGTAATTAGGGCGAATACGGTACGTTATATGGAAGACCTTGCCAAATGAGTCTATAATAATTTTGTTGCCCAGCAAAGGGGATGTGGAACTATTATAGGCTATTGGGCAAGGTCTTCCACATATTGTACTAGGCACATCACTAAGAACAGAAATGACAGTGACTAAGTTATATGACCCTGACTTAACTCCATCGGGACTTAGAGAAATAGTTTGTTTGTTTGTTTTGGGGTTTAACGGCCCAGTCAACACTATTTTAGGCCAATTTTGAGCCAGTCATTTTACCTATCCACACTTTTTCTGGGCAGGCTTATACGTAAGCGGTTAGCCAGAAATTGACAACTGCCCTTTTTGAATCAGCGGAAGGGAGAGAATGACCGTAGAAAAGATTTCATTATCAATCTGCACGAAAGAATGTTGCCAACCCCGGCGGAAATCGAACCCGTGTCCTCCTGATCACCAGTCAGACGCGCATCCGACTGAGCCACCGAGGCCGGCCACTTAGAGAAATAGACTGGGCTACATGACGCTTCCATTGAAATCCATCGAATTTGAGTACTGGCGGACGGCTCAAGTCTAAGCCTGCCCAGGAAAAGGCAATGTGAGTCAGACTGCTCCTTTAACCCTAGCGGTTTCTATCGGCGGTAGGGCTTGAGATATCATTTCATCTACATGTCAGGTAAAAGTTCCAAAAAACTGGAAGCAACTTCTCCAAAATGACCTTGATAGTATTGACAGGGATGTAAAACCTCAACACAGCCAGACAAAACAAAGATTCTGTTGTATGTCTTCTGGACCAAATGATGATCTCTAGTCTACATTACGATAACTCACCCGTGCGTGCATTTTTTTCACATCTCCAAAATGGCTACTTTTCTGATGAAAATCCATGATATTTTGCTTATAAATGCTCATAAAATAGGTTGTGTGTGCTCGTTAGAACCGCATCATTGAGGCAGTTCTAGCGAGTACCCACAACCTATGTCTTGGGGAAGAAATAAGAAAAATAATGAATACCCCCTTAAACCCCAGTTTTCTCTATATAATATGGGGTTTAGGGGGGTCTTCCTTTTACGGACTTGTTCACGTGATGTAATATGGTCTATTATCAGTTCAACACACAAAATGCTTGACTAAATTTTGATGACCATGACCTACTTTTCAAGGTCAAAAGGGCCCAACATATTTTCAAAAATTCCAACTTTTCTCCAATTTGCACATCTCCTGAACCAATTTATATAATGAATTCCAGCCAAATTTGTATAGATTTTGATGACCTGGATCTACTTTTCAAGGTCGCAAGGGTCCAAACAGAGTTTAATTTTTGCTTATCTTCACCATATCTCCTGATCCAATTACAGAACTAGAAATATACCAAGTTAGACCAAAATTCATCGATTTTTTCATGAGTTGGGATACAGAAAAGCCATTTTGGGCTGAACATTAAGTTTTCAGGAGCCAATGACCTTGAAAATCAGGTCAAGGTCCCCAAAATCTGGAGTAATCAAACCTTTGGTTGGTTTGGCAGGTGGTAATGAAGCTTGACCAAAATTCATTGATTTATTTATGTGTGCAGACTAGCCCTTTTTGGTCCAAAATTGACAGCTTTTAGGGGCCTGTGCCCTTGAAAATAAGGTACATGTATAAAAGGTCATCAAAATGTAATGACTCTCACCCATCCTAGTGATATAACCATGTAAGTTTGGTTGCAATAGCTTCAGGTGATACAGTGCCTCAAACAGGTCATACTGAGTCGCTGACATCAATGCAGACAGGATCCGCATCTAATGCATGTCCCTCTCCCCTTGTTGTTTTTTTTGTTTTTGTTTTGGATTCATGGGTATTTCAAGATTATTTTGAGCGAACTGTTAGTTGGTGAAAACTAAAGTACCCAGAGAAAAACACCTGACCTTCCCTTGCAGAAATTGGCGACACACAAGTCATGACCTGAGCCAGACTCGAACCACAGCCCACAGCAGTGTGAGACCTAATGATTAAGTCTTAAGAGTAAATGCTCCTACCCACTATGCCAGTTTGTTTGTCATGGCAACATAACAAAGCCTAAATACGCCGGTCCTCATTTTCAAGCCAAACAGTTATTGGGATCATTTTTATAGTGCCTAGTGGGGGCATACTTTTCTGATGAAAAAAACTTTATTTTCTTTATTATATGTAGTTGAAAGCGGCAAGCCCCTTGGCTAGGACCTGTATTCGTTCTTCAGTTGGTGGATTTTGGTAGCATGCACTTTATTCCAGGAGACTTCCCCATTCAGTGAATCACCAGTTGAGTTCCCATTATATTACAATTGCAGCATCTGTCTTCTATGTTATGTTTGTTCAAACCCAGATGCAGTGTGTGCCTATCACCCCCCCCCCCCTCCCCCCCTCCCCCCCCCCCCCCCCCACACACACACACCCAACCCCACTGTTTGCTTATGCCAAAGCAGCCAGTGATGGATTTAAGCCTAAGCCCAGCTTTATCCACAGGTTGGAACTTGTAAGTTCTGCTGGTGATATGCCTAGAAATATCCTTCTTGCTATTTACCGGTACTGATTATAATTTCTAAGTTGCAAATTTATTACAGCATTAATGTAACACTTAGTTTGACCAAAAATACAAGTACACATAAAAAAAATATTGCATCCTTCACTATTCAACAAAGTTCTGTTAGTAGTATAGTATCCCATATAAGACGATAAGTTTAATAGTGAAGAATATGCTTATTATTGAACAAATATTATAGCCGGCTGTCAGCAGACTTTTAGGTCTGGTGACAACCGGCTGTCACCAGACCTAAAAGTCTGGTGCCAGCCGGCTGTCAGCAGACACTTCCTATTTTCACACCTTGTCACGCTTATCGATAGCGCTGGTGGTACACACTACACCAGAAATGAAAGACACGCACCGCCGGGCAATCGTGCTTAATTGGTAAATATATGACAGGGATTAAAAAATGTGTCATAATTGAACCGTTATAAAAACATAGATGGTTTTGTCTCTGAATTGCCGACAAAGCGGATATTATTGCGATTTACTTACGGGTCTAGTTTTACCGTATTTGAGGACTCAAAAGACTGACAGTTGTAGACGATTTTTTCGCACTTGCCCGACCGGGCGTCGAAAGGTCAAAGTGCACCTGCCCGGCGCGATTTCGGACTTGTCCCGGGCGGCCGGGCAATGGATTTGTCAGCCCCTGCCCCTTTGAATTTTTTTTTATTTTTTCGTTTCCGGATAACTCCTCCAACAGCTTAATCCAATCAAGCTGAAACCTTATACATAGTTCCAAGAGTGACAACCTACGTCATAGCAGAGATGTAGTACCAATTTCAGTAGCAGCCATATTGGTGTAAATAGCGTAGATAAAATGCTTCAAACTAGATATGTACAAGTCTTCAGAAAACACACTTCATATGGTAACTAATAGGGCTGGGTACCGCCTTTGCAGAGGTGTAAAATTTCCCTCAAACTTACTCGCCCTTATCGTCTAAACTTTACATTTAGGTGCTAAAAATGAAGAAAAAGTAAGGTCAGTTTTGAAAACCTTACTCGCCCTGCCTTAAAACTTACTCGCAAATGCGAGCGGGCAAGTGGAATTTTACACCCCTGCTTTGGAAATTGTACCGCGGTATACCACGGTGTACACCCATGTACCGCGGTACGTACCGTGGTATACCACAGGTTTCAAACACCGAGTGTTTGTACTTCGTAAAATAAAACAGACACATAAACAGAGAATCATTACGCGTTTTCTAGGTGTTTACGGCCGCGATATTGTGACATTGGCAATAATATTGTCTTTGCAGTTTATCTGGATGCTATCTTTACTGATTGCTATTAATCTGTCCATGGCCTATTGATTGCAAGATTGCAAGTCATTCTTTTCATGTGTCACTTAATATCGATATCTGCTGGTTCAGGACACGACCACGCCTGATGTTCAACCCGCCTATATAGCGGTTCTTTTGAAATTATTTATTCACAGTTCGACACAGCGCAATAAAATGGGATATATATCGTCAGCATAATGATTTTATAAAAGGGAACAGTAAAATTTATTCATCTTTTAAAACATTTTTATCCAGAAACAAACGAAATGTATAAGTAAAAAAAGTGTTGATACTATATGCCCGACGTATTTTTACTCCAGACATTTAAGTAAATTCAAAGCTAAAGCAAGAACTACATGTCATTATTATATTATTGCAAACGAACCGTTTCTTCCTCTCTATTGCTGCACAGACTGATCAACACAAAACATGCTGTCTTGCAATGTCATCTTTGTCAGTCGTGTTCCGACAAGCAGTGCATATATATGTTACAAACTTTTCACGCAAGATTACTTTGAGCCCCAATTACCAGGATTAAACTGTTACACTTTGGTTATAAATTTATTACCCATTTATCCATGCTCTATTAGTTATTACCGCTATTCATCTCAAGTATCCAATAATTTTCGCGCCCTATCAGTCGCGTCGGCGTCTTTGAACTTAACAGGTCTCAGCATGTCTAGCGGCGCATTATAAAAGATACTTTGCGTCCCTGCTAGGTATTTTTTTGCGGTCGACGCTAGTGAAATCGTTTCGCGAACATATTTTTGTAAACGGAACTGTGTCTTCCTCTCCATTGCTGCACAGGCTGATCAACGTGTCATCTTTGTCAGTCGTGTTCCAACAAGCAGTGCATATATATATATATGTTACACAAAGTTTTCAGCAATATTACTTTGAGCCCCAATTAGCAGGATTAAACTGTTTCGCTTTGATTATTAATTTATTACCTATTATCTATGTTAATACGAAGTGGCCTGCATGTAAAGCATGCTGTATTAGATATTACCGCTATTCATCTCAAGTATCCCATAATAATAGCACCCTATCGGTCGCGTCAGCGTCTTTGAATTTAACAGTGCTCAGCATGACTAGCGGCGCATTATAAAAGATACTTGCGTCCCTGCGAGGTATTTTTTCGGCCGACGCTAGTGAAATCGTTTCGCAAAATATTTTTGTTCTTACGCAAACATTGAATTGCATAATATAAAATTTCCGAAAAAATCTGGAACTTGCCGAAAGTACCGGTACGGCCAAAAAGTACCGCGGTACGTACCGCCGGAAGAAAATACCGCGGTTTACCGGTGCACCGGTTTTACCGCGCACCCCTAGTAACTAACAATATTTGCATCCCATCGGTGAGCTAAGTTTGCCTGGAAATATTGAAAAGGCTTTGATAGCTTCACCACAAGATTTGTTTCCACGCTGTAAACAATGGTAGTTCCGACATCTTAGCAAAGTCAGCTTGTGTCGAATTATTTAAAGAAAGAGCCAGATTTCAGTATGTTTGATTCTTTTATGACCTAATGCACTGACTGCACCTACTTGTTGTAGTAAATGCCGACAAACCTACTAATGGTTACAACATCACTGCTCTGACGTAAGTTGTCCACCCTGAGTTAGACCATGATGTTGGGCAGTGCATATTGTTTCGAGGTTAGGGTTCACTGAATAATAAGAGTTATGCTCCTTTGAAATTTTTTTGTAAACTTCGTTTCCCTAGGACTCCTACATTTTACATCAGATTTAGCTGAAACTTCATATATAATTAGACCATGATATGGGGTAGCGCATATTGTTTTGAGGTTATGGTCCACCAAATAATAATAATAATTATGCCCCTTTGAAAAAATTCTGTTTTCGTCATAATTATTCATGCCGTTTAACCATTAACCGACTGACGCTTATGACCCACCAAGAGGGTTGACGCGTCGTTAAACACGAAATCATCATCATTGAAAAATTCTGTAAACATTTTGTTTCTGGATAACTCCTGCATTTTAGATCTGATATTGAAACTTTACATACAGTAAGACCATGATATGGAACATTGCATACTATTTTGAGGTTATGGTCTGCCAGATATTACCAGTAATACTCCTTTCACAGATTTTTCTAAATGTTCCGTTTCCAGATATAAACTCCTCTTACATTTTACAACTGATGAAGCTGAAACATCTGATGAAGCTGAAACTTTTCATATAGTAAGACTATGATGTGGAACAGTGCATATTATTCTGAGGTCTCAATCCGCCAAACATTACCAGAGTTATTCACCTTTCACAACTTTTTCTACAACATTTTGTTTCCGGATAATGGCTCCCACATTTTACATCTGATGAAGCTGAAACTTTACGTATAGTTAGACTATGATGTGGAGAAGCTCATATTATTTCAAGGTCACAGTCCACCACTTATTGCCGGAGTTATATATTGTTTTGAGGTTATAATCCACCAAATATTACCAACCATTAAAATTTGTTGGGGGACATGTTGTTTGAGCCATTGAGGGTTATTAATAGTGCCAGGTAAGAATATATGGAGCTTGTTCCTTGGTTACATTACACAAACCCAAACTTGTACAACAGTCAGTATATGTCAGTATATCTATATGCTCCATCTTATTTATTGCCACAGGCGTATAATGCCCTGCTTGCGGAGCTCTTGTTTACTGTATCCCTTCAATTTCTTGTTTACTGTATCCCTTCATTTCACAAACTGCATGATAGTGTAGATCCAGGTCAGATGGCTTTTGAAGGCTTCTACACTAACAGATATCTACATTGTTTGCAAAGGTAGAGGTTGTCATGTTGTTAGGATAAGGGTTAAACCCAAATGCAATCCGTCAATAATTGTGACTTAAAATTAGAAGGGGTCTGCTGTTCTTTGAGCAGATAGGCTGGTGTGTGTGTGTGATTGTATACATTGTTTTCGACTTTCATTCCCTTTACCAGCTGAGTCGCCCTTTTTCTCTCCTATTCTTTTTGTTCTGTTCTGTATAAGACTACGGTACACAAAATGGCCCTGGACATTCCACAGATGCGATGTTGAATTATTAAGTGTAATTTTTGTCTTTCAGGCGTTCAAACAAAATTCAGATCCGAAACTTCCCTTCTCATGTAGGAGTTAATGAGATACAGGAGCTTGTTAGGACATTCGGTCCTGTGCAAAAATGTGATCTAGGTAAGGAAATTGTGCAGTAACCTAAGCTTTTCAAGTTGACAATTACATCCTTTTTTTCCTAACTGTCTACCAGAAGATGCAAGAGTTCAATTCAAATGTTGAATAGTGCTAGTTGAATACATAACTGTTATTAAATGTAAAATACCCCTTTTGACACTGTAGGCAAAGAAACTGATAGAAGGCTATACTAATGTGGTGAAGTAGCTCAGTAGCGAGATTGCTGTGATGTACAAAAACAAAGAAAATGCAACTGGAAATGTTGTAATATTCAGGGAATTTTAGCCCAAAAAGATGTTACCGTGACCATAATTAATTTCCTCTGGAGTAATTTTTAAAGAAATCACTCCTAAGGAAGCCACAGTTACATGTTAGGTACTGCAGGCCAACTTGTTCAAAGCATTGTTAATGGGTAAGAGCACTGACTCTTAATCATTAGGTCTTTCACCGCTGTGGTCCATGTCCCACTCGGACCACAAGACATGCCAAAATCTGCAACGGAATGTCATGTGGTTTTTTCTCCAGGTACTCTGGTTTTTGCCCACCTCTGATTAACGATGGGCTCAAAATGATCTTGAAAGGGTCATAAAACAAAAACCAAATCAAAGCATCTTTAAGCTTAATGAGCTTGTTAGTGGTCAAGATGTTAACTGTTTAGCAAGTACAATGTATACTCTGGTATTTTTTGCTGGAAAAAATGAGTAGGGTCGTCATGGCCTAGTGGGTAAACGCTGTTGTGGGATCGAGCCTTGCTCGGGTTACACACGAGATGGCAAGTTCTGCAACCAAAGGTCGGGTGTAAATCGTCTCTGTTCATGCCTTGCGCATGGCATAAGGTTATCCTGAGAACTGGGCTCAAGTGTTTAAAGCACTGTCACTTTAACAACTCTTAGGGCAAGAACAGTAATGGTTACAGTATCCAGTAGTTGGCATTTTGCAGAGAGAAAAAAAATGTAAACACAGTACCATTTTTTCTCACAGCAAAAAATACTGTGTTTGCTGTTGTAATGGATGAATTTGTAAACATTAACTTCATGTAACGGTTTCATTATGGTTAAGCAACAGTACCATAGGGCCAGTTGTTCAAAGTAGTGTCATTACTTAATAACTGAATGTATGATCATGTTGATCAGTTGATATGGCAAAATATACACCAGTATTAATATGTGTACATGAACAGCTCTTGCAGTTGCAAAAATACTACTGCTGTAGTTACCGCAGTTAATGTACTATTATTAATCAACCATAGTAGTATAGCATTTATATGGCCAAAACTGCCTGCGCTTAATAACAGATGACAAATAGGGCCAATACGATAAAACACGGGGCCAATACAACTTGCAAGTTATTTCCTGTTGACCTTGTTAAAGGTCCAATTGGCCTCGTCCAATACAGCAGACTGGTCAAGGAACTGTTACAGGGCCAATACGAATTAGCTCGGTTAACTCTTATCCTGCTGTTCATGACAACCCTTTTCTGTGCAAACAGTGTAGATCCAGATCAGATGGCTTGAAGAAGCCATATGATCAGGATCTACACTGTTTGAAATTCAATTTATGATTTTGTAGGAATTAATTACATCAAGTAATCGGATTGGTTCAAAGTCATAAATGGGTGTGGCTAACCTGAATATTCAGCAAGAGAAGGGTTAATAACAGTACAGTAGATATTACATACTGACCACTAATGAGCTCTTTTAACCTTTACCGGTCTCTAGGCGAATTCAGCAGATGACCAATTGTTGATATTTTTCTTATTTTCTTACCAGGAAACAGGATTTGACATCATGCAAATTGTCTCGATCTCCATAGGAGACAGTTTGCAGATGTCAGTCCTGTTTTATGGGGGAAAATTAGAAGAATATTTCGATGTCTGCTTAGACGGGCTGCATGATGCTTCCAATCCACCCAGAGCTGAAACCAACCCGCAGAGCCTAAACCAACCGACCGCACACGAGTACTGGTAAACCGCTTAGATGATCTACGCCTGCCCAGGCAAAGTGGTGCGAGTGTCGGACCGTCCCTGCTTATAAACCCTGTTTCATTGTGCGACAGGGCTTGAGATGTCATTTCATCTCAATGTCGGGTAAAAGTCTCACAAATTGGAAGCAACGTCTCCAAAATGACCTTTACAGTGTTGACGGGGACGTTAAGCCTAAAATCAAACAAAACAAATCAAACAAATGTTGTCTGCTGCGAAAAATACCCAGCATGCAGACTGTTAAGCTAACACTTCTTTAAACAACTGGGCCTTGATGTTTACTTTTGCAGTTGGTGCTGAAGGTTTAGTCTATGTTACATTTGACAATCCTGACGCGGCCCAGGAGTAAGTATAAATGCATGTGCTTTCTTGCTTCACAAGTCCTTTAGTAATGCTAGAGAAACATAAGTAGGGCTGGTTAATCGGAGCTGAAAAGATTATCTATAATCATTCCTGGCATTGCAAACGATAATCGAATAGTAATTGCTGAAGATTTCGTCATAATTTTACCTGTCTGGCTTTTACTGAGCATGACTCCTACCATATGCTGTACTTAGCCATATGCATTTGAACAAACAGGCCTGATCAAACAGTGTTAGACCCAGATGTGACGCCACAGAACGCGGCGTCTATCAGGGTCTGCACTGTTTGCCACTTTTTCAGCTACCGGTATTTTAACAAACTTCGGGTAGTAAATTGTACTTATCAAATAACCGATTACAAGCAAATCAGAAATGATAATCATTTTCGTGGAATTTATAGATCAATTAATTGATTATCCGATTAATCGTGTCAGCCTTAAACATAAGTAACTGATTTTACATGTAGGTTGCACTATTTAGCCGTTACTTGCACAATTTCTTTACCAAGATGACATTTTATTACTGTAGTGATTTCATTGGATGGGATTTTCAAGCAGCGGACCTTAAAGAGCAATATAAGGGTGGGCGTTTTCCAGCAGATATTCGTTTTGGTTAACCATCTTTAATCGGAACGTTTGAAATTCCCATCCATGTTGTCTTAACTCTTATCTTGCTATTCGCGACAACCCCTATCTTTGCAAACAGTGTAAATCCAGATCAGATGGCTTCTGAAGAAGCCATCTGATCAGGATCTACACTGTTTGGTATTCAGTTTATGAATTTGTAGGAATAAATTACATCAAGTAATTTGATTGGTTGATAGACAGAAATGGGTGTGGCTGAAATGAATATTCAGCAAGAGAAGGGTTAAAATAAACCAGCTGTCGGGCCATAATGCCGTCAGCCATTTCTCTTGTTTGGTTTATTTTACAGCCAAAATTGCCTTTATCTGTTTGGATTTATTCCCAAACTCCACAGGCTAGGTTGGTTTCAAAAGAGGTGACAAAAACACAATTGGTTCTATACAGGCCTCATATTTTTCAGGCATTTGCAGGATTTCAGGCTTTTAGAGCTTGATTATTATCTTGATTTCAGGCTTTTAGATTCTGATTTTGTGTATATAGTCTGTTTAAAAAAGTATTTAACTCTTATTTCTCACTATAAGTCAACCAAATTACTTTATATTTTTACATACAAACAGTGTAGATCCTGATCAGATGGCTTCTTCATCAGGATCTACACTGTTTGCAAACCGGCCCCGATAGCTCAGTTGGTAGAGTGTCCGCTCCGGGGAACGGGAGCTCTCGGGTTCGATCCCGGGCCGGGACATACCAAAGTCGTTAAAAATGGTACTAGCTGCTCCTCGCTTGGCACTCAGATTTATGGGGTAGAGCTAGGACTGGTCGATCCAGTGTCGGGATAATGTGACTGGGTGTGGTATCATGTAATGTGTCTGGGACATGATACTTCAGTGAGGCAGCACTATAAACGTGAGCATTGAGCTCCCTGTCGCAACCAGACACCGTCGTGATATGACTGAAAAATTGTTGAAAGCGACGTTAAACCCGAATTCACACACACACACACTGTTTGCAAAGGTAATGTAGTTGTGTCTTGTTCAGCAGGATAAGTGTCGAAGCTGCAAAATCGGGCCTTTCAGGCATGGAAAAGCGTGGTCAGTATTAGGCCTGTCTAAAATTGAGAAAAAAAAAACATTTCAGATTTCCAGACAGTACCCAAAGGTTGAAATTGAAAGCACATTAATACATACCTATGTTCAGACCACCTTTGGAACTGTTCAGAAGTGTTATTTAAGACCGTTTTTGAAAAGTCCAGTAGGTGGTTTCTATCTGGGGCACCGAGTGTAGAAAAGAGAAGAAATAAAAGTAGCCTTTTAAATATTCTTTAGTTATACTTATTTTCCTAGATTTGTACCTTATTCACGGGTATTAAAGTTTGCGGATTTAAGACTGTGTCTTATTTGTTATTTACAAAATTCTTATATTTGAATGTACCGTAATGATCCTAAAAATTGGGACAGACAGGCCTAAGCAAACAGTGCAGACCCAGATCAGTATCTAACCTGTTTAGCCAATCCATTTGCATCTTTTGGATTCCTGTGGATCGTCAAACAAATTTTTAAAATTTTTAGTATAGTTACAACATCCTAATTTTTAGGATTTTTGCAGAATTAATGTTTATAACTGAAATTTGCTTTGGCTAGATATTTAAAGCATTGTTAGCTTAACTTTGTTAACTATCCTAGCCAGTGCAATATGTAATGCACTGGTAATTTTGCTTGAAAAAAATGTGAGCTTTTGCATTTGCTAGTCAAATTTTTTTAGCAAAATATTAGTTTATATGCCATATTTAGTGATCAAAGTTTTAACAATATGTTAAATATGGTAAAAATCTTTAGAATTCGGACACCTTAAGGACTTGCTGCAAAGTCCTAAAATTTTGACAAAATTTGTTAGGTTTCACAATTTGACAAACAAGGAAACCAAGTGATGGAATGGCAAACATTGTAGACCCTGAACAGTCTGATCTGGATCTGCACTGTTCACTTAGGCCACTCTCAAAGGATGATAGGATCATTATGCTGACAACGTTGTTAGCTTAAAACAACTGGCCCCTGGTTGCAAAATTCACTAACATTTAATGAATGAACTGATTCAAACAAGTATTCACAATTGTCCCATTATTATCCTCAGTGCTGCTTGTCCGAAGCTGTGAAGTTTAGATTCAGGATAGATAGAACATATTACAGTTAAAAAAAAGCAGGTATAGGTGTTCATTGAAGTACTAGTAGATTTGATGCAAGTTCAAGTATTAACCCATTTGGTTTTGGAAGCCCCAAAACGGGTACCCTGGCTAACAGTGCAGGCCCAGATCAGTCACCGCAGAACGGGGCGTCTGATCGGGCCCTCCACCGTTTGAGAAAAGTTGAGCCATTTTCCAAATAAATTTTCATGAAAACACAACCTTACACCCCTAAATTCTGAAATGAGCTCAAGCTTGTTATGAGGAAGATTCCATTTGGTACAAAAAGGGTTAAGAGGAGGAACCTACAGTACATAGAGGGTATTAGTCTGATGTTAATCTTCAGCTTCATTTTATTGTAGGGCTGTGCAGAGGTTAAATGATGTTGAATTCCAAGGCTCGGGTCTCAAGGTAATGTATGATCTGTAAGAATTCCATCTTCATCAGTCGTAGTAAAACACATTGATTGATAGAAAGGTACACTCAACATGCACATTCCATGATTTATATGGGAGAATGTTTTACATGGTCAAGAGAAGTTTTGGCTGGATGTGGAATGAGTGAGTTTGCCACATGATCAGTATCATCTGCCACGAGGCTAAGATACACATTGATTAAAGCACTGACATCACCCTTGAATCAGCGGAGTGTAGACGGGAAGGTGGTCATGACCGATTTGTCTGATCGGTTTTAATAGTCCAAACAGACATTGCAGTACTTGTGTGTTTGCATAACGTGTTCCAGAATGAGATATTTGAAAACAGTGAAGACTGGTGTTTATCCTCAAGGTAGGGCTTACAGTACTAGGGGCAAGTTTTTAGTGTGTGCAAGAAAGGTGAAGTGCCTTTTAGAGGGGCCTTTATTTTACCTAAAGGGTCTTAGTACTTCGTTTTCAGTCCCCGGTTAATGGCAGTTATTAAAAAAAAAAGATCAGGGGTTTGAGGTAAATGATGAACATATTACCAATCATTCGCAGTTTCCACCAGAGGGCAGCTCAGCCCTGAGATGGCTTGTACCTTCCTTGGATGTCTGATACCTCAACTTCCTCAAGAACTGAATTCTGCTCTTAATAAAAGTGGTTTAATGATTAAATGTTTAAAAGCAAATGAGTACATAATCTATCGTTTTCTGTGAGTCGGCCAAAATTTTGTTTCTCTTTACCCATGTACATACCGGTAAGTTCTGCATTCTGATACAACCAATGTTAGGATCCAAAAGCATTTTGTGTTTGTTACACTTCCTATGACAGCTAGTTGGAATATATGTATAAATTGTAGAGAACCAAAAACCTGTGAACGAGAAAATGCTGTAAGCTGGCAGTGTGAGACATTTTCTCATTGCTCTAGGATCAACTTGTTATTTTCAACTCCAGCGCCCCAGCCCATCAGGGGAGAAATAGATTTGGCTGCATGATGCTTCCACGCAGAGCTGAAACCCACCAAACTTGATACTGGTAAACTGTTTGGGAGGTCTAAGCCTACCTAGTAAAAGTGTTTGAGTTGGACCACTACTTATACCCCAGTGGTTTTTTGGGGCATTAGGGCTTGAAATTCATCTCAAATTAGGGTAAATCCCATAAAATTGGAAGCAGTCTGCAAAATGACCAAAGTGTTGATGGGGATGTATAACCTCAGGTTGTAACAAATCCAACAAGTTTTCATTTCCATACTAACTTGAGAATCCAACTAACCTTGCATGAAACACAGTAGGCTGTAGAATTTGATTTTAAAAGCATAGTTTGAAAACACATACTTGATCAATTTCAAAGGTGATGGCCCCCGCCCATCGAGGCTTGAAGAAATAGATGGGCTGCATGATGCCTCCTTGAGAGCTGAAACCGACCGCACACGAGTACTGGTAAACCGCTTGGAGGATCAAAGCCTGCCCAGGCAAAGCGGTGCGAGTCGGTCCATCCATGCTTATAAACCCTATTGGTTTTATTCGGCGACAGGGCTCAAGATGTCATTTCATCTCAATGTCGGGTAAAGTCCCACAAAATTTGAAGCAACGTCTCCAAAATGACCTTTACAGTGTTGATGGGGATGTTAAACCTCAAATCAAACAAACAAAACAAAATTTCAAAGGTGCAACATGTACATGGTTTTAACTAAATTGTGTGTGATAACCATGGGTCAATCACAGGGAAGCTTATCGCAGTTTTATTGATTTATGGTCAGTTGATAAACAATGCCAGTTCAACCATCTCTTCTACAATTTTAGGTTGATTATGCCAATAACAGAATTCGGAGGCCTAGGATGACAAACAACAATGCTGCACAATCCATGAACAAGCCGGAATTACCATTAAAGTTTGTTGAAACTTTTCTACTTTTCGTTACCATGTATATTTCCCATTGAAGCAGGATCCATTTTGTTAAACAGAATTGAAAGCTTTAAAACATTATTTTCTGACAAAAAATAATCTGAGCAAATGGTATGGACCCAGATCAGACTGTCCTGATCAGGGTCTACACTGTTCGCCACTGAACAAAAGCCAGAATATATAATGATAAATTGATTGAATAATTTGATACTGGCTGTAATGCTCATTCAAATTTGTTGTCCGAATATTTAGCATAAATTTACAGTAAACTTGTGTATTCAGTTGGGCACATGCCAAATGACATTTAAGTTCGGATTAGAAAATTTAAAACAGTTTGAAAATATTTTTATGAAAGAAACTTCATTGGCCAAGTGCATGAGAAACTTGTCTCAGTGAGATTTAGGTACAGTTCTTTTCCAAACAACACTTTCACCAGAGATGTTTTCCTCCCATTCGACAGATTTTTTGGTGTCAAGATTTATAGCCAAAATTGAGTCATTTGTATTTGGTGCTCCTACGAAAGAGTACCGTAAAAATCCTAAAAATGAAGTTCTAAATGTTTAACGAATTTATTTGACGTCACGGCAAGGAGTCCAAAAGGTGCAAACGGAATTGTAAACAGTAGACCCTGAAGGAGCAGTCTGATCTGGATCTGCACTGTTTGCATAGGCCTGCCTGGCCCAATACTTGGGACTGCAGTGTTCTGCCAAGGCCGCGCCCTTGCGCCATTGGCGCGGAAAAAATCTGTATGGCGCAGAAAAGTTGACATCCATGGGCCCGTGGGCGCATCCAAATTATTGCCGGGCGCACCTTTTTCTCGAGGAACGAACCGTCATCATGTCTTGATCCGGTTGCTTTCCTTTGAAGTCTATTAATCTGCAGCCCAATATATATTTTGAGCCTCTCAAAATTAACCCAACACGTTTTTCACACCTGACACCTGTGGACTGGTCACGTGTCAGTGGCCGTAAATATTGCCTTTGGTTTGATAATACCCAACGCTCTTATAATAATTTGTTTATGGTAACAGATTCCTACTTAATTGTAGAGCCAACAGCGAATGTTCTGATCAGGCTGCGCAGGCTGATCTGTCTCTTTTTGATCAACCCATGTTTCAGTGTTCCCCAAAATTATATTTCCTTAGGCTAAAAATAGTAATGAGACACATTTAGCTGAAGGCCAAGAAAAAAATTCTGTTTGATCTTTTTTGTGTACCGACTGCAAGGTCATGATTTTCATGTCAAAGTCTACAACACCTGTTTAACATTGTATTTCCACATTTAAAAGTCGGACAGAAATAAAATATTGATTGATAAATGGCCCTTTCAAGAGGTCATACTCGCCCTTTGTATAAATTGATTTTTTTTTTGTGAATGGCCCTGCTTTTTTGGTGAATGGCCCCACTTTTTTGTAAATGGCCCGACAATTTCCTGTCTGATGGGCCATTGGCCCATGTTTTTTAATTTCTTGGCAGAACACTGGACTAAGTTATTTTTTTTACAGAAAAATAATAAAAATTGAAACGGTGACAATATTGATTTCACTATTTCATTGAAAAGCATGTAAGAAACTGGTTTTCTTCTAAACAGTATGTTGATTCATTTTGTGTTGGTCTTCATTTGTGATATCAACACCAAGATGGCCTTTTCCTGTTTCTGAAAATAGTCTTATCCAGTCTGAACCTTTATATGTGGATAATTGATCAATTCTTGTCTTACAGAATTTTAGTTGGCAGTGAATTTGTTGGTGCTATCATTGGTCGCCAGGGGCAGACAATCCATAACATCACACAACAAAGTAAAGCAAGGTTAGTTACAACACGTGTTAACCCATTGTATGCGGGAAACCCCTAAAGGGGTACCTTGGCAAAGTCTAGGCCCAGATCAGATGCCGCAGAACACGGCGTCTGATCAGGGCCTGCATTATTTGCAAACAGAATTTTCTGTCAAAAAATAGAATAAAAAACAAAAAATAGGCCTGACACCCCTTATATGACAAATGGACTTCAATATACAGCAATGGAAGAGTCCACTAGCATACAGTGGGTTAAAGAACAAGAGGGCCCAGAGGGCCCTGGTTCGCTCACCTGATCCAATGTATAACAAGTGGGCCCGGGCAGGGTCAATTTTGGCCCCAGGGCTATAATTTGAACAATCTTGGTAGAGGTCCACAAGATGAAGCTTCATATGGAATATGAAACAAAGACCTGGGCTTTCTGGTTTCAGAGAAGAAGATTTTAAAGGTTTACCCTGCATATGGAAGTCTATGTAAAACAAGATTTTCCCTATATAAGTATGTTAAACCAAAGGGCCCGGGAGCAGGGGCATTTTTGGCCCCAGGGCTATAATTTGAACAATCTTGGTAGCGGTCCACTAGCTGAAGCTTCAAAACAAATATCAAAGACCTAAGCCTTGTGTTTCAGAGAAGATGATTTTTAAAGATTTTCCCGATATAAGTCTATGTAAAACCAAAGGGCCACATGGCGGAGGCATTTTTGGTCTCAGGGCTATAATTTGAACAATCTTTATAGAGGTCCACTAGCTGAAGCTTCATAACAAATATCGAAGACCTAAGCCTTGTGGTTTCAAAGAAGAAGATTTTTCAAGATTTTCCCTATATACGTCTATGTAAAACCAAAGGGCCCCGGAGCGGGGGCATTTTTGGCCCCAGGGCTATAATTTGAACAATCTTGGTAGAGGTCCACAAGATGAAGCTTCATACCAAATATCAAAGACCTGGGCCTTGCAGTTTCAGAGAAGATTTTTCAAGATTTTCCCTTTATAAGCCCATGTAAAACCAAAGGGCCCCCGTGTGGGGGGCATTTTTAGCTCCAGCACTATAATTTGAACAATCTTGGTAGGGGTCCACTAGATGAAGCTTCATACCAAATATCAAAGACCTGGGCCTTCCGGTTTCAGAGAAGAAGATTTTTAATGATTTTCCCTATATGAGCCCATGTAAAACAAAAGGGCCCTGGTGCGGAGGCATTTTTGGCCCCAGCACTATAATTTGAACAATCTTGGTAGGGGTCCACTAGATGAAGCTTCATACCAAATATCAAAGACCTGGGCCTTGTGGTTTCAGAGAAGATTTTTCAAGATTTTCCCTATATAAGCCCATGTAAAACCAAAGGGCCCTGGTGCGGAGGCATTTTTAGATCCAGCACTATAATTTGAACAATCTTGGTAGGGGTCCACTAGAAGAAGCTTCATTAAATATAAAAGACCTGGGCCTTGCAGTTTCAGAGAAGATTTTTAAAGATTTTCCCTATATAAGGCCATGTAAAACCAAAGGGCCCCCGTGTGGGGGCATTTTTGGCCCCAGCACTATAATTTGAACAATCTTGGTAGGGGTCTACTAGATGAAGCTTCATACCAAATATCAAAGACCTGGGCCTTGCGGTTTCAGAGAAGAAGATTTTTCAAGATTTTCCCTATATAAGCCCATGTAAAACCAAAGGGCCCCTGTGTGGGGGCATTTTTAGCTCCAGCACTATAATTTGAACAATCTTGGTAGGGGTCTACTAGATGAAGCTTCATACCAAATATCAAAGACCTGGGCCTTGCGGTTTCAGAGAAGAAGATTTTTCAAGATTTTCCCTATATAAGCCCATGTAAAACCAAAGGGCCCCTGTGTGGGGGCATTTTTAGCTCCAGCACTATAATTTGAACAATCTTGGTAGGGGTCTACTAGATGAAGCTTCATACCAAATATCAAAGACCTGGGCCTTGCGGTTTCAGAGAAGAAGATTTTTCAAGATTTTCCCTATATAAGCCCATGTAAAACCAAAGGGCCCCTGTGTGGGGGCATTTTTAGCTCCAGCACTATAATTTGAACAATCTTGGTAGGGGTCTACTAGATGAAGCTTCATACCAAATATCAAAGACCTGGGCCTTGCGGTTTCAGAGACGAAGATTTTTCAAGATTTTCCCTATATAAGCCCATGTAAAACCAAAGGGCCCTGGTGCGGGGGCATTTTTGGCCCCAGCACTATAATTTGAACAATCTTGTTAGGGGTCCACTAGATGAAGCTTCATCCCAAATATCAAAGACCTGGGCCTTGCGGTTTCAGAGAAGATTTTTTAAGTTTGCAGTGAAAAAAATCTATTTTTGGCTACTGTGACCTATATGTGCAACGGACCGGAACCATTTGAACAACTTTGAAAGGGGACCACCTAAGGATCATTCCTGTGAAGTTTGGTCAAAATACGATCAGTGGTTTAGGAGGAGATGTCGTTTGAAGAAAAGTTTACGGACGCACGCACGCACGCACGCACGGACGGACGACGGACAAAAAGTGATCCCAAAAGCTCACCTTGTCACTACGTGACAGGTGAGCTAATAAAGCTTTTATACAGATAATGCTGAAATATTATATTTAGGGATAACTATATAAAATTGTCATTTGCAGAGGCAAGTCAGAGGTATTACAGTCGGAAATTCCATTCTATGGCCACACATGAACAAGGCCATAAAAAGCAATTTGCAGTTATACAACCTCCCAAAATGACGATTTTTAGTGCAGTTATCTCCATTTTACTGCACTTTTTAGATTTTGTTAAAATGGCACTATATTGCACAAAGTGGAAAGCTCTGTGAGCTCTGTAAATCCAAACGCCAGCCAAAGAAAACCGACGTTACATGTGGCTGTGAACTTTCCGACAGTTAATCGCAAAATATACTGTCGCAAACTTTTTACATCTGTTCAGATGTCGCGTTGTGCAAGTGCATTAGAATATCCCTTTTTGTAGAGGAAACCCCCAAAATGGAAATCTTGTTTCTGAGAATGTTTTTGAAAAAAAAAAAAAAGGGTCTGGAGGTAGGCATTCTTCTTTGTTTTTAGCTCGTCTGTCACGTAGTGATAAGGTGAGCTTTTGTGATCAAATTTTGTCCATCGTGCATGTGTTTGTGTGTCCGTAAACAATTTCAAATAAGTATATCTCTAATACCCCATGGCCAATCTTGATTAAATTTCATGAGAAGCATCATCAGGTAGGGGGAAACGCTCCATAAGGTTTTTGGGCTGATCAGATTGGAATTTTGGTTGCCATGGAAACAAAAAGGTTCAATAGACTTATAATCGGGAAAATGACGTCTCCACTTTTTCTCGGCCATTTCTTATCCCATCTTCATCAAACTTACAGATAACCAGGAGGGGCTTAGTCTACGTCGAGTTCGAATTTGAGCTGCACAAGACACAGGTTTGGAGTTACCTGCCCTTGTATATAAATACAAGTGAAAAATGGTGTCTCCAGCTTTTCTCAGATGTTTATGATCTGATCATTTTGTAACTTTTCATAAACGGGGACAAGCATAAAATCTGGGACGAGTTCGAATTTGGTTTGAATCTGACCAGCGGTTTTCCAGTTACATCATCTTGAGCGTGAAAAATTTCCCCATAGACTTATAATGGAGAAAATGACGTCTCCACTTTTTCTCAGCCATTTCTGATCCGATCTTCATCAAACTTGCAGATAACCAGGAGGGGCTTACAGTCTACTTAGAGTTCAAATTTCAGCTGCAAGGGACAAACAGCTTTGGAGTTGCCTGCCCGTGAGCATAAATATTAGTGAAAAATGGTGTCTCCAGCTTTTCTCAAATGTTTATGATCTGATCTTTTTGTAACTTTTCATAAACGAGAACAAGCATAAAATCCTGGACGAGTTCAGGTTCAATAGACGGGGCAAACAGCTTTGGAGTTACCTGCCCATGAGCATAAATATTAGTGAAAAATGGTGTCTCCAGCTTTTCTCAACCGTTTATGATCTGATCTTTTTGTAACTTTTCATAAACCAGAACAAGCATAAAATCCTGGACGAGTTCGGGTTCAATCTGTTGAGCGTTTTTAGCTCGCCTGTACGAAGTTCATGGAGAGCTATTGTTGTCACCTCATTTGTGCACGTGTGCGTGTGCGTTCCCGTCACACTGCGTTAAAGTTTTTCAAATGCTTATGTATCAGCAGTCACTCATCACAGAGCACTCATATTTGGAACTTAAGTACCTGGGAGGGTCTTCTGATGTTCAAAGACAACAGACCCCTGGGTTCATGCCCCGGGGTGGGGCTAGGGGTTAAAATCTAGAACACCTCTGTAAAATTGTGTTTAAGTTTTTGAATTGCTTATATCTCATCAGACACTCATCATAAAGGATTCATATTTTACAAGTTGGATACCCAGGCGTGTCTTCAGAGATTCCAAGACAACACACCCCTGGGTTCATGCCTGGGAGGACGGATGGGGTGGGGCTAGGGGTCAAAATCTAGGACACCTTTGTATTTTGTTATATATGTTTCCAATATGCAAACAAGTTATAAACACAATTGGTTATATATCAGCCAACCATGTGACATTGGTTCAAGTGTAAAAGGGTGAAGGTCATGATGACCTACATTTCACGGTCCAGTGATTTTGCCTTATATTTTGAAGATTATTTGTTGGAGAAATGTCATACCTGGGATATTAGTACCATGTGACCCCATGATTGACCTCAAAATATGTCTAGGTCACTGTGACCTATATTTCATGGTTCAGTGATTTTGCTGAAAATCTTGAAGACTATTTGTTGGAGAAATATCATACCTTGGATATTAGTGCCATGTGACCCCATGATTGACCTCAAAATATATCTAGGTCACTGTGACCTATATTTCATGGTTCAGTGACTTTGCCTATTATCTTGAATACTATTTGAAGCAGAAATGTCATACCTGGGTTATTAGATCCATGTGACCTGATTATTGACCACCAAATATATCTAAGTCACTGTGACCCATATTTCATGGTTCAGTGATTTTGTCTATTATCTTGAATACTATTTGATAAAAAAATGTCATACTTGGATTATTAGTTCCATGTGACCCCATGATTGACCTCAAAAGATATCTAGGTCAGTGTGACCTATATTTCATGGTTCACTGATTGTGCCTATTATCTTGAATATTCTGTGATAAAGAAATCTCATACCTTGATTATTAGTTCCATGTGACCTGCTGATTTACCTCAAAATATATCTAGGTCAGTGTGACCTATATTTCATGGCTCAGTGATTTTGCCTCTTATCTTGAATAATATTTTGATAACAAACTGTTATACCTGGGATATTACTTCAATGCAACCAGATGATTGACCTCAAAATCTATCTAGGTAAGTGTGACCTTTTTTACATGGTTCAATGACTTTGACATATCTTGAATACTATCGGATGGAGAAACCTCATATCTGAATAGTCAATATCATGTGACCAGATGATTGACATAGAAATATATCTAGGTCAGTGTGACCTATTTTCAAGGTTCAATGATTAGCCTTATAATTCAGACACAATTTGATTCTGAAATTTAATATCTGGAATATATGTTCCATGTGACCTGATGATTGACCTTAAAATATATGTAGGTCACTTTGATCTATATCTCATGGTTCAATAGTTTCACCTTATATCTTGAATGCGCGAAACAGGCGAGCTATGCTGTCATGCGACAGCTCTTGTTTTCAGTTACATCCCCTTGAGCGTGAAAAATTTTTCCCTTAGACTTACAATGGGGGAAAACGACATCTCCACTTGGCCTTGTGTCAATACAGCAGACCTCGGACCTTTAACTGGGCCAATACGAAATTACTTGATTAATAACATTATATGTGTTGGTGCCTTCTTGAAGTGTTCTTAACCCATTTAGTACCAGAAACCCCAAAACGAGTACTCTGGCAAACAGTGCAGGCCCAGATCAGGGCCTCCACTGTTTGCATAAAGTTCAGCCATTTTCCAAATAAATTTAGAAAAAAACACAACCTAACACCCCTAAATTTTGAAATGGACTTGTGCTATATTTAAGGAGGAAGATTCCATTTGGTACAAAAAGGGTTAAAATTGTGAATATAATTTCAGGGTGGATGTTCATCGAACAGAACATTTATCAGCTCCAGAAACGGTAAGTATTTGACTTTATAGCCGAAAGGAGGGACTGGGCACACTGAGTTTGTCTACCTCTCTGATGAGTCTGCAGTAATAGTCTCCTACTCTCAGTGTGTTAACCTGCTCTCACTGTTCCTGGACCGGTTTTTGCTCAACTAGCACTGTTCCTACGCCACTTGCTCTTTGAGGCGATACTAATGAGTACACACAGCATATGTCTGCAAGATAAGTCAAGTCTCCTTAACCATTTAGTACCAGAAACCTCAAAACAGGTACTTGGCAAACAGTGCAGGTCCAGATCAGATGCTGCAGAACGCGACATCTGATCAGGGCCTACACTGTTTGCAAAAAAGTTCTGCCATTTTCCTAGTAAATTTTGAAGAAAACACAACCTGATACCCCAAAATTTTTAAATGAACTCCTGCTATATATGAGGAAGATTCCATTTGGTACAAAAAGGGTCAATTATCCAACACCACTTATGTGAGACTGGAAACCTGTTTGACTGAGCCATGTTAAAAGCCCACGCCCATCGTGGCTTGAAGCAATAGATGGGCTGCATGATGCTTCCATGCAGAGCTGAAACCGACCTGCACACGAGTACTGGTAAACCGATTAGAGGATCTAAGCCTGCCCAGGCAAAGCGGTGCGAGTGGCCGTCCATGCTTATAAACCCTACTGGTTTCATTGGGCTACAGGGCTCGAGATATTTCATCTCAGTGTCTGGTAAAAATCCCACAAAATTGGAAGCAGCGTCTCCAAAATGACCGGTCTTGTACTATACCATATGTATTTGGACAGGCCTGAGCAAACAGTGTAGACCCAGATGAGATGCCGCTACAAACAGTGTAGACCCAGGTGAGATGTTGCAGAATGTGGCATCTCATCTGGGTCTGCACTGTTTGCCACTCATCCAGCTATTTTGGACACAACTTTTGGTAGTAAATTGTACTAATATCAAATAATCGATTATAAGCAGATCAGTAATGATAATCATTTTTGTGGAATTTATCGAGCGATTAATCGATTATCTGATATATCGTGCCAGCCTTACTGAAAGTTTTCATCTTTTCTTTAATAATGTTTCCTACTCCCAAGGTCTTCTAGTAAGAGACCTCATTCGGGACTTTTCAAAGGTTGATAGAATATAGGAATTTTACTGTAGCATCCAAACCCTTCACATGGTTATTTTTAATCCCTACCATGCTGAACCCGGAAATATCCTCTTTTGAAAACCGTATAGATATGGATCACCTGGCTTCACAGAAGTCAGCTGATCAGGATCTTTTATGTTTTCCATCCTGCTTCTGAATCCATGGTTAACCCTTATCTTGCTGTTCACGACAACCCCTGTCTTTGCAAACG
Source organism: Lucinisca nassula (assembly GCA_963580285.1). Classification (NCBI taxonomy): domain Eukaryota; kingdom Metazoa; phylum Mollusca; class Bivalvia; order Lucinida; family Lucinidae; genus Lucinisca; species Lucinisca nassula. The sequence goes on along the minus strand of CAUZLF010000370.1, from coordinate 310,882 downwards.
GTGTAGATCCAGATCAGATGGCTTCTGAAGAAACCATCTGATCAGGATCTACACTGTTTGGCATCTAGTTTTTGAATTAATAGCAATACATTACATCAAGTCATTTGATTGGTTGATAGACAGAAATGGGTGTGGCTTAAATGAATATTCAGCAAGATAAGGGTTAAAATTGAAATCATGCAACACTAATGGCTGAAAACTGGGGAGGAGTGTAATGCATTGAAATATTCAACATGGTTATTTTTAAGATGTTTATTGATTCTTCTACAGGTCATTTCCATCAAAGGCAGTGCTGAAAGCTGTACACAAGCCTGTTTAGAAATCATGAAAATAGTCCAGGCAGAGGCCCAGTCATTAATTAAAGGGTAAGTCTTGCGTTCATATTACTGCATGAAGTTCAGTTAAAAGTTGAGACGACCATGCTTGTTGTTTGGTTTGCAAATTTAAATGAATACATTGTTTGAAATAATTTGATTGGTTGAGTCTGAGAATATATTTATTCAGCAGGACAACGTTTAAGGGTTAATTTAGAAACTTGTGAGTATTTATTAGAGTTGCGAAGCGATCTACAACATAGCTCCAAATTAGGCGTTTTTTTCATCCGACAGCTACTGATATTTTTCTCTTTTTTTTTTTCTGCATGAAAACCTGTTGTGCGTATTTTTCTGCATGAAAACCTGTTGTGCGTATTTTTCTGCATGAAAACCTGTTGTGCGTATTTTTCTGCATGAAAACCTGTTGTGGGTATTTTTCTGCATGAAAACCTGTTGTGGGTATTCTTTACATGTTTTTGTGCAGGCTGAGGCACTTCTAATAAATACCCACAATTTTTTTTATTTGTGCCGAATAAAGGAAAGTATGTGGATACCTCTTATCTTTGGATATGTAACAGGTACCCACAATTTGTTTTCATGGACAGATAAGAAAAAATTATCCTCCTTAAGCCTCCTTGAGTTATGGCTGTACAGAGGCCTATGTTCTGAATAATAAGTTTCATTCTAACACAGCATGCCTATACAGGCAATGAAAAAGAACTGATTTACCGTATTTACTCTAAATAATCGGACAAGTGAACTCCTTACTGCACTTGTTCTGCGGCATCTCACCTGGGTTTGCTTAGCCCATTGTATGCTGATGGACTCATCCATCACTATATGTTGGACAAGTCCATTTGTCATATAAAGGGTGTCTGGCCTACTTTCATATATTTGTTTTCTACTTACGGAAATTTCTGTTAGCAAATAGTGCAGGCCCTGATCAGACGCCGTGTTCTTTAAAGCGGCATCTGATCTGGGCCTGCACTGTTATGCCAAGGTACCCCTTTAAGGGTTTCCGGTATGCAATGTATTAGGCCTGTCTGTCCGAAAACGGGGTAAATACGGTATATCTATAGCAAATCCGTGAAAGCATGTAGTGCAAAAAGACAAAATTTTAAGATGTTACTCATAGATTCTTTTGACGTTAGCTAGTGAAACGTTCTTATTGCATCGAAAACGTTACCAAAGGACTTGAATGCACTGTCCCTTATTATAATCAGTGATGTTGGCGAGATTTCTTCCAACACTGGCGAAAGATGGTGAGAATTTGAAGGAAACAAAAGCTTTATTGCCGATTTCAGCTCTAGTGTGTGAATTGAGATGGTCTGAGATGTTGTGAGTAAACAAATCACTCGCCTTGTGAATTGATCTTATTTACAACTGACCTCCGAACTTTGATTTATTGCTATGACAACAATTCACTTCTGGAGCTGATCTATCGACGCTTTTTGTACCAAATGGGATCTTCCTCCTAATTTATAACAGAGGAGTCCATTTCAAAATTTAGCGGTTTCAGGTTGTTTTCTGCAAAAATTATTTTGAAAAGTTGCTGAACATTTGCAAACAGTTTAGGCCCTGATCAGACGCCGCATTCTGCTGCGTCTGATCTGGGCCTGCTCTGCCTGGGTACCCGTTTTAGGGTTTCTGGTACAAAGTTAAAGTTAAAGTTTTGACTAACGTTTTCATGTTGTACTGCATATTCCTTGTTAAAGCCTTGTTTGTGGCTTACTTTAGAGGTTTCATTGAGAAGTGGGGCCATGGATATTTCCCTTTTTACTAATATAGCAACAGATAAGCAGGATCGTATTTTGTGATAATCGAAAGATAGTTTTTGTCAATTCTGCATAAAACCTATGTTTTGGGTATTTATTAGAACCGCCTCGGCGAGGCGATTCTAATGAATACCCGCAACATAGGTTTATATAGCGAATGAAGGAAAACTATCCTTCAGTTATAACACAAAATACCCACCTCATCTGTTGCTATGTACTAAGGTGTTTTTGATCAGTTTATATGGGGTTAAAGGTGCATTATTGAGGTTAAAGGTGCATTATTGAGCTATCTGGAAAAAATGCTTCCAAAAATAAAATACATATAGCCGGTATTTTTCTTTAAAACAATACAAATGAATGCATTTTATGCAAAAATGCGAACAATTATGATGACAGGTAAACGAGTTTGAGAGGGATTCCCTAACTAGGTTTCGCACACTAGTTAGATCTATTTTTAGTTCGTGACAAAAATAGAATCCCCATATATGACGTTATGCGACGTTCATTTTTGGCCTTGTTTGCTTAGGCCATGCCTGAATCGGAAGAAATATGACGCTGAATACCATGCCATAAGTAACGACACTCAGAGAGGATACTGTCGCCATGTATGTGTAAAGTGACAGATTTATTTTTAGAACAGAAATTCCGAACACATGTTCAGAGCTAAGGGTAAACACGAATGAAAACGACCATTTTCACAAAGTTCTGAAGCTGTATTTGGCTCCAAAAGTGTACACATGACAAAGGAGTATGCATTGAAGATAAAAACCAGAAAAAAAATTTTGAGACCCGGTAGCTCAATAATGCACCTTTAATAGAGAAAACAGAAAATCCTCTGCCCCTTCAAAATGTTCCCTTAATCCTGGATGCCAAAAATATCAATGAAACCCCTGCATTTTGGGTTCGCTTTGCTTCTTTAATAAAAATTTTTGTTTGGCCTAAATAAATTTATGATAGTGATAATGCATTCCAATTCATCAATGGGGCTCCATAGCCTCTGCAAAGTTTAACTTCAAAGGTTTTCAACTTTGACCAGGCAATGTTAAGCCAGATTATGTTCAGCCAGATTCCTTGCAAATTCAGCATGATCATAAATATGGCTTGGTGCTAAAACCAGTCTGAAAGTAACTTCGGAATTTACTTATTTATACCCTGTCTTTGAGAAGCTTGCCATTATGATAACACACCTGTTCAACATAATGCATTTTTTAACATCTCCAAAATGGCTACTTTTCTGATGAAAATCAGTGATAGTTTTCTTATTTATACTGCAAACGTAGGTTGTGAGGGCTCGTTAGAACCGCCTCATTGAAGCGGTTCTAACGAATACCCACAACCAATATCTTTGAGCTGAAATAAGAAAAATGTTTACCCCCGTAAACCCCAGTTTTCTCCATATAAAGTATGGTTTAGGGGGGGTGTTATTTTCATGACTTGTTCACGTGATGCCAGTTCAGAATAAGAAAGCTATTGTGCAACCTTCAAACAAGGGGTAATTGCAGTTGGGCTACCCATTCCTGTAACAGTTTTTACTGATAAAAGCAAATGCAAGTTTTGGCAAGATAGAATAGTGAAAGCATATGTATATTTTGTTTAGGCCTTTGTTTTTATTTTTAAATTTTTGTTGTGCATCAGCAAGGATTTGGGTCACCGCTGGTGTCTGATCCATACTAATTTTAGATTTTGCATGATTTACTGTTTATTTGCTTCTAATGTTGTTTGTTTTGGTTTTGCTTGACTTTCAGCAGGGCCCCACATGAAGACTTGAAAGACAGGTAGGTTTCCTGTTGTATTAACATTTAACCCATTTTATACTGATGGACTCTTCCATTGCTATATGTTGGCAGGGAAAGAGACTAATCATTTAGCTATAAGCGGCCAGATAGCCATAAATCCAAATTTTACACAAGTTTATAGGCATATTTATTTAAAACATGGGCGCCCAGGCAAAAATTTAGGCACCTTGGGCGACTGGGCGAGAAAGGTGATGTACCTTTGATGGGGTGTGGGTAGGGTATTCATTTTACTTTATATAGGGTCTTGGTAATGGCCGTTATTAAAAAAATACAGATCAGGGGTTTGAGGTAAATGATGAACAGATTTCCAATCATTCGCAGTTTCCACCAGAGGGCAGCTCAGCCCTGAGATGGCTCATACCTTCCTTGGATGTCTGATACCTCAATAACTAAATAGCAGTTTAATGATTAGCGGTTTCAAATCTTGGCAAAGGCAAATCTGTACATAATCTATTATCGCTTTCTGCGAGTCAGTCGAAATCTTGTCTCTTTACGTTTCAAGTACTTGTTAAGATCCAGAGACTTTGTGTTCATTACACAACCTGTACTAGCATGTTTGAAATGTATATATATTGAATAGAATCATTGTTCCACAAAATCTAGATTTTCCAAGTAGATTTGTACATAATTTTATTAAATCCAAAACCATAGAACAAGAGTGCTGGAAATATGTGTCGGTTTTTATGCCCCTGGTCTGAATGCTAAGAAAACAAAGATCCAAGAAGTGAGCTGACCTAGATCAAAACTGTATTCAAAAAGATATATCCAGGCTCAGCATTTATCCTATACACAAGAACAGGTTCCTTAGCAGCAAGCTGATCATAAGTTCGTAGCAGCTGCAGAATATATAAAATGACATGCCAAAGAGTTGAGCAAAACTAGCCATTTATTGGCACACATGCCATATACTGACAAAATCAAAGGTAGCAGCCATTTTCTTCAAATTTTAGGCTAATGTACACAATAATCTCTTAACCCATTGTATACCAGTCGACTCTTCCATTGCTATATGTTGGACAAGTCCATTTGTCATATAAGAGGTGTCAGACCTATTTTTTCGTTCTTATTCTTTTTTTGATGGAATATTCTGTTAGCAAATAGTGCAGACTCTGATCAGACACGGCATTCTGCAGCATCTGGTCTGGGCATGCACTGTTTGCCAAGCAACCCCTTTAGGGGTTTCCCGCTTACAATGGGTTAAGCTGCTGAGAAAACTGCATCTTAAAATGTCTGTTTTTGTCGTCTGCTGAATCTTCTTGCAAACTTTTTAAAAATATTTTTGCATACAGGCAAATGGTGTGGACCCAGAGCGTACTGCTAGAGATGCAGTCTGATCTGGGCCCACAGTGTTTGCAACAAGGATTTTCAAAGAAACCGGCAGATGACAATTGTTGTGACTGGCATTTTATGGGTTAATAACTACTTAGGATGTCCAAAGCAAAAGTCATGTAAGTTAGATAACTGTGTTATATTAGCGCAAACTGTGTTATAGTAGAACAAAATGTATATATCTTATAAGAAAATAGAACACAATCTTCTCTAACGAGGTGAAGAAGTTTTGATCAAAGACTGTATATTTAGCACCCAGCAAACTGATTGGATTTCCCTGGGTCAAATTTTAAAGGCATCCTTAGCTTGATGAGCTTGTTTACCTTTTTTGTACCAAATGGAATCTTCCTCCTTATATATAGCAGGAGTCCATTTCAAAATTTAGGGGTGACAGGTTGTTTTCTTCAAAGCAATGTCTCCAAAATGACCTAAATAGTGTTGTTAAACCCGAAATTTATCAAACAAATAAATCAAACATATGTCATAAGTGAAGTGAGGTAAATGATGAACATATTTCCAATCATTCGCAGTTTCCACCAGAGGGCAGCTCAGCCCTGAGATGGCTAATACCTTCCTTGGATGTCTGATACCTCATTTCCTAATAAGATTGAAATGCTTCCGAGACGTCTTTTGTTTTGGGTCTGCATTGTTTGCCTTGCCAGCATAATGCTGTTTTTATACCCTGGCACACAATTGTTGGGGTGTATTAGGATATACTTGCAACAGAAATTTGTCTGTCCATTCATGTCTGCAACATTTTTTATCTTTTACTGTTGACCCTTTCACACTAATCAGTGAATACTTAGATAACTCGAATAGGGATAATTCGTTTACCATGGCTAATTCAAACCCACCCTTGGGGTCCCTTGACAATTTTTTCTGTAGCTCCAGAAACCAATGTGTTTTGGTCAATTTATGGAGTTTTGTTTCATTTTTATTTGAAAAATGTATGTTGTGTGTTCTCATTAGAATTGCCTCATTGAGTACACACAGCACACATTTATTTAAAAAGGCAAAAATATATCCTTAGGCAGGGCTTTAGATATTTTTTTTTTCAAAAGAGTACAGTACTCGTCCTTTTTTAAAAAAAGGAGTAACGAGAAATTTTTAAGAGTACTGAAAAAGAAACCAAAAAACTTCATTTTGCAGTCTCGACACAATGTTTTTATGGACTGATTTGTGGCCAGGTGTACTGTTTGTTTTCTTATATATACACATATTCAATACTTGTGTCTATTAATTAGAAAACAAGCAGTATGCCTGGCCACAAATCAGACAAAACAATGCCATATTGAAATCTCTTCTGAGCAGTATGTTGACGGAGAAATCTAACTTTTGGGGTTCAGTTGTCTTGGCGGATAGCCGGACTTCAATGGCTGATTATTGTGGCCAAAGAGTTTCTAAAAATTTAGAATATCAGCTTCACTTTATTGTCCAAGATATGGAGTGAAACTCATATTCTTTAAAACTTTTATAATTCCTTTTCAAAACCATATTCTCAGTCCATGGATATTTATTTTCTTCCACCCTTCGATAGTGGGACCAATCGTGTTTCCTTACAGGCAATGTTATAATCGGAACCAGTTACTGAATCAAAAATCTGTCAGGATCTTTATCACAAAAAGTGCGCCTGACCAGCTGAAATGAACGAGGATTGCAGTGCTCCATCTAGGATTTTAGAGAAGGGGGGCGCTAGGCTGGGCAGGGCAGTTTTGCATGAAAAATTTGGGTACCGTTTTGGTTTATGAAATGCCATCAAAATCGTAATGATCAGTTGGCTTTTCACACGTTAGTGAAGCTAATGGTACTGATGTCCCCATTGGAATTATATACATGTATATGACCATGCATTTCACAAGTAAGTAGTGTACTGGGTCGAAACAATAGCAACGTTTATTATTTACGCTCTCAAAAAATATTAGATGCGTAATGCTAATTTGTTTTTCGTACCTGATACGCAGCAGATTTGAAAAAAAGGAGTATCCTCCCAATTATATTCGTAATTTACGCGGTACGCAGCCTTATCTAAAGCCCTGCTTAGGTCATCCGCATTATGTCTCAGCTTGCAGTATCACTAACCCTCAATAACTCTTAACTACCCCTATTTCAAACAAACAAGCATGGTCCTGAAGGTGTTTTAGCTATCGAAGTTTGACTGTAGTTGGGGTCTAAAGCAGAATATGCTATTTATAAAACGGGTTTTGTGCTACAAAAATATATATTCTTGGGGGTCAATTATATCTATAATCTTTACATCATTGGGCAAGTTCTGCAATGGAAGGTCGGGTTTTTTTCTCCAGGTACTCCAGATTTCGTCCACCTCTTATTAATGATCGGCTCAAAATGACTGAAATAATCTTGAAAAGCTTGTAAACACCCCCCCCCCCCCCAACCCCCAAAAAATGGGAACCATCTTAAAGCCATCTAAAAGCAGTGTTGTTATGAATGATGCTACAAAAGCATTTACACCTGAATTGAAGTGTGAGGTAAATGATGAACATATTTCCAATCATTCGCAGTTTCCACCAGAGGGCAGCTCAGCCCTGAGATGGCTAATACCTTCCTTGGATGTCTGATACCTCATTTCCTAATAAGATTGAAATGCTTCCGAGACGTCTTTTGTTTTGGGTCTGCATTGTTTGCCTTGCCAGCATAATGCTGTTTTTATACCCTGGCACACAATTGTTGGGGTGTATTAGGATATACTTCCATCAGAAATTTGTCTGTCCATTCATGTCTGCAACATTTTTTATCTTTTACTGTTGACCTCTTTACACTTTTACTGTGGACCTCTTTTCACTGTTGTTGGGATCAAAAGCAGATTGTGCTATTTATAAAACTGTTTTGTGCTATAATCCTTACATCAAAGGTCAAGTGGTTTTTCCCCAGATACTCTGGTTTTCATCCACCTGGTTAACAATCAGCTCAAAATGACTGAAATAATCTTCAAAGGGTCGTACCCCCCCCCCCCAAAAAAAAAAAAAAGATGGGAACCATCATCATAAAAACTGTTAGAATGAATGTTGTTAAAACAGCAATTACACCTGTCAGAACTGAAGTGCAAGGTAAATGAACATACATTGTATTACCAATCATTTGCAGTTTCCACCAGAGGGCAGCTCAGCCCCGAGATGGCTGATGCCTTCCTTGGATGTCTGATATCTCATTTACTGATTTAAAAAACGATATATCTTTAATTTTTGAAGTATAAAATTCTAACTTTTCTAAAACTAAGACTGACTTGTCAGGTGAGACATGTATCTTAGAGAATTTGGTTGCCACGTTTTGTTACATTTTAAACATTGCAAGTCTTGCTACTTTGGACATCTCCTTCCTGATGCCCGGGACTTCGTGGAGAGTGGGCCATGTTTGCTGATGTTGGCTCGTTAGGGGACGCCTGTCTGGATCGGGCGTCTCTTGCCTGATGCCTCCAGCTGAAATGTCTCCTGAGCTGCGTTTGGTCAGTGTGTGCTCGGAGGGGGATGTGCTGTGTTTGCCGGGTCTTGTCCATCATCTGTTTCGATTTCAAAACTTTTGGGTTTAGACACACTATGAAGATTAAATATCAGAAAGGCCTCTGTGCCACTTAATTCAGGAATAGTGACACCTTAATTTTAAATTACTAATCACATATTTGAAACACTTCATGCCATACAGTGTAGACCTGGATAGACTTCTTTGGGAAACCTGATTTTGTGTTTGCATTGTTTGCCATATATACATGTAACTGTTTTTACACATTTTGAAACTATTATTGAAATGGTTTAAGATGTCCACCACAACCTCTTACATATTGTTGGGGTTAAAAACAGTAACCAAAACAACCCTATTATATCCAACAAAAATATATACTGTAATGATCTTAAGTAATGGGACAGACAGGCCTAAGCAAACAGTGCAGGCCCATAAGGAGCAATCTGATCAGGGTCTTCACTGTTTGCCATTCCATCTGAACTTTTTTGACTCCTTTGTGGACCGTGAAAGAAATTTATTAAAATTTTACGAGAATTACAGCAAGACTGTGAGCTGTCCGAATTTTTAGGATTTTTACGGAATAACAATGGTTGTCCATATTTGTTTTTCAGAGATGTTCCCCTGAAACTCTTGTGCCCAAACAACATTTGTGGAAGACTGATTGGTAAAGGTGGTTCAGTGATAAAAGGCTACATGTCTGAATCTGGCACACATATTGTAGTTTCAAGGTAAGTGTTAAGGATACAGTGAATAATGGATATTTTCTTTGGGTTCTTTCATAGCTCCAGATATTGGAGGTGTATAAATGTATATTGTTTGTACCCATTAGAATCGTCTCAACATACCATTTGCAAGAAAAGTTTAACAATTGCATGCGGGAAACCCCTAAAGTGGTACCTTTGCAAACAGTGCAGGCCCAGATCAGACGCCGCAGAAAGCAACATGTAGCAATGGAAGTCCACTAGCATACAATGGGTTAAAAAAAAACAATTATCTCTAACTATTTCTTATTTGGGGGAATGCCCTAGGAACTTGAGAACTGGTTCGACTCGGACATCGTAAATGAACCATTGGTGTTCAAGCTATTGAGTTTGATTGTATGTGTAATAGGCATGTATTTGAGAGATATGATTAAAATCAGTTTCACTCGCCGTGATGATGGGATGTCTGCATCCCACTGAAATCAATGAAATTTATGATCTCTCTTACACACATACACAACAATTCTCACCAAGGATCACTCGCCTACTAGCCCAAAGGGGTTGGTGTGTGGCTAGGTTTTTTTTTTTCTGGAAGTCCTGTTAAGTTTTTAATGTGTTGTCCATTCCAAAGGACGAACTCCTAAAAGTTCATAACATGGTGCTTGTTTGTTTGTTTGATTTGAGGTTTAACTCCCCGCCAACACTGTAAAGGTCACTTTGGAGACGTTGCTTCCAATTTCGTGGGACTTTTACCCTACATTGAGATGAAATGACATCTCAAGCCCTGTCGACCAATGAAACCAGTAGGGTTTATAAGAATGGACAGGCCGACTCGCACCGCTTTGCCTGGGTAGGCTTAGATCCTCTAAGCGGTTTACCAGTACTCATGTGCAGGTCGGTTCAGCTCTGCGTGGAAGCATCATGCAGCCCATATATTTCTTCAAGCCCCAATGGGTGGGGGCCGAATAACATGGTGCACAGCTTACTTTTGTGAGAAACTCTTTCCCTGTATTAAAAATAATAATAACAAGATGTGTTTGTGAAACACAAATGCCCCCGGACAGCGCAAGGTGAAGGTCACGAGGTCAAAATTTATGGTACCTCTTGAAAGGTCTTGTGACAAGGAATGCACATGTGAAGTATGAAAGCTGTACCACTTACCATTCAAAAGTTATGCCCAATGTTAAAGTTTTTGCAGACGGACAAACGGACAGACAAACGGACAAACAGACGGACAGACCAAAAACTATATGCCCCCCAGAATCTTAGATTCTGGGGGCATAAAAAAGAATGAAAATGTCATCTGCAAATGTTGTGATTGGCAGTTGAACAAGACAAGAAAAACTTCATCTGAATGTTTCCTGTTTTTGTAGTCTGCTGCATATTCATGGAAACCTTACAGTTTTGCATACAGGCAGTGTTGGCCCTGATCAGTCTGCTCCTCTGGGCCCATACTGTTTGAACAATGACTGTTAACCCATTGTAGGCGGAAACCCCTAAAGGAGTAACTTGGCAAACAGTGCAGGCCCAGATCAGCTTCCGCAAAATGTGGCATCTGATCAGGGCCTACACTATTTGCTAACAAAATTTTCTGTCAAAAATAGAATAAAAAAGAAAAAATGGCCTGCCACCCCTTGTATGACCAATTGACTTATCCAACATATAGCAGTGGAAGAGTCCACTAGCATACAATGGGTTAAAGTAACCAGCAGACAACAAAGCAGACAAAAAGTGTGGGTTAACTTTCCAAGAGATCTTTTTAATTTATTGTAGCAATGAAGTCTCCCAACGGGAACTGTTTCCACAATCCACCTATAATGTTGTTCCCCACCGCTCTTATTTTGATGTATTCTTGAAAGTGCTATTAGAGCTATATTGTTTATCATTGGAAGGAGAGATATGATTAAAATAAATTTCACTCGCCGTGATGATGGGATGTTTGTGTCTCATTGAAATTAAAGAAATTTTATGATCTCTCCACATAGATGTAGCCATTTCTTTCAGAGCTGAATCATCATCGGTCTTTCATGTGGTCATCCTCTCACTGATACAAATAAAAACAAATATCACTTGCTGGCAAATGCATGTACACTGTACCACTTAATGGAAATAACAGTGTAGTCATCTGAAATTTAACCTTTATCCTGCTGTTCATGACAACCTCTACCTTTGCAAACTCTAGTTCCAGATCAGGAAGCCATCTGATCTGGATCTACACTACTTGTCATGCACTTTGTGAATTGAACAAATATATGAAGTAATTTGATTGGTTGATAGTTTTCAGATGGTGTGGCTAAATTAATATATTCAGCAGGATAAGGGTTCAACATACAGTAAAACTACAGTGAGCAATGCACCACTGACTAATTTCCCAATGCACTCTTTTCATAGCTCCTGGTAAGAAATACCTTAATGATCCTAAGTATTGGGACGTACAGGCCGAAGCAAACAGTGCAGATACAGATCAGACTGAAGGAGCATACACTGTTTGCTATTCAGCTTGTGATAGATAGGCCTAAGCAAATAGTGCAGACCCAGATCAGACTGCTCCTCAAGGAGCAGTCTGATCAGGGTCTACACTGTTTGCCGTTCAAGGTGCACTTTTTGGACTCCTTGTTGAACCATGAAACAAATTGTTTGAATTTTAGGAGAATTTCAGCAATTCCTCAAGGTGTCCAAATTTTTTAATTTTTACGGTAGTGAGGGATAAATTAGTGAGATCTGTCTTCAAAATGAATGAGGCGATTCCATGAGTACACTCGACCTATCACATCAATGCCTAGTGGCCTGGGAGTATGACTGACGATCAGTGGCTCAAACTACCTCTGCCCCCAACAAATTTTCATGGTCTTAAAGTTCAGAGACCATTGAAGTACCGTCAGAGTAATGTATATGAGAGATATCAAGGTGGGGGATCACGTGGTTTAATACGTCATACAAAATGGCTTCCAGTACTGAAAACGTGTCGATTCAAATAAGATTTTCCACTTGTAGTCCTGTATTTCATATTTTAATGTTTTGGAATATGACGCAGAGTACGACAAATAAGGATCACTTCATGCTTAGGTCAAAATTTCTCGGGGCAGATTCTCATTGTTCCAGTTTAATCACTTCTAAGTTGGAAAAACACTAATAAATGCGGGGATCTAGTGCACTGTTCTTGAATTTTAGACAACAAAATTGGAATTTTATCATGTGCTACTAACATACTAATATTATTTCTGTTTGAAAATGAACAGTTGTACAGAGATGGTTATTGCAAGACTAAAACTTTAAAATTAACATTACCTGCTTACGATTCAGGAGAAGTTTTTAGAAGTCGATCAAGTACACTACTTCGCAGCACGATGATCAGGTGCACTGCAATTTTCAACAGTATGAGAGGTGGTTTATGGTTCATTTTTCAAGTTGCCTGTCAGAGATTATTTGAAGGATTTTCCGCCTTGGCCCATGGGTGTGTGTGTGTTGGGGGGGGGGGGTATGATGCAGCAAATTATAGACCAGTGTCGCTAACATGCACCTGTTGCAAAGCCCTGGAGCATTTATTAGTTAGCAGCATTAACAAGCACTATGCCTTTGAAAGCTTTCTTGCTGACTGTCAACATGGTTTCCGAAGTCAAAGGTCTTTCGAAACTCAACTAGTTCAATTCTTTTATGACGCTGTGAGCGATCTGGATGGGGCCATAAACTGTGGCCACAAACAGACGTACTTGACCATCATGGATTTCGCCAAGGCCTTTGACAAGGTACCTCACAGAAGGCCATTGTACAAATTGGACTACTATGGGATAAGAGGATCCACACATAGTTGGATTAGCTGATGGCTCTCTGGGTGCTCTCAACAAGTTGTACTTGATGGCCAAGCATCGGATCCAGTCCCTGTTTATCCGGTGTCCCACAAGGTTCGGTCCTTGGACCGGTCTTCCTTTTGTTATTCATCAATGATCTCCCTGATAAAATGTTTGTTTGCTGATGACTGTGTCCTGTATAGGGACATATATTCTTCTTCTGACTGTCGCGTTTTACAAGATGACCTTGATCGACTTGCAAAATGGGAAGCAGATTGGCGGATGAAATTCAATGTGGCCAAATGCGATTCAATGAGGGTGTCACTACACCTTCCGGACAAGCAAATTAAGTATGATTATACACTTCACAAGCAAACTTTGGAGCAGGTTATTCCGCCAAATTTCTTGGTATCACCATCACTGACGATCTCGATTGGGGTCAACATATCTCGGAGATAGCATCTAAAGCAACTAGGACCTTACGTTCCTTAGACGTAATTTGGCTTTTGCGGGGTGTTGCATATAAAACATTGGTTCGCCCTCAACTTGAATATGCATCACGCATTTAGCATCCCTATGTTAAAACTCAGATTTAGCAGGTGGAGAAGGTGCAGAGGACTGCTGCTTGATGGACCTGCGGACGAATGCGAAATAGAATTAGCGTCGGTGACATGCTTGATGAGCTACAGTGGCCATCCCTGGAGACCCGTCGTGAGCAGTCCTCCTTAATCTTCTTCGACAAGATACATTCTGGCACAGTATCAGTTAACAAGGATAGGTACTTGACCCGTGCAACAGCGTCAACCAGGACAAGGGCATCAAGAGCGAATAACTCATAGTATCGTAGGTACCAGTCCTATAAGAATGCCCTGAAAAACTCTTTCTTCCCTCAAACCATTCCTCAGTGGAACAGAGTTCCATCTTCTGTGGTGAACGCCAAGACCGCAGAGGAGTTCAAAGCCCGCACCGTATAAGACTGGGACTCAGAGGTATGCGTTTTAGGATACCTCTGTGTTTGAATTGTAAATAGTTTTAAGGACTCGTCCAGTGATGATTTTTTATGCTAAATTCTAAATTTAGCCACCCACCTAACTGAGGTAATGACCAGATATGACCGACTCAGTATGAGAAGATAGGTAGATAGATAGAAGAAATAGATTGGTTGCATGATGGGTCCACGCAGAGCTGAAACCAACCGCACATGAGTTCTGGTTAACCGGTAAGAGGTTCAAATATGGCCAGAAAAAGTGTTGCAAGTTGGACCATTTATGCATATAAACCCTATTGATTTAACTGGGAGGCAGGGATTGAGATTTCATATCATCTTAATGCCAGGTAAAAGTCCATCAAAATTGGAAGCAACGTCTCTAAACAAGAGGGTCATGATGGCATTGGATCGCTCACCTGATCTATAATTTGCATAATCTTGAGGGAGGTCTAACAGGTGAAGCTTAATACCAAATATCAAAGACCGGGGCCTTCTGGTTTCAAACAAGCCGATTTTTAAAGGGTTTCCTTATATACGTCTATATGAATCCTATGGGCCCCTGGGCCGGGTCAGATTTGGCCCCAGGGATTTAATTTGAGCAATCTTTGAAGAAATCCACAAGACCAAGCTTCATACCAAATATCAAAAACCTTGACCTTCTGGTTTCAGACCAGAAGCTTTTCAAACATTTTCCCAATATATGTCTAGTTAAAACAAGTTGGCCCCATTTTTTGGCCCCAGGGGTGACCCCATTTTTTGGCCCCAGGGCTATAATTTGAATACTTTTGGTAGAGGAACACTAGATAAGGCTTCATGCAAATATCAAAGACCTTGGCCTTCTGATTTCAGACAACAACATTTTCAATGGTTTTCCCTATATAAGTCTATGAAAAACAAGTGGGCGCCGGGATGGGCCAAATCTTGGCCCCAGGGCTATAATTTGAACAATCTTGGTAGAGATCTACTAGACAATGCTTCATACCAAATATCAAAGACCTGACCCCTCTGAATTCAGGAAAGAACATTTTTAAAAGGTTTTATGTAAAACCAGTGAGCCCCATGGAGGAGCCATTTTTGGCCCCAGGGCTATTATTTGAACAATCTTGGTCGAGGTCCACTGCACAAAGCTTCATACCAAATACCAAGGAACTGAGCTTTCTGGTTTCATACAAGAAGATTTTAAAGATTTTGCCTATATAATTCAATGTAAAACCAAAGGGCCCTGGGTCGGGGCATTTTTCGGCCGCGGGGCTATAATTTGAACAATCTTGATAGAGGTCCACAAGAAGAAGCTTCATACCACATATCAAACACCTGCGCCTTCTGGTCTTAGACGAAAAGATTTTTAAATGTTTCCCCTGTGTAAGTCTATGTAAAACCGGGCGGGGCCATTTTTGACCACAGGGCTATGATTTAAACGATCTTGGTAGATGTCCACAAGATGAAGCTACACATCAAATATCAATGACCTGGGCCTTGTGGTTTCAGAGGAGAAGATTTTGTAAGATTTTTTTTTATATAAGTCAATATAAAACCAAAGGGCACCAGGGCGGGGATGGGGGTGGCCCCATGGCTATAATTTGAACAATCTTGATAGAGGTCCACTAGATGAAGCCTTACACCAAATATTAAAGACCCGGGCCTTGCGGTTTCAGACCGGCCCCGATAGCTCAGTTGGTAGAGTGTCCGCTCCGGGGAACGGGAGGTCACGGGTTCGATCCCGGGCCGCGACATACCAAAGTTGTTAAGAATGGTACTAGCTGCTCCTCAACTGGCACTCAGATTTACGGGGTAGAGCTAGGACGGGTCGACCCAGTGTCAGGATAATGTGACTGAGTGTGGTATCATATAATGTGACTGGGACATGATACTTCAGTGAGGCAGCACTATAAAAGTGCACTGAGCTCCCTGTCGCAACCAGACCCCGTCGTGATATGACTGAAAAAATGTTGAAAGCGACGTTAAACCCGAATTCATACACACACACGCACACGCACGCACGCACGCACACACACACACACACACACACACACACACACACACACACACACACTTGCGGTTTCAGAGAAGAAGATTTTTAAAGATATTTCCTAGATAAGTCAAAGTAAAAACCAAAGGGCCCCAGAGCGTGGAACTTTTATGGTCCCTGGGCTATAATTGAACAATCTTGATAGAGGTCCACTAAATGAAGCTTCAAACCAAAAATCAAAGTCTTGGGCCTTGCGGTTTCAGAAACAAAATAGTTTAAAGATTTTTCCTGCATAAGTCAATGTAAAACCAAAAGGCCCCAGAGCGGGGACATTTTTGGCCCCGGTCTATAGTTTGATAGACGTCCACTAGATGAAGCTGCACACCAAATATCAAAGTCCTGGGACTTGTGGTTTCAGAGAAGATTTGTTTAAAGATTTTTCCTATGTAGGTCAATGTAAAACAAAAGGGGGCCCGAGGCGGGGGCATTTTGGTCCCATGGCTATAATTTAAACAGTCTTGATAGAGGTTCACAAGACGAAGCTTCATACCATATATCAAACGCCTGACCCTTCTGGTTTCAGATTAGACTTTTTAAGGTTTCACCATATAAGTCTATGTAAATCTAAAGGGCCCTGGGGCGGGGGCAGTTTTGGCACAATGGCTATGATTCGAACAATCATGATAGAGGTCCACAAGGCGAAGCTTTATACCAAAACTCAAAAACCTGAGCCTTCTGGTTTCAGACGCGAAGATTTTTAAAGCTTTTTCCTATGTAAGACTATGTAAAACCAAAGGACCCCGGGCGGCTGCATTTTTTGGCCCCATAGCGATAATTTGAAAATCTTGGTAGAGGTGTACTAGATGTCGTTTGAAGAAATTGTTTACGGACGGACGCACCCACGCACGTATGCACGACGAGCAACTGACGAAAAGTGATCTCGTCACTTTGTGACAGGTGAGCTAAAACAGGGGGTTGGGAAGGGGTACATTTGTTTTACATTTAACACGGGTCCTTTCCATAATGTCGAAGTGATGACACCTGAAAAGTGACAAGATCTTACTTAAAAGTGGACAACAAATTTGGTCAGTGAAGTTTTCTCCTCTTCAACCATAAAAATTGTGAAAACAAATTCTAGCTCCATTAAATTTGAAAACTACTAATAAATGATCACGTACACTGAATACCCCATAAATGATACCGTGCACTGCCAAACAAGATCGATGATCTCGTGTACTTATATTATTCTTAAAGATCATCGCATGGAGTTTTGGTTATCACCCGCGTTATCAAACCGAAGCTCCATTATCATCCCGAAACTTTAGACTTGCATTCCGGTAAAGATAAGTATAAAGGGCAATTCCCAACCCCAATGATATTATTTGTTGCCATATATTTCATTCTGTCTATTTAATGATTGTCGTGCAGAAGTTTACTGTTACATGTGCGCAACATCATGTACATTACATTTACTCACACCATTAAAGGCGTGGAAACGTAACATCAGAATATGATAATACTTCCCGATCAAAAACGGGAAGGTAGTATATCTTTACACCTGCAGAATTAGTGTTATCACGTAAAATGTGGTTTAGGTCGTAGTACCAAAGCGTTAATCCTAAATCATTAGTGCATAGACAAAATGGCAAATATCAATGTTCAGATCAACGGACATGGATTCCAGAAGAGTGTAATCTGGCGTCCGCGGATAGTAAGCATTACTTGGTAAGCAAGCTTCGCCAACCATGCCCATCGACCCGAAGAAAAGGTGTAAATGCCGAGAAGGGTATGTCCGAGATTTTGGAAGTCTTCCTATGGCTTTCCATTGGCAAATATATCAGAAATAATTCTGGAAATGGCCACATTATACGGATCAACAAGATCATGATGCCTCCCATAGAACTTCTTTAGTGTTGATACCAGTTTGGTTTTTTGATACCCCTGGCATAACAACCTGGTAGTGAGCACCTTCCCACGTTCCACAAAGTCCTGATACTTGGAACAGGCTCTAGCATAACGGATTAACTGTGAAACGTAAACTCCATATGCTGGTACAGACGGGATATTACCGCTCAGGAAGGGAAAGTTAACAATGGGAAAATTGAAGTCATCTCGTTTATCGTACAGCCTAGTAGTAAGCTTCCCGTTCTCAATATAGAGATAACTATCTAAGTATGAGGAGGAGGTTGCAGTCTATGTTGTTTCCTTAATTTTAAGTTCACATGGATAGATGAATTCCAAGTACTCTGCGAATTTAGCATTTTTCATCTATATATCTTTAGGTGAAATTGAATTGTTGTGCAAGGCGTTTCTTGCCTGCTTTGAGGAAACCTTGTACAAACTCCGCCTCATACGAGTACAAGAACAAGTCGGCAAGCAACGGTGCACAATTACTACCCTTTGGTATGCCATTTGTTTGCTGAAATAATAGGCCACTGAACTCCAAGAAATATTGTCAATTAGATATTCCAGCATCCTAATGACATCTGCATCAGTGTACTTTTGTGATGCATCAGAGTGATCTCGAAAGAAGTATGTGTCATTGTAGCCAAGGCCAACATACTGGTAGCGACGGTTACCATTCTTGTGGTAAAAACATTGATTTATGATTTCCTTGAGTTTAGATTTCAATTTATCATGAGGAATAGTTCTGTAGAGTGTTGAGAAATCGAAAGATTTTATGCTGTTTACTGAGAGAAAAGACTGTGCCTGATGATGTTCTACAAGCTCTTAGCAGTTTTTCAAGATCCACATCTGATTCACACCACTCCCTGCATATGCAGTGTCACAATATTTCTGAAGGCCATCTTTAACTGCAGTAAGGATTCGTGTTAGGATCTGTGAAAGAGGCTTGTTTGAGCACTTAGCTGAACCCGCGATATATCTCTGCTTGTATGGATTCTTGTGAAGGTTATGAATCCAGTACAACTTTGGAAGTTCCATATCTTCCTCTGGGAGGGAAATTCCAAACGGAAGCATCAACAATTGGTGGTTTCGCAGAATTTCATCTTTGGACAAAGAAGAAAGATTATATGTTGGGTTGCCTGTCATAGTGCTCAAACCAAGCTCTTCTTTTAAGCAGTTTATATAGTGTGTTTTGCAAACAAACACAATATTGTTAGATGCCTTGTCAGCTGGAACAACGACATACCGCCAAGTGAGGCAAACAACCTGTCAGGCACTAATGTGTAATAAGTAATTACGCTTAAAGTTATGCCACCGACAGTACGCAATGCTTATCAGGATTTTACTCAAAGACAGACTGTGAAATAAGTTACTGTACGATTTTAGTCCCTACTTTAGAAACTTCTATGTGCATTAAGTAAATGCAGAATACTCATGTAATAAGTTAATTTGCATTAGCTTTTCTAGTGTGTACACGATATTAATTAACATAGCGCTGCCTAACACGCTTTAACCTATTTGGGCGGTCGAAAAGTTTGTTAAGCGTGTTCATTTCAAAACTGAAATTCTTACCAACATGTTTATCTGACCCCGCTCAGCAAAAGTCGGGACCCATTCATATAATTTTGCTTCGCTCGAAAACCAAGATTTTTGCACCATATTTAGCTTTTTGATCCTTCGAGATCTTTATGCATATTCTGAGAACTCACTAATGGTTTAGACTCAATTAACTAAACTACTGTTATTCGGGACGTTTTTGTTTATACCACAGTCTTTCGAACAACTGACCCTTTGAAACTTTTAATGAAACAACTGTCCCTTTGAAACTTTTAAGGAAATTTCAGCACACTTTGTCATTGGTTTGCGTCATCAATCTTAACAGGGTAACTGATGATACTTTAGTATCCGAAACTGGGCTGCATTACGAAAACATGTCTATACAAATACAATGCCAATTTGTGGCAAAAAAAAAAGATGAAATTTTAAGATGAAAATTGTGATATTTTTTCTATTTCTGCTCAAATCATAGTACCCACACTCTATGTTTTTGAGCAGAAATAAGAAACGTAATGTACATCCCTTAAATCCCACTTTAACTATATAAATATGGGATTGGAAGGGGTCAAAATTATATAGGCGTGTTTTCGTGATGGTCTGACCCGCTTTGGGTTGGTAGAAAACATTTATTGTTCTTACGGAGTACTCATTTTATTCCTTCCTTTCTTGGTTTTAATATGTGTATCCGTTTTAAGTGTTGAGAGTACAGATAATAGACAGTCAATTTCACAAAATTGTGATACTCGTAGAATTATAGGTTAAACAGCTATAAAATCTGAGATGTCTGCTGCTGGAGACACTCCGGTATTTAAAACATTGCAACATACTAGTAAATCGCCATTCATTTAAGTTATATAGCGAAATTTAATGCTGTGTGAATTATTCAAGTGTACTAAGAACTCAGTTTGGTAATGCAGTGTGCGAGATCAAACTACATTGAGCGCAGTGCACGATATCATTTCTTCTTCTTAACAAAACGAATAAGTATCTCCTATTCCAAATCCAGAGATGGAACGTCCGTCTCCAATCTAGCCAGATTTATTCGAAAACATATGACTGGAAATATTTCTTTTTTAAATCATTCTTTTGAAATGCGATCAAGATATGGCGATATTTCTTTTAACTCAAAATGTCTGTAAAACTGTGTAATTAATCTCAATAGCTGTGTAAATGATCATTTCAGTTCAAAAGTAGGGAGTAAAATGCTCAGCAATTTATCTGTTGGTTTAAATTGGGGGTAGAATGTTATGAAAAGGGGAAAGTACGTAGAATATTCATACATAAATTGGCCTATCTAACTTTATATTTAAACAACTGTCTGGTTTCTTTACACCATTTTAGTCCATCTTAGGTACCTCCTCAACATATTCACCGTTTTGTTCTTTATATCACTTTTCTTCTAGTTTGTTAACCGGTTTTCTTAGGATGCGGTACACAAAGGTTCTGTTAAAACAAAAATTATGTATGCCTAACAGACGAAGACGAATCCCTGTCAAGTTAAAACTGTAAGATAATGTAGAAGTAAAACAAAGATCAGGAATCGATACAATTAACTTACTCCACCCATCAAAGATACCAAAGGGAAAGAAACACAAACATGAAGCGACCAAACCATAATGGAAACCTAAACAAAGGAAGGCCACAAGGACCGCCACCCTCCCACAAAACGGCCACATGGCCATCCAAAACAAAAAGACACAAGCGACACACACAGCAAGAAACAAACAACAATATAAATAAGCACGTCTATGACTTTTAAAGGTATTTGTACTGGATGAATTAAAAAAAAAATAGAATAGAAGCAACGATCCGGAATCTACACAATTAACTTAAAGCTTCCATCAGCGACATCAAAAGGGAAAGAAACACAAACATGAAGTAAATAGACTTAGACTCTTATGGAAACAACAATAGAGAAAACCCAATTGACTATCCAAAATAAAACATAAATGCGATACATACATTCGATGAACAATAACAAAAAGTAAACCATGACAGAAAAAGCCATGGAACGGTCAGCTAAAAGAATTCCACTTGAGTGATAGGGATGGTGGGGGGGGGGGGGTTGGCTTAAATCGATTTTAAGCGGCCGCAATCTTCGCCCTGTTCAGACAATTTATTATTTGTTCAGTCCACATGAAGGCTGGAAGTCCATCGCCTTACGGTTAATAAAATCTCCTTCTCATGTATTTTAAGCTTCTATTCAATCATAATATATACCATCTTGAGGAGTGGCTCATAAATACGTTTTGGAAACCATGCTCATTGCGGACGCTTAGTAGGAAAGCCAGGATAAAGATCACTACACTGCCTACGTCATCAGGCAGTCATTCTATTCCCCGACATCAACCGGTGTTTGGAGTAACAACAATGCTTGTCGTAATGGCACATTTGGAATTAATACGTAAAAAATTCTTTTGGCGGCCAGTTATAATTACTGCCGGGTTTACACCAGTTTTACGGGGCCCGACTTCCATCCGCATCTTCCGCCGCGGTAGAAATCGCTTTAATTGTATGGAATAATTCTCGATTTTGCAAGCATAGAATTATTTAATATTCTTCATATAACTAGGTCATCCGAGTCCGAAAATGGTGATTTACTTATTGTGAAATAGAAGTGGAGGCAATGATCAGGAATCGATACAATTAACCCACAGCTCCCATCAGAGACACCAAAGAGAAAGAAAAACAAACATGAAACAACAGACCTAATCAAAACATCTAGCGGAAAGCCAAAAGGACAGTTACTTTCGCACAAAATGGCCAATAGGTTAGCCAAAATAAAATAATATAAGCGACACAAACACCCAAAGGCAAACCATAACAAAAATAAACCGCGACAGAAGAACCGCGTTGGAACGGTCAGCAGAAACGAATTCCACTATGGGGCTTAAATCGATTTTACGTGGCCA
This sequence comes from Lucinisca nassula, assembly GCA_963580285.1. Taxonomy (NCBI): domain Eukaryota; kingdom Metazoa; phylum Mollusca; class Bivalvia; order Lucinida; family Lucinidae; genus Lucinisca; species Lucinisca nassula. The sequence continues at coordinate 288,374 of CAUZLF010000370.1, read as the reverse complement.
CAATCCTTGCCCCTACTTCCGTCGCGATTTAGACAAATAATTTGTTCAGTCCGTAAGAAGGCCTCCTAATCAAACAACCACAGAAATGACACAACGGTGAGGACTCGACAGCAAGAAACCACTGAAATGCTGGAGCAAAGGAACACCAACAGTTAGACTCTGATGGGCCCGACCAGAGATAAAGCATCAGGCACCAACCAACATTACCTTGAATTAGATCTCTCTAATTCTCAATAAGCATTTACGCTGGAACCGTCATAGAATCTGAGGCCTGACCCACCGGCATGCAATTTAAATGGGAAGCAAAGTTATCAACCGTGATTGGATAACTACCATGCATGCAGTCTGTCGTATAACATTTATGTTGTACCCAATCGTTTTATATCGAAGAATGATTTTACGAAATTAGGCGCTGAAGTCATTGCGGTTATATATTTTTCTCAATTTATATACTAAGTGACCATAAAATTCGGGCTCCGATAGACCTTGTTGCAGAAGAGATTTAAGACCAATACTGAACCTTGGTATATGACTGAAATTGCTCCAATTTCTAACCCAACTTCTGAATATATCAACTGAATTTGAAAGGTAAAACTGACTGATTTTTTTTTTTTCATTGTTTTCTCTCTAAAAATGGTTTCTTTTGTTTAATGATGATAAAGAATAAATCATCAACTTAAACCTTTTTTTCATAATGAGTTCATCATTGCATGACCTACGAATAACAAAGTAGATCACTAAGACATTACTTTCTAGACGGGTTATCTAACATTGAAAGAGAACCAACGCAACCGAACCCATCTTTAGTGGATCTGGCCCTAGGTTAGGAAGCTAACTAAAGCCGAATATTTAACTACAGTGCACGAGATCTTATTAACTTCAAAGTGTCAGTGCACTTGATCATTGTCATTGAACAGATGTACGTGATCAAGCTGGACAAAAACGCTCAATTTCAGCGGGAATACAGATTTGACTTGCCAAATTTTATAACTACACTAATTTTGTTGATGGAAAGAGTAGCCAGAAGGCGTGATTCCAGACTTTATTCTGGTAAATACGGCAAAATTTCCTGTTCCATTCGTGAATGTTCAAGAACAGTGTACGGAATCCCCGTAATAATAAGTCTTTGTCAACTTGGAAACGATTAAACTCAAACAAAAAAGATCTTTTGATACTTTGAAGTACACTGTCTTGCCTTAATTACTTTTTGTCGTACTCTGCACAGTATATTATTCCAATATTTACATCTAAGGACTTATAAACGACAAAAATATATCTGATGTGAACCGTTTCTAGTCCTTGTCGGCCATATTTGATGACGTATAAAACCACGTGATCCCCCACCCTGGATATGATTAAAACAAATTACACTCTCCGTGATGATGGGATTTCCAGGTCTCATTGAAATGCAGGAAATTTAATGATCTCTCCACAATGTATTCATAACTTAAAGTGAATGACCACCTTTAAAATATAATTACTTCATTTGCAAGAAAAGGTTACTGGAATGATTAATCTCTGACTTTTATTACCAATTGAAATCTGCTTAGGTAATTAAATCAACATTTAATGATTTCAGTGAAGCCTTCTGGCAGCGGCCATATTTTCCCCAAGGTAATCCAAATGTATCCCAGCATCCAACATGTTTGCTCAATTCCTGACCTCAAGGAGACCATTGAAGCTCTGTCTCTCTATGTAGCTTCTAAAGTAGAAGTAATTAGGCTCTCTAAACAGGTTGCATTCTCAAAAATCCTTAAACAGGCTGTCAGTTCAGGATCTTACATACCGGCTTCATTATGTCTTTGGATGAAAATAAAGAATACAGTTATCCTGAGTTTGGTGCTATTGGTTTCATTGGGTGGTATTCATCTCAATGTCGGGTAAAAGTCCCACAAAATTGGAAGCAGCATCTCCAAAATGCCCTAAATAGCGGTGATGGGAATGTTAAACATCAATTCAAACAAACAAAATCTGTTCTTTCCTACAAAACAATTGTTTTCTGTAATCCTTGTCTGATCTACAGTTAATCACGTTGTACACCTGTACACTGTTTGCATAAAACTAGGACTTTATCCAAAAATGAAAACATAAATTATGGGTACTCCAAGGAATCACCTCATAGAGTACCCACAGTCTATGCTTTGATCTGGATTAACCCATTTAGTACCCAAAACCCCAAAAGAGGTACCCTGGCAAACAGTGCAGGCCCAGATCAGATGCCACAGCACACAGCGTCTGATCAGGGCTTACACTGTTTGCAAAATGTTCAGCCATTTTCCTAATAAATTTTGAGGAAAACAACCTGACAGCCCTTAATTTTGAAATGGACTCCTGGTATATACAAGGAGGAAGATTCCATTTTGTATATAAAAATGGTTGAGAAAAATATCACAAAAGACCATATAAAGTGCCATGAAATATTACCTAAAATTGTCAAGGCATGCTAAGGAAATGATTGGTTGAATGATACTGATAGGCATTAATTAATGAAGAAAAGAAAAAAAAACAACAAGTAATCAACAAACTTTCAAGTCCACTTGAAAACAGCTATCATCAAAATGTTTAGCACAAATGTTTTGCTTTGCATAAACAAATGTCTTGATGTTAAGATTCTCTGTTCCAAGATTATGAATCCATTTTATTTTACATAACTCTAAATTTTTCTAAGGGTCAGGGATAGAAAAAAGCTGATTCCTTGTCCAGTATTTGCCCTTACAAAAAGGCATTTTTATTAGCTCACCTGTCACGTAGTGACAAGGTGAGCTTTTGTGGTCACTTTTTGTCCGTTGTGCGTACGTCCGTCCGTGCGTGCGTGCGTCCGTAAACAATTTCAAATAAGTATATCTTTAATACCCCATGGTCAACCTTGATCAAATTTCATGAGAAGCATCACCAGGTAGGGGGAAAGGCTGCATAAGCACGCCTACGGAACGATAGAATGCGTAACCATTGGTTAAGAACGTGCAGCAATTAGAGCGACATCCGGTTAGGAATTAGATCGCTAAAAAAGGTAAAGAAACTGTGCAGTTTCTGTGTTTCATAAGTTGTATAATTTTTACGAGGAAGTTATTTAAAAAACGGGGAATTACATTCAGGAGCCCATTGATATCGGCATCTTTGGAGTAAATACCAAATCCCGTACTTCACACATTTTGGCTAAATTTAGTTTCTCCTGCTGAAGGTGAACTCAAGCCTTAGAAAACGAGTGGTTTTTCGAGGTGTTTGTTGCCTTTTATTTATTACTGCGCTTTGCTACAAGTTCAGCGTATTAACATGCACACACAATAAACATATATGGTTATATGTGTTGTGGATAGTTTGCTTGTCAATGCAGCACTAGCGAGAAATCACCACGGAAAAGGTCGAAAATGGTTGGTTACGCATTAGATCTATAGAAATGATAACAAAACTTGCAACTATAAAGCGGATCTGTTTTCATCTCCCCGGCCCCAGAATCACCCGCACCTTGTTCTACGGAACCATTTTTAGCCAACCTGATAAGCAGTGCGCTATTGATTCGATAATGACATAGTATTTTATGGAAACATTTTCAGTCTCCAGAATCATAGTACCGAATGATTTTCACGGACTTTTACGCTGTGTTTGTTTTATCAATGGTCCGGTAATTGTCTGAAATGAAATAAAACAGGTTTTGGAGTTTTAATTTCTGCGAAGAACTCCTCATCTGCCAAAATTTGCTGGTTAAGCATTAGATCGTCTGGTTGAGCATTCGATAACCAGAGGAGAAAATCACACCAGTTGCTGCCTAAGTAAATGCCAGCAGCTTACTACAATAAAAGGTGGTCTACATATGATTTCTAAATTGTGTTATAATCACCAGAGAAAGAAAGCTGTGATGAAAAATACTTTTCTGGACAAGACCATTAAATGTCTGGGTATCATGCTTATCTGACCGAATGACGCGCCGATCCATACATAGGAGGTCATTACTTGGTTTTGTAGAAAACAAAATGGCCAGCTTACGCTTTGTAATGGCGATTAAATCTATATCCGGATGGGACGGCCATTAATGAACCGTCTCATCCGAGAATGAAAGCTGTTCGCCATCCTGTAAATGAATTTGACTAAATCTCCTATTAACAAGAATTGCCCAAAATAAAAAAAATGGAGAGAACCCGTTCAAGAAACTCAAGCGTGAAAGGCTAAGGGTAAGATCGTTAACACTGCCGATACGAAAGCCTATTTGGCTTATGTAGGAGAAAATAAAATACCGTAAAGGCGTAGTAACGCGACACAAAAGACGTAATAACGCAAAAAAGGCGTAGAAACGCAAAACAAAAGACGCAGTAACGCCAATCAGAAGGCGAAGCTACGCAAAAAAGGCGTAGTACATGTAACGCAAAAACAAGGCGTAGTAACGCGAAAAAGTGCATACTTATGCAAAAGAAAGACGTAGTAACACAAAAGAAAGGCGCAGTGATGCGAATCAAAGGCGTTTTTACGCGAAGCAAAAGGCGTAGTAATGCGAAAAAAAAGGCATATTAACGCAAAAGAAATGCGTATTTGTTTTAGCTCGCCTCTGCAAAGCAAATAGGTAGCCGGAATATCCTACTCCTGGGACTGCGCATGCCCCCAAAATATATGTCTGTATCATGATCGATAACCCAGATCGGAGATCCCGTGAGTTCTATGCTAACTGTCAAAACGATAAGATAAAGATATTGTCTAAAACCAACTTCTTATTAATACAAACAGCGCAAGAATGACACACCATGTATTCTTAATCCTGTTAATCAAGACGAACTAGAATCCATTTGTAAAATTTATAAATTTTAAGTAAACAGAAGGACAGGTGCGTTCATTAAATAAATTGAGAGAAGTAAGTAAGTCAGTCAGTCAGTCAGTAAGTAAGTAAGGACTTTATTTAGTGAGGGTAGCAACATTTAGCACATACAAAAATACATGTAATAGCTAATCTTCCACGAGGCCGTCAGCTAATCTTCCATGATCTAATCGTCCTTCTTAATAAAACATACACGCTATAATATTTTGTTTCATCGGCAGTGTCATTTTTAGATATGAGGAAAAAATATAGATATAATAAATTGATAGAACATACAAGTTATAATATTTTCTTCCATCTGCAGTATCATGTTTAGATATGAGGAACTTTTGAAACCGTTTTGAATATGGAGCAATATTTTCTCACGGATGTATCTAGGCAGTGATTAGGCAGTTTACATTAAGCCAAAAGTCCAGTTTTTTGTTCACTATCGACCGACTGTTGATGATATTATATTTAGTACTAAAAAGGTTGTAGACATTTGTTTTCTCCACATCATTTTGTTTCTTTGAATAATCATTACGAAAACACGCCTATACAAATACAACGTAACCTTTATCGCCAAAAAAAAACGAAAATTTTAAGATGAAAAATTGTGATATTTTTCTCATTTCTGCAAAAAATATAATGTGATTTAAAAAAACAACAACAAAGGACTGGTGGGTCTATTGCCTCCGAGTGTAGGTAGGAGAAATAGTCTTAAACTGTTTCATTAATCTCTTAAATTCCAGTGTCCAATCAAATAGTGTAGATCTTCACCAGACGCCGGATTCTGCAGCGTCTGATCAGGGTCTACACTCTTTGCCAAGCCCATCCTATGTTTCCAAGATAACCCTCTTTAGTTTTTCACAACACTCTGACCTCACTGCGACTATTTTCATTCTAATAGTTTTCCCGACAAGTCAGTGATATTCACGTGCACTTACGCATAGAACAGCTTTTCTTCTGAGCACCTTTGGGTCGATTGACAAACAATTCCCAGTGGAATTCTTTTCACTGACTGTTACAAGGCGGTTCTTCTTTGGCGGTTTATTTATTTTATTGTTTGTCACTGATTGTATGTATCGCATTTTGGATAGCCAGCTGGTATTGATTCCTGATCATTGCTTTACTTCTACTTTTTATAAGCACCAAGTTTATAATCATGAGTGTCTTATGCTCAACCTGGCTCTCTAATGCTTGACCATAGAAACACGATATAGATTTAATCGCCATTAAAAAGCGTAAACTGGCCATTTTGTTTTCTACAAAAGCAAGTAATTGCCCTTATTTACGAATCGGTGCGTCATTCGGTCAGATAAGCATGATACCCAGACATTTAATGGTCTTGTCCAGAAAAGTATTTTTCATCACGGCTTTCTTTCTCTGGTGATTTTAACATAATTTAGAAATCATATTTAGACCACCTTTTATTGTAGTAAGCTGCTGGCATTTACTTAGGCAGCAACTGGTGAGATTTTCTCCTCTCTGGCTATCGAATGCTTAACCAGACGATCTAATGCTTAACCAGCAAATTTTGGCAGATGAGGAGTTCTTCGCAGAAATTAAAACCCCAAAACCTGTTTAATTTCATTTCAGGCAATTACCGGACCATTGATAAAACAAACACAGCGTAAAAGTCCGTGAAAATCATTCGGTACTATGATTCTGGAGACTGAAAATGTTTCCATAAAATACTATGTCATTATCGAATCAATAGCACACTGCTTATCAGGTTGGCTAAAAATGGTTCCGTAGAACAAGGTGCGGGTGATTCTGGGGCCGTGGAGATGAAAGCAGATCCGCTTTATAGTTGCAAGTTTTGTTATCATTTCTATAGATCTAATGCGTAACCAACCATTTTCGACCTTTTCCGTGGTGATTTCTCGCTAGTGCTGCATTGACAAGCAAAATATCCACAACACATATAACCATATATGTTTATTGTGTGTGCATGTTAATACGCTGAACTTGTAGCAAAGCGCAGTAATAAATAAAAGGCAACAAACACCTCGAAAAACCACTCGTTTTCTAAGGCTTGAGTTCACCTTCAGCAGGAGAAACTAAATTTAGCCAAAATGTGTGAAGTACGGGATTTGGTATTTACTCCAAAGATGCCGATATCAATGGGCTCCTGAATGTAATTCCCCGTTTTTTAAATAACTTCCTCGTAAAAATTATATAACTTATGAAACACAGAAACTGCACAGTTTCTTTACCTTTTTTAGCGATCTAATTCCTAACCGGATGTCGCTCTAATTGCTTCACGTTCTTAACCAATGGTTACGCATTCTATCGTTCCGTAGGCGTGATAAGGTTTTTGGGCTGATCAGATTGGAATTCTGGTTGCTATGGCAATATACAGCTCCCATAGACTTACAATGGGAAAAAATTAAAATATCTTCTTCTCTGAAACCACAGGGCCCAGAGCTAAGATATTTAGCATGTAGCAACGGCCAGTGGTCACCTACATAATTCCTGCCAATCATGCCCCTGGGGTCCAAATGGGCGACACCCTGGGGCCCCTTCGCTCCCATAGACTCATAATGGAACAAAAAGCTTCAAAAATCTTCTTCTCGGAAACCACAGGGCCCAGAGCTCTGATATTTAGCACGTATCAACGGCAAGTGGTCACCTACAAAATTCCCGGCAATCATGCCCCTGGGGTCCAAAAGGGTCACGCCCCGGGGCAAGTTAGCTCCTATAGACTCATAATGGAAAAAAAAGCTTCAAAAATCTTTTTCTCTGAAACCACAGGACCCAGAGCTTAGATATTTAGCATGTAGCAACGTCAAGTGGTCACATCATAGTTCCTGCCAATCATGCCCCTGGGGTCCAAACGGGCCACGCCCGGGGCCCTTTAGCTCCTTTAGACTCATAATGGAAAAAAGCTTCAAAAATCTTCTTCTCTGAAACCACAGGGCCCAGAGCTTAGATATTTAGCATGTAGCAATGACAAGTGGTCACCTACATAAATCCTGCCATTCATGTCCCTGGGGTCCAAATGGGCCACACCCTGGGACCCCCCATAGCTCCCATAGACGCATAATGAAAAAAAAACTTCAAAAATCTTCTCTGAAAACACAGAGCCCAGAGCTTAGATATTTAGCATGTAGCAACTGCAAGTGGTCTCCTACATATTTCCTGCTAATCATGCCCCTGGGGTCCAAATGGGCCATGCCCAGGGGCCCCTTAGCTCCCATAGACTCATAATGGAAAAAAGCTTCAAAAATCTTCTTCTCAGAAACTGTGAAGCACAGAACTTAGATATTTAGTGTCTAGCAACATAAAATTGCCAGCTACATAAATCCTGCTTACCCTGCCCCTGGGGTCAAAATTGGCCACGCCCGAGCTCATCACCTCCAATAGACTTATAAGGGAAAAAAACTTAAAAAATCTTCTTCTATGAAACCATAAGGCCCAGAGCTTAGATTTTTAGTATGTAGCAACGTTAAGTGGCCACCTACATAAATCCTGCCAGTTATGCCCCTGGGATCCAAATTTGCCACACCCCAGGGGTCTTTAGCTTCCATAGACTTACAATTGGAGAACTTTCAAAAATCTTCTTCTCTGAAGCAATAAGTCCCAGAGCTTAGGTATTTAGCATGTAGCAATGTTGAGTGGTCGCCTACATGAATCCTGCCAATCATGCCCCTGGGTTCCAAATCCTGTGGCCCCTTAACTCCAACAAACTTATAATGGAAAAAAAGCTTCAAAATTCTTTGAAACCATGAAGTACAGACCTTAGATATTTAGTATATAGCAACACAAAATCCTGCCAACCGTGCCCTTTGGGTCAAAATTGGCCAAGCCCAGGGCTCATTAGCTCCTATAGACTTATACTGGAAAAAACTTAAAAAAAATCTTTTTCTCCAAAACCATAAGGCACAGATTTTGTTTGATTTGAGGTTTTACATCCCCGTCAACACTGTATAGGTCATTTTGGAGATGTCTCTTCCAATTTTGTGGGACTTTTACCCGACATCGAGATGAAATTACATCTCAAGTCCTGTCATTGCAATCGATAATCGATTAGTATTCGCTAAGATTTTTGTCATTATTTTACCTGTCTGGCTTTCTGTCTGAGCATGACTCTTACCATATGTTGCACTTTACCATATGTTGCACTTTACCATATGTATATTTGAACAGACAGGCCTGAGCAAACAGTGTAGACCCAGATGAGATGCCGCATAATGCTGCTTCTCATCAGGGTCTGCACTGTTTGCCTCTCATCCAGCTATTTTAGGCATAACTTTTGGTAGTAAATTGTACCTATCAAGTAATCGATTAAAAGCAAATCAGAAATGATAATCATTTTTATGGAATTTATCGATCAATTAATCGATTATACGATTAATCGTCGCAGCCTTACCCACACCATATGTTTCTAACAAGAAATTAAGGAAATAACCCCTTTGTCCGAATGATTCTGGCTAACAGTTGGGCAAGAGGCAGAGGGTGCCTTTTATTTGTTTTTTCACTTTCATTTTCCAGTTTCTCTCCTGTCCCTCCTTCATTACCTCCACTATCACTTCCTCCACACAAAAAGACCAACAAAGTTGAACCCTAACACGATCAAAATCACTTACATGAACACTACTGGTTAATCATATACAGTCAAGAGAAACTGATTTTATACTTATTAAGACTTAAAGAGAGATATGATTAAAACAAATTTCACTCGCCGTGATGATGGGATCTTCGGATCTCTTTGAAATCCATGAAATTTAATGATCTCTCCACAATGGATTCATAGCTTTTATTTCTCCTTAAAAACATTCGTTGTTTGTACCCACACTGAAGGTTTTTAACAAGAAATAAAGAAAATAATCCCTTAACCCTTGTCCTGCTGAGCCCGGATATGCCTTATCTTTGAAACAATGTAGATCCAGATCAGATGGCTTCTGAAGAAGCCATCTGATCAGGATCTTCATTGTTTGCCATCCAGTTTATGCATTTGTTGCAATAATTTGCATCAAGTAATCTGATTGGCTGATAATCAGTAGTGGGTGTGGCATATATGAATATTCAGCAGGACAAGGGTTAATTATCACTTGTTACCCCTCCTTGTATGGTGCTATGTGGATTTCTGCATTCTCTTGAATCATAATTTATGATCAGTATGTTCTGTGGTCATCCTCTCACTGTTTGATTTAAAGAAAACATTCAACTCTCAGTGGTGAGGCTAAGATGACAGTGTCATGTATCTTGCCCTCAGCAGTGCATACGAATGATACTGGCTGACATTTGGGCAAGTCCTGCTATCTTTGCAGTGCTCAGGGGAGGCAGAGGGTGACTGTTTTATTTTTCTGTTTCTTCACTTTCATTCATATTCCGCTTTCTCCTGTCCCTCTTTCATTGCCTTTCTCTTCACACAAAATGACCCTCAAAGTTAAAGCCCAGCACAAAATCGCATGTACACTACTGGTGAACCATATACAGTCAACAGAAACTATTTTATTTTTCAGTAGAGAGATATGATTAAAACAAATTTCACTCGCCGTGATGATGGGATGTTCATGTCCAATTGAAATCAATGAAATTTTATGATCTCTCTACTCATCAGTTTTATCATTGCCTCTAGTATGACTATATAAATTCTGTTTGACAATATCAGGATCTTCATTGTTTGTCATTCAGCTTGTGGCTTTGTAGGAAGGATCTGCAAGCTATTTGATAAGTTGACAGTCACTCACTGTCAGAAATGGTTGTGGCAAACAAAATTTATTCAGCAGAACAAGGGTTAAGTCTTTGTTTCAGTCATGTTGGAAGTAGTTTTTCTCTATTTTCCAGTGCTGCAGATGCAATGAATTACTATGTGGACAGAGTCATCACAATTACCGGGCCGGTGGAAAATGCCTCAAAAGCTGAGGGCCTCATCAGTGACAAAATGAGAAAATGCTTTGAACGGGATATGCAGAACTATGTAAGTGTAGATGACGTACAAGTATAGGTATTGCACGCCCCATATTTCAATTGGGGACTGCATTATAATCGAAGCTGACCTAGTTCACAGGCCTCATATTTTTCAGGCCTTTGCAGGATTTCCGGCTTTTAGAGCGCGATTTTTTTCTTGATTTCTGGATTTTTTTCCTATATTTCTGTTTAAAAATTGTTACCCTTATCCTGCTGAAAAAATTATTTAGCCACACCCATTTCTGACTATTCACCAATCAAATTACCTGATATAATGCATTTGTTCAATTCACAAACTGCATTGCAAACAGTGTAAATCATGATCAGATGGCTTCTTCAGAAGCCATCTGATCTGGATCTACACTGTTTGCAAAGGTAGTGGTTGTCGTGTTCAGCAAGATGAGGGTTAAGGCTGCAGAATCGGGCCTTTCAGGCATGGAAAAGCTTGGTCAGTATGAGGCCTGAGTTTAGTGCAAAAGCAGATTATGATATGACTGCTGCTTACTACATGAACCAGTTACTCCTGTTCTACAGTTATTGAGATTATGCAGACTCCTTTAAGAACTGCAGAACTGCAGGACAAAACCGGGAATTTACAAAATGTCTTTCACTCTGTGGCAATTTGCAGTCCTGCTATATTTGAAATCTTTTGTCCTACAAATTTCTATTCCTACAGATTCACGTTTTGTCCTGCAGTAAGTTAAACTCCGAAAAACGTCCTTTGACACTTCCAAGTTTTTCAGGGGTCTGGGTTGACGGCAGACTTCAAGACTTCTTGCACGTGCATGGACCAATCATATCACATTTTATGCTGATCAGTACATTCTCACCAGAACCTTAACTGTTTACACTTAAGGGGAGTGGCTACACCTTCAGCTGAGGCAACATCTGCAAAAGTGTTTTTGTCTTCCATGCATGTCAATAGGGTCAACTCTTAAAGGAAAGAATTTGCCTGAAGAGCAAATTCTTTCCTTAAGAGTAGACCCCTTTTTCAGTGGGACAGGGCTTATAGAAAAGCGAACAGAAAGTGCCGGAAGTAGTCTGCCTTTGAAAAATGTAAAAATCTGCCAGGTTTTTTCGCATTCCCCTTAATAAGGGACAGAGATGGGAAGCAGGTTCTGGGTGGGTGTGGGGGTGGAAACATTTAGTTTACTATACTTGAACTAATCCTGTGTTTATGCTCAGATTTACAGGAAGTGTCTTTAGTAGTATGGCTACTTGTTAAACGGAGGCTAATTTTGTACAAAAAAAACATGATTTTCTCAAAGTGGCTAGTCATACTTAGAAGCACTAGTTTGAAAGGAATTAAAGTACTTAAGAAGCCATTCAAGAAATGACTTTCCCGTGGCATACTCTTTTCATCATTTTCTCAGAATAGAGATGCAGATGTTCCATAATGATCCTAAGTACTGGGACTGACAGGCCTAAGCAAACAGTACAGACCCAAAAGGAGCAGTCTGATCAGGGTCGACACTGTTTGCCAAACTGTCTGCACCTTTTTAGACTCCTTGCAGGATCAGGAAACAAATTTTAAATTTTGGGAAAATTACAGCTACTCTCCCTTCCATTTTGAAAGGAATTAAAGTACTTTAGAACCCTTAAAGAAATGACTTTTCCTCGACATACCCTTTCATCATTTTCTCAAAATGGAGATTCAGATGTTGCATTTCAGCTGTCTGTGAAAGTGTATCCTGCTGAATAACTAAATCAGCCACACCCATTCCTGACCATCAGCCCATCAGATAACCTTCAAATTCACAAAATCATTAAATGAACTATAAACAATTTAGATTCTGATCAGATAGCCATCCTATCTGGATCTGCACTGTTTGCAAACGGCAAAGGTAGGGGTTGTCATGAGCAGCAGGATAAGAGTTAACTGGTTTGATTTAGCGACCATTTACTGGTCCAGCTATGCCCTGAAATGACAATACGAGTGAATTTTTATTTTGCACTTGTCCTTGGATAAGCAGGAAATGTTATGTCCACAGGCCTGCTTATGCGACTAAGAATGGTTCACTCATACTGGTACCAGATTTGCACATTAACCCATTCAGTACCAGAAACCCCAAAACTGGTACCCTGGCAAACAGTGCAGGCCCAGATCAGACGCCGCAGAACACGGCGTCTGATCAGGACCTGCACTGTTTGCTAAAAGTTCAGCTATTTTCCGAATAGTTTTTTGAAGAAAAAAACAAGATGACACCCCTAAATTTTTAAATGGACTCCTGCTATATACATGGTGGAAGATTCTATTTGGTACAAAAAGGGTTACTGGGAGCCTATTCAAGCTGCAGCATTGGCTGTTTATCTGTTGTATAATATAATTCAAGGGAGTGCTGTTGGACTCCATGAAATACCATTCTATGTCATAGTGGTTGAGAGTGCTGCTGACTCTAAGCATTAGGTTTCTTACCACAGTGAGATTGAGTCTCGCTCTGGTTACATGTGAGATACCAAATTCTGCAATGGAAGGTGAGGTGCTTTTTCTTGTGATACTTGTTTTCTTCCACCTGATTTATCAATAATGGGAGTTATAACATAGATATCTAACTTCAGGACTCGACTTTGAAAGCATCCAGTGGAGTCTCATTAATATCTGATAACAAATTTTTTATCGGTATTTCCGGAATGTAAAATTTCACTTTTGCCCATTTTGTATTAGACTCTATATTTCAGAATCCCAACTACGGTTTCCAGGGTGGTCAAGGTATGGGCCCAATGGGTCCTGGTTTCTTCCAAGGTGGTAGAGGAGGTGGTCCTTATCAGTCCCAACAGTATATGGTAAGTATTCATAAAATTTTTCCTCAAGTGACAAATTATTTAAAAGCAGTTGTAATACCTTCCAATGGTTATAAATCAGTCTGATCCGGTGACTCGATCTCACTGGTGACAAGTCCCTGTTAGCCAAGCAATATTCTTTAACCCTTTTTATACCGGAAACCCACAAGACCGGTGCCCTGGCAAACAGTGCAGGCTGAGCCCAGATCAGACGTAGAAAGTTGCATCTGATCAGAGCCTACACTATTTGAAAATCCAAATAAATTTTAGAGATAGCACAACCTGTCACCCCTAAATTTTGAAATGGACTCCTGCTATAACAAAGAAACATCATCATCATCTGATATCAACAGATTTTTTATTAACATGAGCAACGTCTACAGCATAAACTGCATAACAAAAGCTCCCGTCTTCATAACCAGGACTAAGAAAAGAAAAAAAAAGGGTCCAGTTTGCATGATAGCATGAAGTATTTTTCTATGGTCATTCTAGTCTTGCAGCAAACCCCCCAAAAAAAACAAAAAAAATCGTTGATTAGAGTGATTCTTCAGGTGAACATCTAAAGCTTTTTGGGAATGATATTTATACATAATTTATGCTGATTTGTGAGCCTGTGTCAAGGCAAGTCTAGGATGTACGCTCAACAGGTGTTTATGAAGTAATAAGTAAAGTTATCCTTCAATTATTCTCTTTGCTTTATTTGGATCCATCTTTAACCCTTTTTGTACCCAATGGAATTTTCCTCCTGATATACGAGCAGGAGCTCATGTCAAAATTTAGGGGTGTCATGTTGTGTTTTCTTCAAAATTGATTTGGAAAATGACTGAACTTTTAGCAGACAGTGGAGGCCCTGATCAGACGCCGCATTCTGCGGCGTCTGATCTGGGCTTGCACAGTTTGCCCTGGTACCCGTTTTGGGGTTTCCGGTACTAAATGGGTTAAACAACGTTTAAACTTTCATAGAAAGCAGTGTTGTTATGAATGCTGTAACTAAAGGATTTTATACCGTATTAAGTGAAGACTTCAAGAGTGAGGTAAATGATTAATAGATTTCCAATCATTCGCAGTTTCCACCAGAGGGCAGCTCAGCCCTGAGATGGCTAATACCTTCCTTGGATGTCTGATACCTCATTTCCTAATCACATATTTAAATGCTTCGGAGACGTCTTCGGTTTTAGGTCTGCACTGTTTGCCTTGCTAGCATAATGCTGTTTTTATACCCCGGCACACAAATGTTGGGGTGTATTATGATATACTAACAACGGCAATTTGCCATCCATTAAACTGTCTGCAACATGTTTGATCTTTCTATAATCTTTACATCATTGGGCAAGTTCTGCAACGCGGAAGGTCAGGTGGTTTTTCTCCAGGTACACTGGATTTCGCCCACCTCTGGTTAACCAAACGATCGGCTCAAAATGACTGATCTAAAGGGTTGTAAAACCAAAAAAAAAAAAAAGGGAACCATCTTTAAACCATCATAAAAGCAGGGTTATAATGAAAGATGCTATTAAACCATTTACACCTGAATTGAAGTGTGAGGTACATGATGAACATATTACCAATCATTCGCAGTTTCCACCAGAGGGCAGCTCAGCCCTGAGATGGCTAATAGCTTCCTTGGATGTCTGATACCTCATTACAGATTGAAACACCTAGCAGTACAAACAAGTAGCCCCAGATACGACTTATTTGATTTTGGGTCTGCATTTATTTCCTTTCCAGCATTATGCTGTTTTTATACTCAAGCACATCCCCCCCCCCCCCCCCCCACCTGCTGATTCAAGAAAGGCAGTTGTCTGTTTCTGGTAAAAGAATGTGCACTACTGGTTCACTGCTTACGTATAAGCCTGCCCAGGAAAAGTATGGCTGGGTAAACTCACCAGCTCAAAAATGACCTAAATAATGTTGACTGGGCCGTTAAACTCCAATACAAACAAACGTCTTATTAAGAGATTGTGGTGTATAAAAAAAATGTCATGTGCAACAAAAACATATTTAGGGCCCTGCAAGATTTTTGTGGGTGATATATAGTAATCACCCTATCCTTCTGTCTCTCCGTCTTCGTTTTCATATTTCTTAACTTGCAAACTGTCACACATCAGCTTCATACTTAAACATTAGGTCACAAGAACAATACACAATTTCATGGCAAGTTATATAACTGTAGCTGCAATATTGTCAGAGTTATCGCCCTTTGAAAAATTAAAATTTTTAGCATTTTTTCAGGTTTTCTCTTTCTCGGGGTCATACACTCGTGCATGCATACACACACGCATGCATGCAGACTTATGCATGTATGCATGCACTCATTATTCGGTTCCAGCTTTAAGCAATGTTGTTATTATGAAAGCTGATACAAAAACATTGACACCCGAAGTGAAATGTGAGGTAAATGATGAACATATTTCCAATCATTCGCAGTTTCCACCAGAGGGCAGCTCAGCCCTGAGATGGCTTATACCTTCCTTGGATGTCTGATACCTCATTTTCTAATAAAAAACAGATTGAAACACTTTCATCCCTTAAATGTAACCTCAGATGAGACTTCTTGGGAAACATGGATTTTAGGTCTACGTGCTTTGCTTTAGCAGCACTGTTTTTGCACATTTCCCAGACATCATATTGAAATTAAAATTGTGCCGGGGTATTTTCCAAATCAGTTTTGAAGAAAACACAGGCTGACACCCCTAAATTTTGAAATGGACTCTTGTTGTCCTATATATGAGGAAGATTCTATTTGGTACAAAAAGGGGTAAATGACAAGTGGTGTTATGTTTGTGATTTCAGGGTCAAGGTCAGTACTACCCAGCAGGCCCAGAGATGATGCCTCCCCCACCCCAAGAGGAGACAGAGACAGCATTCTTATATATCCCAGAAACAGCTGTGGGAGCCGTGATTGGCAGCAAGGGAACCAATATTAAAAACATAATGAGATTGTCAAGTTCAAGAATAAAGGTAAGCAATATGAGAGAAAAGGCTGGGAAAAAATGGCATTTGCCTATCTTGGCAAGTGGATTTATGTCACACACCAAACTAATCCACACATGCTAAAATACTAGGTGAATGCATAAAAAAATCAGGGAAGTCCAGATGAGACCCAGCTTATTTAATTGGAAATGGAGCTTTTGTTTCATTGGAGAGGGAGGTGAAAGAAATTGTGCAGATTTAAGCCATAGGTTCGCTGCCATTGGTGCTCACCGGCTTTTGAGTTGTTGTAGGAAAGAATGTTTAATGTACTTGTTAACAGCTTGCGTATAATCCTGCTCTGGAGAAGATAAACTAATAAACTCACCGGCTTTTGAGTTGTTCTAGGAAAGAATGTTTAATGTACTTGTTAACAGCTTGCGTATAATCCTGCTCTGGAGAAGATAAACTAACAGGCTCCATATAACCTAGATAGTGTTGACTGGGCCATTAAACGACAAATCAAACCAGAATGAGATAAATCACTTGCCATGTCAGTCTTTGGTCCGTTTTGGTGAGGAAATGTTATTTACCTTAACTTGAAAATCTGTGTACATTGACGATAATTGTAGAGGCGCTGTAGGAACAGTATAGAGCTAAGTCAGACTGCTCCTTCATAAGCAGACTAGTTTCTGCACTGTGCTGGAGGTCAGGTGGGGCATGAAAAGTACTCATCCACTTACAATGCTGGGGGACGGTTCAAAATTAGTCCAGAAGCTATGAAATTTACCAAAATCTGCTTGTCTTTGGTCACCTAGGTTTGCAGAGGAAAAGTATGGTCAGGTGAATTGACCGGCTCAACATGACAAATAAAGTTGACTGGTCTGTAAACTCTGAACCAAATAAAATATTGAAATCCCAGCCTTGAAATGATGACATTCTGGTAGCCGTACTGAAGTGTTCTGTTGAATACCAACACAGTTCTGATCAAGGCTTTCAAAGATGCCAATGAGACCAAAATTTATTTTGGACAGCCTGTTGTGAAAAAAAAAAAAAAATGGCCGCAAAAAAGTTTTGCAGGAAAAAAAAAAAAAATGAAGATGCTGGTTCTGCAGTTAAAGAAATTTTATTTTATCATTTCAATGGTTTGATTGCAAGCTGCTGAGAAACACTACAACGCAAAATGTCATGTGCTGAATTTTTTTTGCTAAGTTTTTAAAACTTTTTTTGTATGCAGGTAAACAATGTGGGCCCAGATCAGACTGCTCCTACAGGAGCAGTCTGATCTGGGTCCACACTGTTAGCCAAAAATTACTTTTAAGGTAACTGGCAGACGGCAAAGCAGACGACAATTGTCGTGATTAGCATTTTACAAAAAATTGAGATATTGGTAGTTCGAGCCACTAAAGGTTAATCATAGCTTGGTTAGGAGACATAATGTTGATGACTTTAGGATTTCTTTTCAAACCATTGTAAAATAAGTGTTATGTGCACTCAAATTGCCTCATTGAGGCAATTAATGAGGCAATTCTAATGCGTGCACACAGCAACAGAGTACACACAACATACCTTTTGTAGAAAAGAAAACATAGAAAACAGATCCCTAAATTATTTTTCAAGCCTTACCCTGCTGAACACAACAACCAAAATCTTAGCAAATAGTGTAGATCTGCCATCTGATCAGGATCTACACTGTTCATCTGTCAGTTTTCGTAAATCATGTTAAGTAGTAAGTATAGTTGTAACAGATAAAATTGAGTAGGCGGAGCTATTCAGGTGTTGTCAATATATGTCAAATTCCCTTGAGTCCACCGGAAGATTCATGTAGTGCTTTTCACACGCTTTCTACAAGCGGACGAAATGACCATATACGCCACAGCTATGCTTGTGTTACAGTAGAATTCACACAATCGGGTGACTTGGTTTACCTTTTATGTTAATGAAATATTCCTAAGGCAGGTACAAACGATAGCTCCGCCTAGTCAATCTTATCTGCGACTACTATACTCTGATTGGTTTATACTCAGAAATGGGTGTGACTAAATTTATTTAACAGGATAAGGTTTAATATATGTATATATAGAATATAGAAAGAATTCTGTAGGAGTTTAAGAGCGAGTTCAAGTTTGCCATGGTAAACAGGTCATCAGCGTTCAAGTCATTGAAGTTTTACTGTTCCTGTGTCTCAAAACTCCAAATAAGGAGGCATAACAAGGATAATTAAGGGGAATTGGGAACACCTGGCAGATTTTTCTGCCATTTTTCAAAGGGAGACAATTTTTGGGACTTCCTGTTTGCTTTTCTGTAAGCCTTGTCCCACTGAAAAAGGGGTCTACTCTTAAAGGAAAGAATTTGCTCCTCAGGAGCAAATTCTTTCCTTTAAGAGTTGACCCCTATTGACATGGGCGACAAAAAAGCTTTTGCAGGAGTTACTTCCCCTTAAGGTGTTCCCATTCCCCTTAAGAGATAATTTCTTATTTCTCAAAAAAAAAAAAAAAAAAACGTATGTTGTTGGTACTTGTTATTTAGAGCCATGTTTTTCCATCACTAAACTCGTTGCCAGGTTGTGAAATGGCATTAATTGTAGGACAGATCTGTTTACATTCTTCAAGCATAGGACAATCACACGGATAATACACTATTGTTTAAGGTCCAAGTTAACACCTAAAGTAAAACAAAGAAATTTTAAAAGGCTTTTGTGGCCTAGCGACTTGATAGCACTGTCCTCAGTTTACAATGCTGTCTCTTAAAGAAATATTAGATCTCAAATTGCTCTGGGCTCAAGCCTTGCTCGGGTAACATGTTAGATGCCAACTTCTGCAGCGGAATGTCAAGAATGTAAATTTTACATGAAAACACATTTTCTCGCAAAACTTTTGAACCTATTGTGAACTTAAGGGTCCCTAGTGGCAGAGTATTCAGTTGTGTGTAAATGTTTTAAAATATACAACAATACAATGTAGAAAGAATTGAACCATAAGCCTTGAAATGATGACATTCTGGTAGCCGTACTGAAGTGTTTTGTTGAATACCGATAAGGTGCTGATCAAGGCTTTCAAAGATGCAAATGATTAACGGAAAATTTCTGCAGAAAATAGAATTAAGAAACTTGGTTCTGCAGTTTAACAAATTCTGTTGTATCAGTTGTCACTGAGATTGAAAACACTTGCAGAAGAGGCAGCTCTTTCTAGAAAAGTTGTAAATTGGACAATTCATACAAGTACCCACAAGCCCTCTTAGGGCAATAAATACTATCCAGAAATTATCCTTATTTGGAGCTTAACCCTTGTCCTGCTGAGCCCGGATATGCCTTATCTTTGAAACAATGTAGATCCAGATCAGATGGCTTCTGAAGAAGCCATCTGATCAGGATCTTCATTGTTTGCCATCCAGTCTATGAATTTGTTACAATAATTTGCATGAAGTAATCTGATTGGCTGATAATCAGTAGTGGGTGTGACATATTTAAATATTCATCAGGACAAGGGTTAATGAGGATAATTAAGGGATAATTTTGTCATTTCTTGTTAGAAAATTTGATTATCGATCACAACAGCAGCACTGATAGATATTTTCAGCTCAATATTATCCAGCTGTGGTCTGGAGCTATCAAAGTTGTTGTCCTTATAACAGTCTTGTAGAAGTATCCTGGGTACATTTCAGATTTTACCTCAGAAAGAGAATGAGGAAGCAGAGGGTGATAGGAAAATGCCAGCTGGTAGAATGGAGGAGAGAAAAGTTATAATAACAGGCACTCCTGAAGCCCAGTGGAAGGTAAGATCTTCACTAGCTAGTGTATGTCTTGGTTTATGTTCCACCAACAGAGTCCTCCGTGGTGTAGTGGTTATGCTACTCGCCTTGTAAACCAGGGGTCGCAGGATCAATCCCAGGCTTTTCCAGACTTTCGGATGAGTCTTTAAACCGAGGTCCTGTCTCCGTTTGACCTTCGCTGTTGATGAGACGTAAAACTCAAACACTCACTCCACCAACAACTGAGGTCATATGGAGGCAGGACCTTGGTTTGAAGAATCATCCAAAAGTCTGGAGAAGCCCGGAATCAAACCATGACCCATTGTTTGAGGAGAGTAGTTTAACCAATGAACCTTGGAGAAGGCTTCTGCGTATAGTGAGACTAAATAAAAATGTATGTTTAGGGTTTCTAGTCAAGGAGGAACAAGGAAACTAGTTTACCCTCCTTATCTGATGCTAACAACTTCATGGATGATTTTGTTAGTAGCTTGTTTTCTTGCACACCAGACAAGCAAATCCGTGATTTTACCCTGGGATAGAAATTTATGTTCTGACCCTGGTGTTCCGACCCCAAATCGAATATAATCGCGTGTTTGATAAATGCACTGGTTGATTACGACCTTGTGTGCGCGTCGTTAAGGTTGGAGTCATGCACGATCTGTGACGTCACTTTACATTCATGCAGTGTCAACACAATATGGCGGACGTTGGTAACCGAAGTGACTGCAGCATTGAAATTCCGCGCTAAGAAATGGAAGGTATGCAAGAAAAAAATCCAATATGGGTGTAAGGGGTGGATAGAAAAATCCGTCCCTCGGGATCACTGTCCGGCATCACTCGGCAAGCCTCGTGATGCCGGACAGTGTCCCTCGGGACGGATTTTTCAATCCACCCCTCACACCCATATAAGATTCTTATAATATCATATGGGCTTTGACAAACAAAATTAGATCTTTGAGCATGTACACTAGTAAAGACTCAAATCAGCTTGCATGTCCACTTAGACTGCAACCTTCCCTGTAGAAATGAAGGAACTTGGGGTCACAGAGGATCCAGTGTGTGCACAAGAAAGACTGACACATTTATCCTAAATATTTGGACGCCTTGAATGGTTGGAAACAGATCATGCATTTGGCTGTATTTTGAGTATTGCCTAAATGTTGCCATTAAGTTCTATACTATGTCTTGATGGTGTCAATGTAGGCATACAGTAATAGCTGTCTCCACAGGTAGAAGATACTGTATATTTTCTGCTCACTACAAAACAGCAGACATTACTTGGCAGATCTAAACGTTTGAAGTATTGTTGTTAGTGGTCAAATTGTTAACTCTTTGTACCAAATGGAATCTTCCTCCTTATATATAGCAGGAGTCCATTTCAAAATTTAGGGGTATCAGGTTGTGTTTTCTTCAAAATTGATTTCGAAAATGGCTGAACTTTCAGCAAATAGTGGAGCCCCTGATCAGACGCTGCAGAACGCCGCGCTCTGCGGCGTCTGATCTGGGCCTCCACTGTTTGCCAGGGTACCCGTTTTGGGGTTTTGGATAGAAAAGGGGTTAAGTACAAAATCTAATACTCTAGTATTTTTGCTGGAAAAATGTGAATAGCTTTTTTTTTTTTCTCAATCTTCTTAGAAGTCCCACAAAATTGGAAGCAACGTCTCCAAAATGACCTTTACAGTGTTGACGGGGACTCTAAACCTCAAATCAAACAAATTCTATGATCCTAATTAACATCTTAACATAGACTGATTAAACTTTTGTAACGTGTACATGCAAGCTACTCTGAGTTTTCTGTTCTTCTCTTAGCTCCTTGATTTGTTGCTCCCCTGGTGCCTGTAAACTGTTTAAGTGCAGGGTAAGAAGTCAGTCAATTCCAGGTCCTTCTTTCCATGGAAATTGGTAAAATATTTTCTTTGTTCATTCACTCCCTTCCAACTTTTTCAAGAGGGGGAGTTGACTTTTTCTGGTGAACTTTATTGGTTAACAGCTAGCGTATACACTTGCCCAGGAAAAGTGTGGTTAGGTAAACTGACCGGCTTGACATTACCTTCATGGTGTTGACTGGGCCGATAAACAAAAAAACTAGCCAGTAACAGATCACACCTTAGGCTAATAACCTTTTTATGAGTATTCCCTTTTTGAGAGAATTGCCTAAATGTTGCCATTAAGTTCTATACTATGTCTTGATGGTGTCAATGTAGGCATACAGTAATAGCTGTCTCCACAGGTAGAAGATACTGTATATTTTCTGCTCACTACAAAACAGCAGACATTACTTGGCAGTTCTATCCCTTTGGTCCATTTGTTCAAAGCATCGTTAGTTAACAATGTCCTTAGTTTTGAACAACTGGACTTAGATGTAAGAAGCTGATATTCAGAAAATCTGAAGATTTTGTGAAAATTTTGTTGGTTACAAAGTTTGGTAATGTTGTTTATTGTCTACTTCAGGCACAATTTTATATCATAGAAAAGATCAAGACAGAAGTAGGTTTTATAAGAATTGCAGATGTTCATCTTCGATCCGAGATAGCAGTGCCTAAACCTTTAATAGGTCGTATCATTGGAAAGGGTGGGCAGCATGTAAGTATATGTATTGAAAGGATAGAACTCCAGTTAAGGAGTAACACCGGAAAAAAAAAAGTTTTTGCCGACCCCTTATCCCAAACTTTTTTCTTGGGGATTGATTAGCCTTTCCTGTGGTCTTTTCTCTCTCACTGTTGTCAGTTTCTGGCGAAAGAATGTGCACTGTACTGGTTAACCGCTTGGGCATAAGCCTGGCCTGACCAGGAAGTGTGGTTTGGTAAATTGACTGGTTCGATATGACCTAAAAATGTTATTGGGTCATTTAATTCTAAACAAACTTGTTAGAATCGTCTCTTGAGAGGTAAGAAAAAATGTTGCTCGTACCAAATACGACTGTCAAATTGGTGATACGCCAAGGCCGTTCCATTGCAGTCGTATCGGCAATGGAAAAAAAAAAAAAAAGTGACGCCTGACAAAAAAGCAATCGAAATCGCGTTAATTTTCGCCGCATCAGTCGTCAACAAAAACTGTTCCAATCTTCAAGAACGATTCGAAATTCATCCATTCATGAATGATGGCATTTGTTTTAATTACGCTGAAGCACTTCAACCTTACCTTTTGAGGATCATATATTGAATACCGATCCGCTTATATTTAATCAGCCTCAAGTTATGACAACTATCAACATGATTAGGAAACCGATTATTGATGCCTGATTACATAACGGTATACATTATCTAAGGGAAAGCTGCCCGCATTATTAACTATATTAACAACGCCTGAAGCATGAACAGTAACTTTATGACAAGCGTGCATAAAAATACGATCCTGAATATTGTTAGGCAACCACATTGACTTCTACAGAGTGTCATTTTCGAGAAAAAAAAAATTGGGTTCGACAGATCTACAGATTCACATTGTCATGTAGTTAGGAATTAAATATCATAACAGACGCGCAGACGATAAAAAGTTAAGACCACTTTTTATGCCCCCGGAATCTAAGAGATTCGGGGGCATATAGTTTTTGGTCTGTCCGTCTGTTTGTCCGTTTGTCCGTCTGCAAAAACTTTAACATTGGGCATAACTTTTGAATGGTAAGTGGTACAGCTTTCATACTTCACATGTGTATACCTTATCACAAGACCTTTCCAGTGGTACCATAATTTTTGATCTCGTGATCTTGAACTTGACCTTTGACCTATTTTTTTCAAAATTTTTAAAAACATTAACATTGGCCATAACTTTCGATTGGTAAGTGATAGGGCTTTCATATTTCATATGTGCATTCATTGTCACAAGACCTTTCTAGTGGTCCCATAATTTTTGACCTTGTGACCTTGACCGTGATGTTTGACCTACTTTTTAAAAACTTTAACATTGGCCATAACTTTCGATTGGTAAGTGGTAGGGCTTTCATATTTCACATGTGCATACTATGTCACAAGACCTTTTCAACAATCCCATAATTTTTTACCTTGTGACCTTGACCTACTTTTTTAAGACTTGAACATTGGCCATACCTTTTGATTGCTTAGTGATACTGCTTTCATATTTACAATGCGCTGTCCGGGGGCATCAGTGTTTCACAAACACATCTTGTTCTTTTTGTGGAGAATCTGACAAAGTTTCTCCGGAAAAATGCAAGAATAGATATCAAATGTAAGAGAAATTTCTGGCGGCTATTTCTCCCAAATCGCAGAAATTCACATTGAAATGGATTACTCTGTATTTTGTGGAGAAACAAAACAGAAGCAACAACTGGGCTAGGAAAGTTATAATTAATGTAACAGCGAATTTATATCCGACCAGGCAGCATTAGCGCTAGCTCTTTCTGCTTAGCGTCCGCAGGCCGCAGATGCAAGAAAATTTGTGTCCATGACTCATTTTTTTCGCGTCCTTTGGCCATTGGCGAAAACTCTTAACCGAAGGCTTAAAAACCTTATTTATCGCCGTTTTCCAACACGTGTATATTGGCGCCTTTGATTATTGCATCATGGTGGTTGTTTACTTTTGACTCCACTTCTATTTTTTATACTTTTATCATCCCGACGTATTTTTTTCTCGCAACATTGTCGTCAATGCATATCTGAGATAGAACCACCGCTGCACAGACTGATCTCTTTGTCCGCCGTGTTCCGTAAACATTTGACCAAAATTATATTTATTGAGTGACAATGGCAGGATTAATCTGTAATACTTGGGTACTCATATATCTAATTGTGAATCACAGGTGGTCAGCGCGCAGTGCATGCTTATTTACCGCTATCTATCAAGTAGCCGATTAAATTAACACCCTATTATGTCTCGCCGGCGTCTTTGAACATTAAGCAGAATGACAGGCAGCGCATCATAAAAGAACGCAAACACAGCAACACAGAGGCAGACTGATTAGCTTTCACAGATGCGCTTGCTGATCGGAGTCTTCACTGGTCGCACGTTTTATTGTATTTTTGCTGAGCGCTGAATTTCTCGCCTTTTACCAATCGCATGCAGTTGCTACAATTCGTGGAGATTCCCGCCTTTGAACGTGTAGCACATAAGGCCGCTGCAGACACAAAACATGGGTTTGAAAATGTTTTGATGACAATATGATCTGTGTGACGGCTGAAGACACCGACCAGCCTGCACAGTCTGATCAAAACGAGCCTTCAATGGCATCTGGGAAATTCCCAAAAACACATGCGAAGTAGATGACCACATTGGCTGGATTTTCATTCTTTAGAAGAAAAAGTAATTTTTCATTTTGCTGTCTGCCAGCTTATTAACATGAAAATGTATATATGGGTATGTTACGATGATAGAACGTGTTTAACGTCTTTTACATATGGCCATTGCCACGTCTGACATTATTATAAGTGAGCTTAGCAGCCATCATGTCATAACAGATGAAGATACGACCCTAGTTTTGAATTTAGGAGACCCGATACTCTCAAAGAATCACAGGATACGCCTATGTCTTTGGTTGAAGGAGTAACAGTACTCCTCGGGCAAAAGCTTATCAGTAACACTGACTAACACATTGTTATAACATCAGTCATTAAATGTGGCATATACACTAACGTTTTTTTTCGGCCTTTTTGCCGATAAAAATGTGATTCTCGGCGAAAATCACACGGATAATACACAATTGTTTAAGGTCCAAGTTAACACCAAAAGTAAAACGAAGAAATTTTAAAAGGCCTTTGTGGCCTAGTGACTTGATAGCACTGTCCCCAGTTTACAATGCTGTCTCTGAAAGAAATATTAGATCTCTCATTGCTCTGGGCTAAAGCCTTGCTCGGGTAACATGTTAGATGCCAACTTCTGCAGCGGAGTGTCAAGAATGTAAATTTTACATGAACAGACATTTTCTCACAAAACTTTAGAACCTATTTTGAACTTAAGGGTCCCTAGTGGCAGAGTATTCAGTTGTGTGTACATGTTTTAAAATATACAACAATACAATGTAGAAAGAATTGAACTATATGCCTTGAAATGATGACATTCTGGTAGCCGTACTGAAGTGTTTTGTTGAATACCGATAAGGTGCTGATCAAGGCTTGCAAAGATGCAAATGATTAACAGGAAATTTCTGCAGAAAATAGAATTAAGAAACTTGGTTCTGCAGTTTAACAAATTCTGTTGTATCAGTTGTCACTGAGATTGAAAACACTTGCAGAAGAGGCAGATATTGTAGGTGCCAGAACAATTAACATTTTGCCCACAAACAAGCTTGTTCATCTAATGATGCTTTGAACAAGATGGGTCAAGAATTGAAATGAACAGTTAAACTTGGTAATCTTACTTGCTGAAGATTGTGGATGCAGCCTAATATGAACTACCGTAATGATCCGTAGTATTGGGACAGATTGGCCTAAGCAAACAGTGAAGACCCAGATCAGACTGCTCCTGAAGGAGCCGTCTGATCAGGCTCTACACTGTTTGCCATTCCCTCTGCACCTTCTGGACTTCTTGCAGGTTTGGGAAACCAATGTGTCAAAATGTTAGGAGAATTACGGCAAGTCTTTTAACTTGTCTGAATTGTTAGTTTTACCTTATTCTTTTTTTCATTTTCCAGGTGAAGGAATTACAACGGGTCAGTGGTGCAATCATTAAAACTCCTGATACAAAGAATTTCCCCGACGTAGAGGAAGTACCGGTCACAATTATTGGACATTTTTATGCCAGTCAATTAGCTCAAAGAAGGATTAGGGCCCTTATGAGCCAGGCACCCCCAAGACGGGGACCTCAACAAAATGGCATTTAGACTATAACTTTCCTATATTGAAATTATGGTCAGTAGATATGTCGGAGAAGCTTGGGCTTGAAGACTCTTTTGAAATTCTTACGACTTATTGATTGATGACTTGTAAGAATTACGAAAGAGCACGAAAAGCATCAAAATGAGGATATAAGTACGAGAGCCGCGGAACGAGGGGTAGTTAATGTCAAATAAGAACAAATTTTACATGAGGGTGGCCATTGTTAACGTTATTTGTATCATGGTCCAGATTTATTTTTGATACTTGTTGATGATATTTTTTCTTTTTGTTGTTTTTTTACAAAACAAACAATGGGCATTGTTTTTCATGTCCAATGTGCTATATTGAATCCATCATAATTACTGCCATTTATACATTCAAAGACCTTCCAGTATTGTTTAATGGCATTGTTTACTCGAGTTTCTGGTGGAAAGGACTACATTACTTATACGATTCAAAAACAACAATTACTTACACGAATAAATAAAAAAATATACAAGAAAACAGTTCTGGCATTCTGATGTTTAGCAACTCTGTCCCTGGTCATCTCCTATACTGGCTTCACAATATTGTTCTATCTGTTCTCCATGTAATAATGTTAAAAAAATGCAGTATGCTCAGAGATGCTCAAACTGGACATTCATGTGACCAGGTACACTGTTTGTTGACACAGTGAAAATTTTGAACACAATTTCTCTAGCTAAACGAACTTTTTAAGCACACCCCACATAGTAAGAATTCTAGATTTTTTTTTCCATAATTTATATTCAAATAAAATAGATCAGGTTTGTTGGTGTCGAGGGAGTTCAAGAATCCCTACAGTAAAAAGAAGAAAAAAAATCTACTCCTGGTTCAGGTAGTCTGAATTTGACCATCAGCCAGTAGGGACCTGTCCCTTGATGCCCTTCAAGTATGATCTTCAATTATGTTAAACTACCCTTGAAGAAGTACAATACAGGTTACATGTCAGTTTCTTATATTAATGTATGTTTTCCAGCCAGTATGGCTGATTAACTGTATCCCATCTTGACGCTATTTCTGTATGATTTTAATTCAAATTGCAAAAATTGTTGATATGTTTATTGAGGAGTTAAACATCTGTGCATTGAAAACATCTCGTAGTTGTAGGAGTACTGGGGAAAATTTTGGAATATTTTTTCTAATTTCGCATGTTTTGGGTATTTGCCATAAACATCTCAATGAGACAATTTCAACAAGTACCCACAACAGACGTCTATCAAGAAAAAAGGGGAAATATCCCTTGATTTTCCACATGCTCCTATTAAATCTGGAGCTATGACTCGTAGCCGCAGATATTATTTTTCTTATTTCTGCACGAAAACATATCTTGTTGGTACTCATTATAAGCACCTCACCGAGGCGCTTCTAATGAGTACCCACAACATATGTTTTCGTGCAGGAATAAGGAAAGTCCTTTTCGGATGAAAAAAGCACCTTGTCTGCAGCTATGATTATTGACTTTATCAAAATACAAGGGATTTCTTTCTCATGCACTGTTTTCCAAATTGCATACAGTATAATTTGATCGTTCATATTCTGTGACTCTTGGACCGAGCCTTGGTCACATTTCCCTTGTGTACATATTTAGGTTGGAATATTACAATAGGCATGACATTTTGACAATATTTGTTACAATAAGCCAACAGTTATCAAATATTAAAGAAGGGCATGGAGAGACCAGTTGTTCAAAAACTTATGTTGTTAGTTAACATACCCTTATCCTGCTGTTACTGACAACCCCTACCTTTGCAAATAGTGTAGATCCAGATCAGTTGGCTTCTGAAGCCATGTGATCAGGATCTACAGTCATGCTGTTTGTGAATTTGAACAAAAACAGTGTAATGAATAGTCTGATTTGCTGATAGTCGGAAATGGGTGTGGCTAATATAAATATTCAGCAGGAAAAGGGTTAGAACTTCATTCTGGTCACTAATGAGATTAAGCTAACTGGACTCAAGATGTAGAAATCACTGAACACCCCGTGTTAGGGAGTCTGGAGTCCTAAGTGTTCAGTGTAGTGTTTGTGTGAAAATCTGAAACTTGCCCGGCTTCTGTAACTAAAATCGTCATGCTACCATGCCCATTGTGGCATACTAATCTTTGGAGTAAATTCAATCAAATCTGAAATAAGAAATTTAACATCTATGAAATTTTGACTGTTCTTCATATATGAAGAAATTATTGAGATCTTCTGGAGTGTGAAACCTTCGAGCTGACCATGCATAAAGGGTCCTTAGATATTGTAGGGAAGGCCATAGGAACAAAGGCCATAGGAACAGATAAGGTTCTTGTTTTTTTGATAATTGAAGGAGAATTTTTGTCAATTTTCCATTAAAACCTATATTATGGGTATTCATTAGAACCACCTTAACAAGGTGATTCTAATGAATGCCCACAACATAGGTTTATATGGAGAAATAAGGAAAACTATCGTTCATTTATCACAAAACACCCACCTTATTTGTTACTATGGAAGACTCTTGCAAGTTGCACATGTGCAGTCTTAACAGAGTCTATCCCGAAATGGGGGTCCATTTTGCCTGGTGCAGCTCGTTTATCTTTTGGAGAGCCATGTCAAGTCTGTACATCTGCTAAAACACCACAGCTTACTTCATTCCTGAAGGGAAATGGGAACACCTTCAGGGGAGGCAACTCCTGCAAAAGTATTTTGTCTCCCCTGTCAATAGGGGTCAACTCTTTTTGCTCCTGAAGAGCAAAGTCTTTACTTTAAGAGTAGACCCCTTTTTCAGTGTGACATGGCTTATTGAAAAGTGAACAGGAAGTCCCTAAAGTTGTCTCCCTTTGAAAAATGGCGTAAAAATGTGCTAGGTGTTCCCATTCCCCTTAAGGGTCTACTCATCAATGAATGAAAGGATTTTCTACTCGGGAGCAAATTCTTTCCATGAAGAGTGAGAGAGACAAAAAGTATTTTTTGAAGAAAGTTTCCCCTACTGATGGTGTGCCTATCTCCCTGTTGATGGAGGGGGATAAACTGGCTGTAGCCCAGTACATTTGCTTATGTTGGGCTTGGCAGGACTCTGGCTGTTATAAGCTATATCATAACATCATGCAGTGTGACTTGGCATATGTGTTTGAATGTTAGAATTGTAAAAAGCTTGTGTGGGCTTGTTCAACAATACTGGCAGAGACATTGCCAGTTTTGGCAGCCACCAAAGAAGTCCTTGAAAGAATGGAAAATAAAGTTGGGAAACACCGTGTGCATTGAGTGATCAAAACACGAGCAACGATTCTGATTTGTTGATGCATTTGCTAAGAGTGACTTAACCCTTATCCTGCTGTTCACGACAAGCCCTATCTTTGCAAACAGTGTATCTCCAGATCAGATGGCTTCTTCAGAAGTCATCTGATCAGGATCTACACTGTTTGACATTCAGTTTATGAATTTCTTGGGATAAATTACATCAAGTGATCTGATTGGTTCAAAGTCAGAAATGGGTGTGGCTTAATTGAATATTCAGCAGGATAAGGGTTAAGACTTTGGTTAGTTGTACATATTTAGCTGCTGCCAGTCTACATGTTTGATATAGCTTGTAAATCATTGACTGCATCATTGGAAAGTGCCTTAATTTGTGTACGCAGGGCATCTTGTATGGTGTTAGGTGAACAGTTACACTCACATGAATTTGTGGCCATTTTAAAGGGCAGCTACTTGTTGAAAGAAGTAGCTTCTCTGGTCCGGGGACGCTTGACTAAATGAAGACTCGGCTCGGTTTGGAGCCAAGCTTACCTGCAAGAGAAGTCCCTTATTTGAAAGAAGTCAGATCTGTCTGTGTGCAACATGCCAATATGCCCAAGTGAGAACTATGATCAGCCTGTAAATCGGGCCCCCACGGTAATAAAACATTCATGCTCAACTTGACTTAGCATGAAATTTGTTGTGCTCTTAAAAATTAAAATACAAATAAGTGGGCTATTTTTCTTTCTCAGCAGAGAATGTTATTTGTCCTGCTCAAAAATTTTAAAATGCCAGCAATTGCTGGCATTTTAAAATTTCTGAGCAGGACATATTTCAAGCCCAAGTAAGTTGAGCATGTAAAGTTTTATAACCTCTGGGCCTGTCGAGTTTGATCAGAGTGCTGGCATAATATGTTAATCCTTTGGACACAAACCTACTTGAGACCGTTGTCGGAGTCCATGAGCTGGCGAATTTTCAGTTGTATTTATAGCACTAGATGAGAAGTATAGAGGAGTATAATGGGATTAATTTCCAAGGCGTATGAATGACAGGGGGGTTGAGACATCGTTAAAAACACCAAATTGTCATCAATTTATTTCTTTATCCATAAAAATGCCATGGGTACTCGTTAACCCATTGTATGGGGGAAACCACTAAAGGGGTATTTTGGCAAACAATGCAGGCTCAGATCAGATTCCACAGAATGTGGCGTCCGATCAGGGCCTGCACTATTTGCTAACAGAATTTTCCATCAGAAATGGAATAAGAAAGAAAAAGTAGGCCTTCCAGCCCTTATATGACAAATGGACTTGTCCAACCTATAGCATTGGAAGAGTCCACTAGTTTACTCATTAAGTACCCATGGCATGTTTCTCATATTAACTCTTATCATGCTGTTTACGACAACGCCTATCTTTGAAAACAGTGTAGATCCAGATCAGATGGCTTCTGAAGAAGCCATCTGATTAGGATCTACACTGTTTGACATTCAGTTTATGGATTTGTATAGAATAAATTACATCAAGTAATCTGATTGGTTCAAAGTCAGAAATGGGTGTGGCTAAACTGAATATTCAGCAGGATAAGGGTTAAAGGAAGTCGATGATCCCTTTATCTCCGTACTACTTGTCTTCTGGAGCTCTGTATCTGTTCACCTTCAGGTAGTTTTCCAGTGGTGTTTTCTAAAAGTTCTTCTATATTACAAAGATTCACAAAATCATAGGCTCCTTTAGGTGTGATTAAATGTTCAGTTTAAAAGCACTGTTTGGTACCAAGTATTCCTTCCTACCTGGAAAGGCAAGCTGATGATTTTGTGAAAAGTTGTTCTAAAGAAGAGGTCCACATTGAATACATAATGTTGGACAACATTGTAGTATATAGTTTCTGTACAGCATTGGTCCTGGGTTAGATTTCATCCTTTCTATTTCAGGGAATAAAATTTTTGTATGCAGTAAACTTGATATACCAAACATAATTGGTGCAGAACAAAAATGGAATCGCTATACATTTCCATTTTAACAACCATTAACGTTTGCCTGGGTTCATTTGTTGGGTGTGTCATTGGCTTATACCGTAAAAATCCAAAACAATTTGGACACCTTGAGGACTTACTGCAAGTCTCCTAAAAATATTTAACAAATTTGTTTCTGCAGTCTCCTAAAATTTTTTAACAAATTTGTTTCTCAATCCAACAAGGAGTCCAAAAAGGTGCAGATGGAATTGCAAACTGTGTAGACCCTGATCAGACAACTTCAGGAGCCGTCCGATCTGGGTCTGCAGTTTGCTTACCCCTGTGTATCCCAATACTCTGGATCATTACGGTAGAACATATTAATTAATGAATATGCCAAATCATAGTAAATATCTTCTGCTCTTCATTATGATGGATTTGGTAATATTTGATGCCTAGCTTCCCATCACTGTAGATCGAAATATCACATCTCGACTCTTATCTTGCTGTTCACGACAACCCCTCACTTTGCAAACAGTGTAGATCCAGATCAGATGGCTTCTGAAGAATCCATCTGATCAGGATCAACACTGGCATTCAGTTTATGAATTTGTAGCAATAAATTACATCAAGTAATTTGATTGGTTGAGACAGAAATGGGTGTGTTAAATGAATATTCAGCAAGATAAGGGTTAACAAGTGGGCCCAGGTTTGTTACGTGCAAAGTTCAGGGTATTGGTGGAAGAATCTAGGGTTATTGTTGTACAGTGGCTAGTACGTTATCTGCCCTTTTATTCAAAAGGGATAAATAGTAAATAAAAAAAATATCTGTTCAGCAAAAAGATTGGCTTTTGAAAGTTATTAAATTCTCGACTGTTTTAAATTCTGACTGTTTTTGAAATAAGTGCACAGAAAATTAAAATATACTACTGTCAAGTTGTTAAATTTTCTAATTACGTTTCCAAAAAGCTGAAAGTTAATCTTTGATATACGATAAAAACAAACCATTGCTGATGATTTGAACTTTATTCTTGTGATACTTATCAAAGAATTTGATTAAAATTTGGTGCACACGTTCTGTCAGAGGTAATACGCTGCTTGTTATGATGTTTTAAATAGATTAACGAGCAGAATAAATGAACAAAGTATAAACTTTTTATTAACCTATACCACTCTCTAGGCTAATTCAGTAGATGACAAATTATTTCCTTATTTTTCTCCGAAAACAGATTTTGACATCTCATGCAAATGAGCTCCAGTGGAGACCATTTGCATGAGATGTCAGAATCTGTTTTCAGCTCATGCAAATGAGCTCCAGTGGAGACCATTTGGATGAGACGTCAGAATCCGTTTTCAGCTCATGCAAATGAGCTCCAGTGGAGACCATTTGCATGAGATGTCAGAATCCGTTTTCAGCTCATGCAAATGAGCTCCAGTGGAGACCATTTGGATGAGATGTCAGAATCTGTTTTCAGCTCATGCAAATGAGCTCCAGTGGAGACCATTTGCATGAGATGTCAGAATCTGTTTTCAGCTCATGCAAATGAGCTCCAGTGGAGACCATTTGCATGAGATGTCAGAATCTGTTTTCAGCTCATGCAAATGAGCTCCAGTGGAGACCATTTGCATGAGATGTCAGAATCTGTTTTCAGCTCATGCAAATGAGCTCCAGTGGAGACCATTTGCATGAGATGTCAGAATCTGTTTTCAGCTCATGCAAATGAGCTCCAGTGGAGACCATTTGGATGAGATGTCAGAATCTGTTTTCAGCTCATGCAAATGAGCTCCAGTGGAGACCATTTGCATGAGATGTCAGAATCTGTTTTCAGCTCATGCAAATGAGCTCCAGTGGAGACCATTTGCATGAGATGTCAGAATCTGTTTTCAGCTCATGCAAATGAGCTCCAGTGGAGACCATTTGCATGAGATGTCAGAA
Source organism: Lucinisca nassula (assembly GCA_963580285.1). Lineage (NCBI taxonomy): Eukaryota > Metazoa > Mollusca > Bivalvia > Lucinida > Lucinidae > Lucinisca > Lucinisca nassula. The sequence continues at coordinate 254,363 of CAUZLF010000370.1, read as the reverse complement.
TCTGTTTTCAGGGGAAAAGTAAGAGAAATATTTGTGTCGTTTGCTGAAATATTTTCCCAGAGTGCTAAGTATTTAAAAGGGGAATGGAGAAACCAGTATCATTTTCAGAAGGGGAACAAGTTTTCTTGATAATTTACAGGTATTTACCTTAAATATTCGCACACCGCAACTCGTTACCATACTAGTTCTAAAATTTGGAGTAGTACAATTTATTACACAGTTTTGCCTAAACATTATAGGTGGATGAGCTGCAAACAGTGTAGACCCTAATGAGGCACTGCATCTCATCTTGGTCTACTCTGCTCAAGCCCGTGTGTCCAGATGCATAGGTAAATACGGTTTATCAATAGTATTCCTTCTTATTTACTTGAGCCTGTCAGTGTAACCATTAACCCTTATTCCGTTGATCATGATCCCTACCTTGCAAAGAGTATAGATTAACCCCTATCTTTGGAAACAGTGTAGATCCAGATCAGATGGCTTCTTCAGAAGCCATCTGATCAGGATCTACACTGTTTGACATTCAATTTATGGATTTGTAAGAATACATCAAGTAATCTGACTGGTTCAGAGTCAGAAATGGGTGTGGCTAAATTGCAGCGAGAGAAGGGTTAAAATCGGATCTACACTGTTGTCAAGCAATTTGTGAAGTGAAAGAATACATTTTATTTTATTATTGAAGTAATTTATTTGATATTGAGAAATGGGTGTGGCTAAATTAACCCTTGTCCTGCTGATCCCGGATATGTCTTGCATTTCAAACAATGCAGATCCAGATCAGATGGCTTCTGAAGAAGCCATCTGATCAGGATCTTTATGGTTTGCCATTCAGTTTATGAATTTGTTGCATCATGATTTGCATCAAGTAATCTGATTGGTTGATAATCAGTAGTGAGTGTGGCATATATGAATATTCAGCAGGACAAGGGTTAATGTAATAAGCAGAATAAGGGTTAAAAGCAAGAATTTTCTCCTTGAAGAGCAATATTTTTCAGTGGAGTATATCTGAATTGATAAGTGAAATTAACGTCTTGATAGATCCCTCCCCTACAGGTGAAACCATTCCCCTTGTCGGTTCCCTTTCACTACATGCTTGTTGAAGTAGCAATTGAACAGTTATGTTGAATTGTCATTGGTTTTTTGCAAGTATTGGTAGCTTAACCCCCTGTATTGATTTACATTGGTGTTGTATTGAAATTTATATACAGCAAATGAGCACAGACGCACATACACGGAAAATATGTAGTTGTTAAAGCTACCGAAAAAAAGAAACATCCTGCTACTCCATTGCATGAACGTTGCACAAAGAATCCAGCTCGTGCAAGTTGATCAGAGCTTGAAGTGGTATTCATTGGTGTATTATTAAAACCACAGTATATAGCAGGTGAACTGATTTTTCTATCACTGGTTATGTTTTCAACAACTGGCCTTGAAAGTTAATCCAAAATAAAGCTTAACCCTTGTCCTGCTAATCCCGGATATGCCTTATCTTTGAAACAATGTAGATCCAGATCAGATGGCTTCTGACGAAGCCATCTGATCAGGATCTACATTGTTTGGCATTCAGATTGTGAATTTGTTGCAATAATTTGCATCAAGTGATCTAATTGGTTGATAATCGGTAGTGGGTGTGGCATATATGAATATTCAGCAGGACAAGGGTCAAAGTAAGCTATAGTTTGTAAGCACTATTCAGTTTTCTTCCTGGTGTGTTCTTCAGCTGCCGTGCAAAGTAGCATATGATCTGGGCCTGAGGGCCAAGTTTTGGGGTTTTCCCCGAGAGAAAATCCGGCTTAACCCTTGTCCTGCTGAATATTTATATATGCCACACCCACTAACGATTATCAACCAATCAGATAACTTGATGCAAATTATTGCAACAATTTCACAATCTGAATGGTAAACAATGTAGATCCTGATCAGATGGCTTGACGAAGCCATCTGATCTGGATCTACATTGTTTCAAAGATGAGGCATATCCGGGATTAGCAGGACAAGGGTTAATATTGCATGTGTCTCGCCTACTTTTGACAAGTATTTTGGCAGTTTAGATATTGTGCTCATTTGCTGTATGAAGTTACTGTTGTTTCCAAGTTTTGATTTTCACATCCTTACCATGCTTTGTGGTATTTAGCAGTGGAACAGAAAAACTGAGGACTCCGATATCTAGCGTTTCTACCTAGGCCTAGCGGGTAAGAGCGCCGACTCTTAAATATTAGGTGTCTCCCTGCTGTGGTTCGAGCCTAGCTTGGTTCACATGCGAGGTGCCAAGTTCTATAACAGAAGGTCAGGTGGTTTTTGTGCAGGTGCTCCCATTTCTGCCCACCTGATTAATATGTGAAATAATCTTGAAATAATCTTTGTTAAAAAAATGTTTGGCTCTGTCCAACAAAGTTTTGATGATTATTAGGCCTAGGTTTGACCTTGGCATTAAGGAGTCCTCGTGGCCGGAAACTTCCAGCTACATTGTAAACCAGCGAACACCATAGACTCTGCTTCAGTGGTAAAAAAACACGAAGAAAAACAGTATTTGCCACCCTAAGGAGTATGTCCGTCTTGAACATATAACCTGCCATTTGTCATGGGAGACGGCTTAATTGCATATGCTGTGGGTACTTGTTAGAATCACCTCACCAAGATTCTGACAAAGTAACCATAATACAAGTTTTAACCCATCAAATGCCAACCACGACTATTGTTGTGTGCTTTGACGTCTGCTGGTTACTTCAAAAGTCATTTTTGCAAACTGTGGACCCAAATCAGACTGTTCCTTTAGGAGCAGTCTGATTTGGGTCCACACTGTTTGCCTGTACGCAAAAATATTTTTAGTTTGCAAAAAAAATTAGCAGACGACATTTTCAGATGTTACTCCTTGTCTGGAGCAAATGCATATACCGTAGAAACCCTAAAAATTAGGACACATTAAACAATTGCTGTAACTGTTAAATTTTTGATAAATTTGTATCATAATCGAGTGTCCAAAAGGTGCAGAATGACTGACAGTACAGACCCGCATCAGATCTGGGTCTGCACTGTTTTTGCTGTGGCCTATCTGACCAGTGGCAGTTTATTAAAAAATTTGATCTTTGTAAAGTTTATCAAACAAAACAAAACAAAAAAATAAATCTAGTATTAAACCTTATAGGCAGAATATTCATCTTTGGTGTTTGCTGATTTGCCATGTACAGTCCATAGAACTAAAGTTGGTTAACTTACGTATACAAGACCCTGCTAAAAAAGCAGCCATTTTAGTGTTAACCACCTAGGTAATTCAGTTAGATTGTTTGGAGAAATTTTGCTTTGAACTTAAAAAAATGGATGGAAGCTTCATTTCTAGTCTTCTCATTGGCTACTTGAGCAGACATGACATGACGGCTCTAAGCAGTCTGGTCTCAGTATTGGAATCCTGTTATGTTAGTCCAGTCTCATTTGTATTTACCGTAATTATAGCTGAGATTCGTGTCGGAGCGGCAGTCATTAATGGGGTAGTGTTACTGCCCAACAAGTTACAAATGTGAAATAAAGATCATTACAATATAGGAGCCATATTTGGACACGATTGTTCCAGTGAGACAAACAGTTAAACTGAATTGCATAGCTACTCAACTATTTTAATTTTCTTCTTGTAAAAACTTTATGGTTGTATTTGAGCTGTTACACAGTTGGTCAGCCTTTGTATAGTTTCTGTTGGATCTTTTATTACAAGTTGCTTTTCATATGCCAGATGCAGACAGATAATAAAAAAAACCCGTCTGTGTAGAACTTTAGGAAACATTCAGCAGTCCCTTAACCAGTTTAGAGATGGGGAAATAACCAGTTTTATGGGGGCTATTAAATTACTTGCCATTGTCAGAATCTCATTGAAGATAGGCAAAAAAAAAAAAAAAAAAAAATCAGTAATTATTGATTTCTTTAATTGAGGACAAGGGCTTAGTTTTGTCAAACAAAGTCAATTTCAAAATGATAATTTTATCATGTTTGCACACTTTCCTAATTTTATCATGTTTGCACACTTTCCTTGACGTTTAGATGGTCAACAGGCCCAGTATTTGTAGGACATTTAAAAGAAAAAAAAGTCCTTGTCAACTCTATTACAAAGACAGAACAAAAAAAAAAAAAAATAGCCCCTGTCAACTCTGTTACTATTAAAGACCGAACTTTATAATCTGCATCTTGCAATTTCTGTACAAAGCTCATACAGACAGTTGAGTCATTAACAGAGAGAAGTTACTTGTTTTGAGACCATCGTTTATTTCCTATAGTATTGCTATTATTCTTGTAGCTAGTATACTCTTCTTAATAACACACACTGTGGAGATGTTTTTATATTTGATCATGTTTCAACAGTTTTCCTAACATCATGATCTTACTTCGAATGTCAAGAGCAATTGTTATCTGCATCTTATCAGAGAATGATTTTTTCCATCCTGTTCAGTGAATATTGATATTTCAACATTGTTAAGTTTTTAACTTGAAGGATGATTTCCAGTCAGGGTCCCAAGGTTGTAAAACTTTTTTCATGCTCAACACACTTGAACATGAAATTTCTCACTTGAAACATGGAATATGTCCTGTAATAAATTTTAACCCTCAACCATGTTGCTGAACCCCAATATATCCTTTTTTGAAAAACGCATAGATCCAGACAGCTGGTTTCTGGATCTTTACCATTTTCCATTCTGCTTGTGAATCCATGGTAAAAATTTAAACTAACACAAATAGCTAAAAATTGGATGAGTGCAAATTGAAATATTCAGCAATGTGAGGGTGAAAATTCCAACTGTTGTTGGCATTTAAGTGTACAAGCAGGACATTGGAGCAGGAAAATGGCCTCATTTGTTTGTACTTTTATATTTGAGAACTTGAGATTTCATGCTCGGTGAAAAGTTTCTGTAACCTCTGACTCTAACTGAAACTTGTAATGATATGTAAGAATATTATTTTCATTCAATGGTTGGTTATTTCTGTACTGCAAATAGAGACTGACAGAATTACCCATCAGCTGGATAAACTAAAAGCCCTGAAAAATCTAAACTGCCACCATCATGATGTCAGCCTGCTTCTTTAACTGAGATTAGCCCTGATGAAAACTGGCCACATTCATTGGATGCTAAGCCTTACCATACTCGTAAATAATCCTGTGTGGCTCTTCATTGTAGAAGTACGATTTGTTCGCCTGAGAATTTACCAGTTTCTGGGTTCTTCGAAAATAGTACCAATACAAAATGGATTTTACTAAACTGGCACAAACTAATATAAGGTTGGCAGTGGTGATATTTTCTAGGGCTTTGATGTTGAACTTGTTAAGAAGAGCATATAGAATTCTTTAATTTGCACAGTATTGCATCCCCAATATCTGTCTTACAATGTGTATCAGTTTTGTATTTTGTAAAAACTGGTAGTTAAAATGGAGACGACTGCACTGTAACAGTTACACATCTCCTCTCACTGCTCACTGAATGACATCTGTATCGAAACTGTTTATCTAATCAGGCCTTTACATCATGAAACTAATAGCTGAAAGGTTTGAGTGGATGGCACAATTTAGATAACGGTGAAATTCCACTTAAGACCACCTAAAATTAAGACAAATTCTCCCATAGAAAGCATATTTTTGAAAGGTTTCGGCCATTCTTTGTGTGTTTTCTGGAAAGAGACCACCTTTTGGACTGTTCAAAAGTGGTCTTAAAGACCACTTTTGAACAGTCTCATAGGTGGTCTTATAGATATTTTACTGTACTTTCAAGACTGAAGGAAGATATTGGTGGGTAATTACACACATACTATGAAAAGGAAGATATCTTCCATTTCTTAACATGTACATGCAGATAACCTACAATATCTTCTCTGAAATATGTGACATCTTGTGAACTGAATTGCTCAAAACCTCCCTATCATCAGTTTTCTGATATAGGGATTCTTCATCCATTCCTTTAACCTTTAGCATGCTGTGGGCTAAAATAGCAGAAAGACAAATTGATATTTTTTCTTAGTTTTCCCCCAAACAGGATTTGACATTTCATGCAAAGACTTGTCAAATCCAGTTTTTATGGAAAAAATAAAAATATTTCAGAATGACGTCTGCTGAAAAAAAACAAAAAAAAAAAACAGCATGCAGAGCGTTAATGGACCTCCATGGCCAAGTTATTAACCCATTTTGTTCCAGCAACTCCAAAAGAGGTAATTGGCAATTAGTGCAGGCCCTGAATGGGGCCTACACTATTTGTAGAAATTTCAGGCATTTTCCAGATAAATTTTTGAAAAAAAAAAAATATCAACCTGTCACCCCAGTTTTGAACACAAGTCCTATATACAAAATGAAAGATGATTCCATTCAGTACAAAAAGGGCTGAACATATTGGGAGTTTTAGGGTGCTTTAACAAATTCAGTTGCATGATGCGAATGCTCTTATACAGTGTATGTGTCTGTAGCATAGAGGATTCTCCTCCAGTCAAACAGTTGTCATCTACAGTTAATCACCTACAGTTGCCTGATTCTAACAGCTCCGCATCTTCAGTACCCAAGTATTAAATCACTTGTAAATATTTCTAATACTGCTAAAGTCGAGCTGAAGTGAAGTCTAGTAAAAATGTAAAAAGAATCCGGGTAAACATCAATTATGTTGATTGTCTTGCACAATGAAGACAAAGGAATATGGTCACTGCCACTAAGTTACCAATACCAAATAAGAAAATGTATTGGATGTGTGCCCAGCAAACACTGACCAGCCTGCATAGTCTGATAAGTTTAAACTGTATATTAACTCTTGACCTGCTAAACACAAGCCTACCTTTGTAATGTAGATCCGATCAGATGGCTGATCAGGATCTACACTGTCAAGCAGTTTGTGATATCCAGTAACTTTGCTGGTTGATAGTCAGAAATGGTGTGGCGAAATTTAATTTATTAACCCTTGTCCTGCTGAGCTCGGATATGCCTTACCTTTGAAACAATGTAGATCCAGATCAGATGGCTTCTGAAGAAGCCATCTGATCAGGATCTTCATTGTTTGCCACCCAGTTTATGCATTTTTTGCAATTATTTGCATCAAGTAATCTGATTGGCTGATAATCAGTAGTGGGTGTGGCATATATGAATATTCAGCAGGACAAGGGTTAAGAGTAAGCAGGCTGCTTTGAGTCTTTGCAGAGCATTCATGCTTGGTGGCACATTTTCACTTGGTACAACTGGAATATGATTTACCTGGGTATCTGTTGATGTTAATTACAACCAAGTTTAACCCTTCAACTGCTAATCACAACCAGCAGGCAACACTTTCAATCAAGTGTATTTTTGTAAGTGAACTAAAGGCCGGTCATTACATGCAATTCACATGTGAGCCCAACCAAGCGAATTTGTGTATTCCAGCATTCCGTCATGACAAATTTTAACTGCGCATGCCCAGCCATTCAGAGGGGCCAGGGATATGGCTTTCTGTCTGAAGGTTCCTCTTGATTCACTGCTTGTATGAGCGAGCAGCGAAGGTTCTGGCGAGACTGCGCGAATGCGCAGGCTCGCCTGAACCTTCGCTGCTCGCATAGGCGATAAGTACCAAAATCGCTTGACGGGGCCCATGTAATATCTAGCCTTATGTACTAGGAAATATTTAAAAAATCAGATTGTCTGCTTCAGGAATTTATGCAGCAGTTGAAGGGTAAAATAGGTCTTACTCGCTGTATTACCTCCCCTGCCTGGCAAGACCTAATTCAGGACTGTACCTTCACGCAGCAATCAACTGTTAGGACTGGTTTTCCAGTTCACACAAGAAGCTCCTTTTCTACCAGAAATAAACTTTTCTAGTTTACACGTTTTAGCCTTGTCATTAAAACACATTTTGTTTATTCCCCGTCAACACTACATGTATTAAGGTCGTATCTCGAGGCCACTTTCCCTGGTCAGGCTTAGATCCAGTGGTTTACCAGTATTCAAGTTTGGTCGTTTCAGCTCGGATGCAGCCCAGTCTATTTCTCCAGGGGCCTCTTTCATCATTTTGTACAGTCAAGTCATTTATCATAAAGTGTTGCATTGACTGGTATACAGTGCAGCCAGTTACAGCTGTCATATTGTAGACCAACAGAGCTGTCAGTCTTGTCTGGTACAGCTGCCTATCATAGTGTTGACTGGTACAAATACCTATCATGCAACAGGTATCCAGATTGGATCAACACTATAAACGATTTTTATGCTCCTGAATTTCTGCTGATGCCTAAAATTGTCTAATTAAAACCGCCCCCGCCCATAGGGGCTTGAAGAAATATATGGGCTGCATGATGCTTCCACGCAGAGCTGAATCTGGCCCGCACACTAGTACTGGTAAACCGCTTAAAGGATAAAAGCCTGTCCAGGAACCGCGGTGCGAGGCGGACCGTCCATAACCCTATTGGTTTCATTGGGCGACAGGGCTTGAGATGTCATTTCATCTCAGTGTCGGGTAAAAGTCCCACAAAATTGGAAGCAACGTCTCCAAAATGACCTTTACAGTGTTGACGGGGACGTTAAACCTCAAATCAAACAAACAAACAAATCTGCTTTAAAAAGCTGATTTATTTAGTTGCAGTTATTCTTGTTTTCTGCATACAGTGTCTTCTGGTCAGAGACCACCTTTGGGACTGTGCAAAAGTGGTTTTAAAGACCACTTTTTAACAGTCCCAAAGCAAGGTGGTCTTAATATTGGTATTCTACTGTAGTTGCCACTTTGTCCATCCTTCTGTCACACTTTTGTTCGTAGCATATTAATTTAGTGAAAATTGATACTGATAGAGACATGAGGGGAATTGCAGCATGCTTAGGAGGTCTAAGCCTGCAAAGCGATGCGACTTTGACCAGCTATGCATATAAACCCTATTGGTTTCATTGGGCAGCAGGGCTTGAGATGTTAAAGTCCTACACAACTGGAAGCAACATCTCCAAAATGACCTAAATAGTGTTGATGGGGACATTAAACCTCAAATCAAACAAACAATACCTCCCCTGGACCAAGTGTACCCATTCTCAGAAATAAACCATTTAACACATTTATCCTAAGTAATAAGCACCTCAATGTCTTGTCATACTTCTAAAATCTGAACAAGTACAATTTATGACCTGTTGTTTCTATAACAAGAGGGCCAAATGGCCCTGTATCGCTCACCTGTGTACCAGAAAATCATCAATGATGTTTTAAGAATGCCCATTGGGGCTTGAAGAAATAGACTGGGCTACATGGTGCTTCTATGCAGAGCTGGAACTGACCACACATGAGTACTGGTAAACCGGTTCTAAGCCTGCCCAGGAAAAGTGGTGCCAGTTGGACCGACCATGCATAATGACCCTATAGGTTTCATTGGGTGGAAAGGGCTTAAGAAATAATTTCATCTCCATGTTGGGCAAAAGTCCAACAAAACTAGAAGCAACGTCTCCAAAATGACCTACACTGCTGACAGGGATGTTAAACCTCAAATCAATAAACAAGGGCAGGTAACTCCAAAGTTGTTTGTCTCATGCAGCCGAAATTCGAACTCTATGTAGACTGAATGTCCCTCCTGGTTATCTGCAAGTTTGATGAAGATCAGATCAGAAATGGCAGAGAAAAAGTGGAGATGTCGTTTTCCCCATTATAAGTCTATGGAACCTTTTGGTTTCCATGGCAACCACAGTTCTGATCAAAACTGGTCCAAAACCTAATGCAGTCAATACCCCAACAGTGATGCTGCACATAAAATTTGATTGGGATTGGCCAGCCAGTCACTTAGATATTCAAGTTCAAAGGTGTGGACGACGGAGCGAGGTTTTATGCTCATTCTCGTTTACTGAAAGTTTCAAGAAGATCAGATTAGAAACGGCTAAAAAAAGGTGGGTTAAAACTGCCTCACTGAAGTGGTTCTAACAAGCGATTCTAACGAGCACCAACAATCAATATTTGAGCTGGAAATAAAAAAAAAAGAAAAAAATTTTCATCTGAAAAATGCTAGTTCTGGAGATGGGAGAGATATATTTAGCTATATGGGAGAGATATATTTAGCTCACCTGAGCACGAAGTGCTCAAGGTGAGCTATTGGGATCGCTTTTTGTCCGTCGTCCGTCAACAATTTCTTTAAATGACATCTCCTAGGCAAATGGCCGGATTTCAAAATCATTTCACAGAAATGTTCCTCGGGTGACCCTCTACCAAAATTGCTAAAATGGTTCTGCTCCGCTGAACAAAATGGCTGCCAGAGCTAAAAAAAGAAAAACCTATAAACGACATCTAGGCTAATGTCCCGATTTCAAAATAATTTCACAGAAATGTTCCTTGGGTGACCCTCTACCAAAATTGCTAAAATGGTTCCGCTCTGCTGAACAAAATGGCCGCCACATGTAAAAATAGAAAAACCTTAAAACGACATCTCCTCCCAGGCAAATGGCCGGATTTCAATATCATTTCACAGAATTGTTCCTCTGGTGACCCTCTTCCAAAATTGCTAAAATGGTTCTGCTCCGCTGAACAAAATGGCTGCCAGAGCTAAAAATAGAAAAACCTTTAAACGACATCTCCTAGGCCAATGTCCTGATTTCAAAATAATTTCACAGAATTGTTCCTTGGGTGACCCTCTACCAAATTTGCTAAAATGGTTCCCCTCTGCTGAACAAAATGGCCACCACATCTAAAAATAGAAAAACCTTAAAACGATATCTCCTCCTAAGCTAATGGCCGGATTTCAAAATCATTTTACAGAAATGTTCGAGTGACCCTCTACCAAAATTGCTTAAATGGTTCTGCATGGCTGAACAAAATGGCCGACAGAGCCAAAAATAGAAAAACCTTTAAATCACATCTCCTAGGCCAATGGCCCGATTTCAAAATAATTTAAAAGAGAGGGTCCTTGTCTGACCCTCTACCAACATTGGTAAAACAGTTTTGTTCGGCTGAACAAAATGGCCACCAGAGCTAAAATTAGAAAAAATCTTTTAAACGACATCTAGGCCAATGCCCGATTTCAAAATAATTTCACGGAAATATTCCTTGGGTTACCCTCTACCAAAATTGCTAAAATGTTTTTGCTCTGCTAAACAAAATGGCCACCAGATATAACAAGAGGGCCCTCTCTGGGCCCTGAATCGCTCACCTGAGAATTAGTGTCTCCAGTATATTCTAGGCCCAAGGGCTATAGTTTGAACAAACTTTGAAATGGTCCACTAGATGAAGCTTCATACCAAATATCAAAGACCTGGACCTTCTGGTTTCAGAGAAGAAGATTTTTAAAGGTTTTCCCTATATAAGCCTATGAAAAACCAAAGGGTCCCGGGGTGGGGGCATTTTTGGCCCCAGGGCTATAATTTGAACAATCTTGAAAGAGGTCCACTAGATGAAGCTTCACACCAAATACCAAAGACCTGGGCCTTGCAGTTTCAGAGAAGAAGATTTTTAAAGATTTTCCCTGTATAAGCCTATGTAAAACCAAAGGCCCCCGGGGCGGGGGCATTTTTGGCCCCAAGGCTATAATTTGAACAATCTTAGTAAAGGTCCACCAGGTAAAGCTTCATACCAAATATTAAAGACCTGGGCCTTGTGGTTTCAGAGAAAAAGATTTTTTTTAATGGTTTTCCCTATATAAGCCTATGTAAAACCATAGGCCCCCGGGGCGGGGGCATTTTGGCCCCCAGGGCTATAATTTGAACAATCTTGTTAGAGGTCCACTAGATGAAGCTTCACACCAAATATCAAAGATCTGGTCCTTGTGGTTTCAGAGAAGAAGATTTTTAAAGATTTTCCCTGTATAAGCCTATGTAAAACCATAGGCCCCCGGGGCAGGGGCATTTTTTGCCCCAAGGCTATAATTTGAACACTCTTAGTAGAGGTCCACCAGGTAAAGCTTCACACAAAATATTAAAGACGTGGGCCTTGTGGTTTCAGAGAAGAAGATTTTTTAATGATTTTCCCTATATAAGCCTATGTAAAACCATAGGCCCCCGGGGCGGGGGCATTTTGGCCCCACATGCTATAAGTTGAACAATCTTGGTAGAGGTCCACTAGATGAAGCTTCATACCAAATATCAAAGATCTGGGCCTTGCGGTTTCAGAGCAGAAGATTTTTTAAGATTTTCCCTGTACAAGCCAATGTAAAACCAAAGGCCCCCGAGACGGGGGCATTTTTGGCCCAAAGGCTATAATTTGAACAATCTTAGTAGAGGACCACCAGGTAAAGCTTCACACCAAATTTTAAAGACCTGGGCCTTGTGGTTTCAGAGAAGAAGATTTTTTAATAATTTTCCCTATATAAGCCTATGTAAAACCATAGGCCCCCGGGGCGGGGGCATTTTGGCCCCAAGGGCTATAATTTGAACAATCTTGAAAGAGGTCCACTAGATGAAGCTTCAGACCAAATATCAAAGATCTGAGCCTTGCGGTTTCAGAGAAGAAGATTTTTAAAGATTTTCCCAGTATAAGCCTATGTAAAACCATAGGCCCCCGGGGCAGGGGCATTGTTGGTCCCATGGCTATAATTTGAACAACCTTAGTAGAGGTCCACCAGGTAAAGCTTCACACAAAATATTAAAGACGTGGGCCTTGTGTTTTCAGAGAAGAAGATTTTTAATGATTTTCCCTATATAAGCCCATGTAAAACCATAGGCCCCCGGGGCGGGGGCATTTTGGCCCGACGTGCTATAATTTGAACAATCTTGGTAGAGGTCCACTAGATGTAGCTTCACACCAAATATCAAAGATCTGGGCCTTGCGGTTTCAGAGTAGAAGATTTTTTAAGATTTTCCCTGTACAAGCCAATGTAAAACCAAAGGCCCCCGGGGCGGGGGCATTTTTGGCCCAAAGGCTATAATTTGAACAATCTTAGTAGAGGTCCACCAGGTAAAGCTTCACACCAAATATTAAAGACCTGGGCCTTGTGGTTTCAGAGAAGAAGATTTTTTAATGATTTTCCCTATATAAGCCTATGTAAAACCAAAGGCCCCCGGGGCGGGGGGCATTTTGGCCCCCAGGGCTATAATTTGAACAATCTTGGTAGAGGTCCACTATATGAAGCTTCATACCAAATATCGAAGACCTGGGCCTTGCCGTTTCAGAGAAGAAGATTTTTAGCTCACCTGGGCCGAAGGCTCCAGGGGAGCTTATAGTATAGTGGGTCCTCCGTCGTCCGTCCGTCGTCCGTCCACACTTTTGAGCAGCTATATCTCTGTATCCTGCAGGCTGATCTCAATCATTTCTCATCTGTAGCATGCCTCTGGTGGGGCATTGATGACATAAACTTTTTTTCGAAATCGCTCTAAAACTTTGGTTCCTATGGTAACCACAAGGTCCCATAGACTTACTATGGGAAAATGCTTGTCATCACCGTAGCGCCTTCAGTTTTGATCGGATTTTTCTGAAACTTATATGTAAGGTGACTGGGGATAAAAACTCGGATGAGTTCGAAAACCGGCCAAGTCGGCCCAATTATCATAGAGTTACGTCCCTTTGATTGCTGAAAATACCAATTTTCGACCTTGTCATCACCGTAGCCTCTTCAGTTTTGATCGGATCTTTTTGAAACTTATATGTAATGTGGCTGGGGATAAAACCTCGGATGAGTTCGAAAACCGGCCAAGTCCGCCGATTAATCATAGAGTTACGTCCCTTTGATTGCTTAAAAATGCCGATTTTCGACCTTGTCATCACCGTAGCCACTTCAGTTTTGATCGGATCTTTCTGAAACTTATATGTAAGGTGGCTGGGGATAAAATCTCGGATGAGTTCGAAAACTGAACAAGTGGGCCCATTTATCGTAGAGTAACGTCCCTTTGATTGCTGAAAATGCTGATTTTTGACCTTGTCATCACTGTAGCCCTTTCAGTTTTGATCGAATCTTTCTGAAACTTATATGTAAAGTGGCTGAGGATAAAATCTCGCATTATTTCGAAAACCAGCAAAGTTGGTCCACTTATCACAGAGAAACGTCCCTTTGATTGCTGAAAATGCCGATTTTTGACCTTGTCATCACCGTAGCCCTTTCAGTTTTGATGGGATCTTTCTGAAACTTATATGCAAAGTGGCTGGGGATAAAACCTCGGATGAGTTCGAAAACCGGCCAAGTTGCCCCATTTACTATATAGTAATGTCCCTTTGATGGCTGAAAATGTCGATTTTTTACCTTGTCATCACCGTAGCCCCTGCAGTTTTGATCTAATCTTTCTGAAACCTATATGTAAGGTGAATGGAGATAAAACCTAGGATGAGTTGGAATACCGGCCAAGCTGGCCCATTTATCATAGAGTTACGTCCCTTTGATTGCTGAAAATGCCGATTTTTGACCTTATCATCACGGTAGACCCTTCAGTTTTGATCGGATCTTTCTGAAACTTATATGTAAGGTGGCTGGGGATAAAACCTCGGATGAGTTCGAAAACCGGCCAAGTTGCCCCATTCACTATATAGTAATGTCCCTTTGATTGCTGAAAATGTCAATTTTTTACCTTGTCATCACCGTAGCCCCTGCAGTTTTGATCTAATCTTTCTGAAACCTATATGTAAGGTGAATGGAGATAAAACCTAGGATGAGTTGGAATACCGGCCAAGTTGGCCCATTTATCATAGAGTTACGTCCCTTTGATTGCTGAAAATGCCGATTTTCGACCTTGTCATCACCGTAGCCCCTTCAGTTTTGATCGGATCTTTTTGAAACTTATATGTAATGTGGCTGGGGATAAAACCTCGGATGAGTTCGAAAACCAGCCAAGTCCGCCGATTAATCATAGAGTTACGTCCCTTTGATTGCTTAAAAATGCCGATTTTCGACCTTGTCATCACCGTAGCCCTTTCAGTTTTGATCGGATCTTTCTGAAACTTATATGTAAGGTGGCTGGTGATAAAATCTTGGATGAGTTCGAAAACAGGCCAAGTCAGCCCATTTATTGTAGAGTTATGTCCCTTTGATGGCTGAAAATGTTGATTTTTGACCTTGTCATTACCGTAGCCCCTTCAGTTTTGATCAGATTTTTCTGAAACTTATATGTAAGGTGGCTGGGGATGAAACCACGGATGAGTTCAAAAACTGGCCAGGTCGGCTCATTTATTTTAGAGTAACTTCCCTTTGATTGCTAAAAATGCCAAATTTTGACCTTGTCATCACCGTAGCCCCTTCAGTTTTGATTGGATTTTTCTGAAACTTATATGTGAGGTGGCTGGGAATAAAATCTTGGATGAGTTTGAATACTGGCCAAGTCTGATCGGATCTTTCTGAAACTTACATGTATGGTGGCTGGGAATAAAACCTCAGGTGAGTTTCGAATACCGGCCAAGTCGGCACATTTATCATAGAGTGACGTGCCTTTGATTGCGGAAAATGCCTATTTTCGACATTGTCATCACTGCTGCCCCTTTAGTTTTGAACGGATCTTGATGAAACTTACAAACAAGGAAGTCAGGCAGAAAGCTTGGAGGAGTTTGAAAACTTGTTTTTGAACTTGTCATCACCATAGCCATTTCAGTTTAGATCGGATCTTCTTAGCAAGTCAGGAATAAAAGCTTGAATGAGTTTGAAAACCGGTGAGGTCAGCCTGTTTATCATAGAGTTACATTCTACTTGATTTTCAGAAAATGCTTACCCTGTCATCACCATGTCCTCCTATAAAGCCTTCAGTAAAGGTTGGCACTTCCATAAACTTTGAATCTGTTAGCTCAGGTGAGCGATACAGGACCAAGCTAGCTTGGTCCTCTTGTTAAAGTTTTCGTTTAAAAAATCTATTTTTAGCTCCTGTGACCTAGATCAGGCCTCATACTGACCAAGCTTTTCCATGCCTGAAAGACCCGATTTTCAGCCTCAACCTTCATCCTGCTGAACACAACAAACATTACCTTTGCAAACAGTGCAGATCCAGATCAGATGGCTTCTGAAGAAGCCATCTGATCAGGATCTACACTGTTTGTAATGCAGTTTGTGAATTGAAGAAATACATTATATCAAGTAATTTGATTGGTGAATAGTCAGAAAAGGGTGTAGCTAAATAATTTTATTCAGCAGGATAAGCGTTAAATAGTCATTTTAAACAGAATATAGGAGGAAAAATCAAAATCTAAAAAGCCTAAAATCAAGAAAGATAAAAAAATCAAGCTCTAAAAGCCTGAAATCCTGCATATGCCTGAAAAATATGAGGCCTGCCTAGATGTGCAGTGGACCAGAACCATTTGAACAACTTTGAAAGGGGACCACCTAAGGATCATTCCTGTGAAGTTTGGTCAAATTCCTATCAGTGGTTTAGGAGGAGATGTCATTTGAAGAAAAAGTTTACGCACGCACGCACGCACTGACGACGGACGACGGACGAAAAGTGATCACAAAAGCTCACCTTGTCACTACGTGACAGGTGAGCTAAAAATAGAAGAACCTTTAAACGATATCTGCTCCTGCGCCAATGGCCCGATTTCAAAATCATTTTACAGAAATGTTCCTCGGGTGACCCTCTACCAAAATTGCTAAAATGGTTCTACTCCACTGAACAAAATGGCAACCAGAGCTAAAACTAGAAAACCTTTAAACAACATCTCCTCCTAGGCCAATGGCCTGATTTCGAAATAATTTCACAGAGACAGTCCTTGGCTGACCCTCTACCAAAATTGCTAAAACGGTTCTGCTTTGCTGAACAAAATGGCTGCCATACTTTTTCAGAAATGTTCCTAGGGTGACCCTCTTCCAAACTTGCGAAAATGGTTTTATTCCAATGAACAAAATGGCCACCAGAGTTAAAAATAGAAAAGACCTTCAGATGACAGCTTCTCCTAGGCCAGTGGCTAGATTTCGAAAAATTTTACTGAAATGTTCCTTGGGTGACCTTTTACCAAAGCTGCTAAAATGGTTTCCCTTGCTGAACACAATGGCTGTTGGATATTATTATTTTAGGTCTAGCCTGCCCAGGCAAGTTGGTGCAATTTGGACCATCTATGCACATGAACTATATTGGTTTCTTTTGGTGGCAGGGCTTGAGAAGTCTTCTCAGTGTTGGGTAAAATTCCAACAAAATTGGATATAACATCTTCAAAATGACCTAAATAGTGTTGACTGGGACATTAAATCTCAATTTAAACAAAAAGGGCATAATTGGACCAGTCTGATCTGGATCCACACTGTTTGCAATAATGACTTTAAAGTAACCAGCCAACACAAAGCAGAAGATAATTCTGAAGGGTTAAACAGAAACATCTTAATCACTCTTTGAAATAGTACATTTATATAAAAACAACAAGGTTTTAGACCTGTCAAAATATCAACAGGCAGTTGAAGATAAGACTATTATACATAACTCTGTCACTGCTTGCATAATATGGTATGGATCAGTAGGACTCAAAACAAACTGTGAAGTGACTAATATTGTTATGCCAGAAGGAATACATATTAAATTGTGCAGTGTCTCTGGCTCTCATTGTATAATAGAAGTCACTTAGAGGTTAGGACCCAGGTGTTTGACCTAGTTATAAACAGGGCTGCAAACATGGGCTAGATAACTACTAGGCTCTTGAAAATAATATAGGTGGCTTAAGGATCTGTGCTGCAGTATACAGAATCAGCACCAAAAACTATTTATTTTTGATGGTTTTGTTTGTTTGATTTGAGGTTTAACGTCCCCATCAACACTGTAAAGGTCATTTTGGAGACATTGCTTCCAATTTTGTGGGACTTTTACCCGACATTGAGATGAAATGACATCTCAAGCCCTGTCGCCCAATGAAACCAATATGGTTTATTAGCATGGATGGTCCGCCTCGCAACGCGGTTCCTGGACAGGCTTAGATGGAGTGATGTAGATAAGGTGGGTATATGTTGATAGTTAAAGGATAATTTTCCTTATCAATAAAACATATGTTGTGGGTATTTATTAGAACCACCTTGCTCTTAATGAATATATACACACCATACATTTTTTATCAAAAATAAGGGAGACTTTAGCTAATGTACCACTAAATACCCACCATATCTACAGCTCTATGAACTAAAGATTTGACTGATTGACTGTTTTGGGTTTAATGACACGTCAATCCTTGTGGGTCATATTGTGTCCTCTCAGAGAAACGGAGAAAAGAAGTAGGAGAGATAGTAGAGGATATGAAAGTGAGGGACAGAGGAGAAGAGGCAAATGAATGGAAGGAAGTGTATATAGAAACAGAACAAATAACATTCCCCCCTCTACCCATACTTGCAGCAAGGACAGTAGGCCTTGTCCAACTGTGAGCCAATATCAGTTGGACACAACAGTGATGCAAGATACACTTATAGAGATTTAATTACAGTATTAATAAATGAATTCTGAGCCAAGGCACAGAAAAGAATCAAGCTGGTATAACTATTGGCATGCCTAAATAGTGTTGACAGAGATGTAAAGCTCAACACAAACAAACAAATTAACCCTTGCCCTGCTGAGCCTGGATATGCCTTATCTTTCAAACAATGTAGATTCTGATCAGATGGCTTCTTGGCTTCTAAAGAAGCCATCTGATCAAAATTTACACTTACATTCAGTTTGTGAATTTATAGGAATAAATTACATCATTTTTACCCAGTTTGTGCCGAAAACTTCGAATGGGATACTGGCAACCCGGGATTGGCAAACAGTGAAGGCCCAGATCAGATGCTGCAGAACTTAACGTCTGATCTGGGCCTACATTGTTTGTAAAAGGTTCTGCCATTTTCCATATTAGGGGTTGAGGTTGACAAAACAGTGTAGACCTAGAACAGATGCCACAGAATATGGCCTCTGTCTGATCAAAGTCTACTTTGTTACTTACAGTGCAGGAAATTTTGAGTCAGATGCTGCAGAATGTGGCGTCCAATCGGAATTTACACATTTTGCTTACAGTACAGAAATGTACAAGTAATAAACGAAATGTAAACAGTCTATACCGCAATTCAGGATCATTTTCCTAGTCTACATTCCAACACAATTGGCCAACCAGTGCTGTCAGTGCTTTGAAATATGCTATTGTTTCCCAAAATAAAACTGACTTCATAACAAACTTAAGTGTTTATGCTCGAAATTTCTAAAAACAAAACTTAACGTCATTTATATTTAAGTCATTTATATTTAAATACAAAAACTCCAGTGCAAACTAACACAATTTCATGTTATCAGAAAATTAGTTTAGAAGCTTCTATGGTGAAATGGTTAAACTACTTGCCTAATAAACCAAGTTTCATTGGTTCAGTCCCAAGCTTCTCCACACTTGAGGCGTTTTTGATGCTGAGAATCCACATCCTTTGAACACAGTGACTGAATTTAAGAAAAATTTTACAAAATCTCCACCTAAGTTCTTAAATGGTTCTGCGACATTGAACAAATAGCGCATAGACAAAAATAAAAACATCATCAAAAGATAATACAACTTGACTCAGGTGAGCGAATTAGGTCCATCATGGACCTCTTGTTCACTAGTATTAATGCTCAAGGGCAGGTAATTTGAAAGCCTTTTGTCTCATGCAGCCCAAATTCAAACTAAACATAGACTGTAAGTCTTACGACCCGAAAGCCGTAACAAAGGAAAGATGCATAGCCTGAAAAAATCCCCGCCTATGGTGGGATTCGAACCCGGGCCGCTCGGGTGACAGTCCACTGCTCTTACCCCTGAGCCAAAGAGTCGACTCCCTGACGCAGTTGTCAGAGAGTGGTTATAAACCTAGAAGCTATGCATATGATCTACCAAGGTAGATAATGGAAGGGAGGTAACACACCCCCTCTTCAAGGAAGTCATCATTTATGATGACGTGACGGATGCCAACTTCGGCACAAGCCAATTCTGGCATTTCGGACGAGCCCCCATCTTACGACCCGAAAGCCGTAACAAAGGAAAGATGCATAGCCTGAAAAAATCCCCGCCTATGGTGGGATTCGAACCCGGGCCGCTCGGGTGACAGTCCACTGCTCTTACCCCTGAGCCAAAGAGTTGACTCCCTGACGCAGTTGTCAGAGAGTGGTTATAAACCTAGAAGCTATGCATATGATCTACCAAGGTAGATAATGGAAGGGAGGTAACAGTAAGCACCTTCTAGTTATCTGGAAGTTTGATGAAGGTCAGGTTAGAAATAGCCAAGCAAAGTTGGAGACATCGTTTTCCCATTGTAAGCCTATGGGAAAATTTTTCACCCTCAAGGGGATGTAACTGGAAATCCAGTGGTCAGATTCAAGCCAAAATCGAACTCCTTAGAGATTTAATACTTATCCACGTTTACCAAAAGTAACAAAAGGATCAGATCAAAAACAGTTGCTGAAAGCTAAATACACCATTTTTTTGCTAATATTTATGCTCAAGGGCAGGTAACTCAAGTCATTTGACCTGTGTGGCCCAAATTCAAACTCAACATAGACTGTATGCCACTCCTGGTTATCTGCAAGTTTGATGAAGATCTGATATGAAATGGTCGAGAAAAGCTGGAGAAGTCGTTTTCCCATTGTAAGTTTATGGGAAAATCTTTCACACTCCAGATGTAACTGGAAAACCACTGGTCAGATTCACGTCAACTTCGAACTTGCTCGAGATTTTATGCTTGTCCTCTTTACCAAAAGTTACAAAATGATACAATCAAAAACGGCTGAGACACCATTTTTCACTTACATTTATACTCAAGGGCAGGTAACTCAGAAGCTGTTTGTCCCGTGCAGCCCAAATTTGAACTCAACGTAGACAGTAAGCCCCTCCTGGTTATCTGCAAGTTTGATGAAGATCGGATCAGAAATGGCGGAGAAAAAGTGGAGACGTCGTTTTCCCCATTATAAGTCTATGGGAAAAATTTTTCACACTCAAGGGCAGAGCTCTCGGAAACGCAGGATTCGGCGTATTTTACGCCAACTTTTTGCCGATGTACACGTAAAATTCACTATCGGGGATTCTTATGTACGCATATTTTATTGCGACCCGCGTCCAAAATTACAGAATTTAGGCCGCTTACACAATTCCAGTAAAAGATCAAATGCGGTGCCGCTTTTTGTGTTGAAAGCACGCGTGCCACACATCAGTAGGCGTGTCCTATACTGACAGGTATTTTTTGCACCAGCAAATGGGAGAGACGATAGAGGAAAGCGGTCGAGTCGCGGCACGTGTTAAAAATGATTGTACCTTTTTAATCTCGCCGTG
Source organism: Lucinisca nassula (assembly GCA_963580285.1). Classification (NCBI taxonomy): domain Eukaryota; kingdom Metazoa; phylum Mollusca; class Bivalvia; order Lucinida; family Lucinidae; genus Lucinisca; species Lucinisca nassula. The sequence continues at coordinate 233,295 of CAUZLF010000370.1, read as the reverse complement.
TTCATCCCCGTGTCATTACGGATTACAATTAATTAATTAATGATTGATGTAACCATGAATCATCAACGGATTAACATTAGTCGGTAAAACATCAAATTTTTGTTAAACCAGGGTTACGGCGAAGACGATATAAATGACGAATGACCAATGTCATATATTTTCGCGGCTACATGATCATATTTTTTATCGCTCGGTCCAAGAGTGTTTCGATGTTTATTGGTGACAATAATATCTGCTATTATTCAAAATACAATCATTTTAACAATTACAGGAAGTCAGACTTTAGTTCCGATGCCTTCCCTGCATATTAGTTTTCACCAATAAAAATTATAAGTGTCATGTACATGCAAACTTGAAAGCACTAATAAGGCTGAATAGAATCCTGCTGATCTAGGTTTACAATATATCTGTTTTTATCCTAATATTACATGATTTTTATTATGTTGCATTATTTGGCTAGAAGAGACTAATTCGGAGCAACTGCATGTTTTTTGGGAGGGTGGGTTTTACTGGGGTTTACATTATTTTCCAATATTTCTACAAAACATCACTTTGTGGATGCTTCATAGAAACACATCAGTGAAATAGTTCTAACTAGTACCCACAACCTACACATTTGGTATGAAGTTATTAAAAGTATTTATCAGAAAAAGAGTGTTTGGGAGCCATGAAAGTATAGTTATCCCCATGGATGTGTAGCCTGATAATAAGAAATTTTTTGTCTATCTTCTGTGCGCGATCAAGATCAGAACTCAAACTTTTAATGTTGGAATCCAACTTTTTACCTGTGAATCCAACTTTTCAGAAGGAAGTATTCCTGGAATCCTGTTTTCAAAATCCTAGTGAGAGCTCTGAAGGGGATGTAACTGAAAAAACCGCTTGTCAGATTCAAGCCAAATTCGAACTCTTCCAAGTTTTTATGCTTGTTCTCATTTTGAACAGTTACAAAAAAGATCAGATCATAAACGGCTGAGAAAAGCTGGAGACACCATTTTTCACTTATATTTATGCTCAAGGGCAGGTAACTCCAAAGCTGTTTGTCCCATCCATCCCAAATATGAACTCGATGTAGACTGTAAGCCCCTCCTGGTTATCTGCAAGTTTGATGAAGATCGGATCAGAAATGGCTGAGAAAAAGTGGAGACGTCGTTTTCCCCATTATAAGTTGATGGGAAAATTTTTCACGCTCAAGGGGATGAAACTGGAAAACTGCTGGTCAGATTCAAACCAAATTCGAACTCGTCCGAGATTTTATGCTTGTCCTCGTTTATGAAAAGTTACAAAAAGATCAGATCATAAACAGCTGAGAAAAGCTGGAGACACCATTTTTCACTTATATTTATGCTCAAGGGCTGGTAACTCCAAAGCTGTTTGTCCCGTGCAGCCCAAATTCGAACTCTACGTAGACTTAAGCCCCTCCTGGTTATCTGCAAGTTTAATGAAGATCAGATCAGAAATGGCCAAGAAAAAGTGGAGACGTTTTCCCCATTATAAGTCTATGGGAAAATTTTTTACGCTCAAGGGGATGTAACTGGAAAACCGCTGGTGAGATTCAAACCAAATTTGAACTCGTCCGAGATTTTATGCTTGTCCTCGTTTATGAAAAGTTGCAAAAAGATCAGATCATAAATGGCTGAGAAAAGCTGGAGACACCATTTTTCACTTATATTTATGCTCAAGGGCTGGTAACTCCAAAGCTGTTTGTCCCGTGCAGCCCAAATTCGAACTCGACGTAGACTGTAAGCCCCTCCTGGTTATCTGCAGGTTTGATGAAGATCTGATCAGAAGTGGCGGAGAAAAAGTGGAGACGTCGCTTTCCCCATTATAAGTCTATGGAACCTTTTTGTTTCCATGGCAACCAGAATTCCAATCTGATTAGCCCAAAAACCTTATGGAGTCTTTCCCCCTACCTGATGATGCTACTCGTGAAATTTGGTCAAGATTGACCATGGGGTATTGGAGATATACTTATTTGAAATTGTTTACGGACGCATGCACGCACAGACGCATGCATGACGGACAAAATGTGATCACAAAAGGTCACCATGTCACTACGTGACAGGTGAGCTAAAAACAGCAGGATCAGTGCCTAACATTGTGGACCCTGATAATGAGATGCTGCATTCTGCGGAGACTCATTTAGGTTTCTACTGTTTGGGTTTACAATATTTGATCAGGCATATCTGTACATTACGATAACTCGCCCGTACGACACAGTGCATTTTTCACATCTCCAAAATGGCTCCTTTTCTGATGAAAATTCTTCATATTTTTCTTATAAATGCTCAAAACATAGGATGGGGTGCTCCTTAGAACCGCCTCATTGAGGCGGTTCTAACGAGTACCCACAACCTGTCTTGGAGCAGAAATAAGAAAAATAATGAATACCCCCGTAAACCCCAGTTTTCTCTATATAAAGTGGGGTTTTGGGGGGTCTTCATTTCACGGACTTGTTCACGTGATGATGAATACATACAGTAAATACAGTGGTATATAATTTAACCCATTTTGTACCAAATGGAATCTTCCGCCTTATATATAGCAGGAGTTCATTTCAAAATTTAGGGGTGTTAGGTTGTGTTTTCATCAAAATTTATTTGGAAAATGACTGAACTTTTAGCAAACGGTGGAGGCCCTGATCAGACGCAGCATTCTGCAGCGTCTGATTTGGCCCTGCACTGTTTGCCAGGGTACCTGTTTTGGGGTCTCTGGTACTAAATGGGATAATTATTAAGGCAAAATTTTATAAATAACATGAAGATTAATTCATTTTGTTTTATTTAAGAAAATATCCATTAACAAAAATTCTGCTGTCTGAAGAGAGGTAAGGCTGCTTGATCAGAGCTATAACGCACAGATAATTTTAGTTCTTTGATTCATATGTCTAATCCCTTAGAATCAAAATGAAAAAAAAAAAAACTTTATTGCATTCGGCAATGTATATCTAGATAACAGAAAAATATCTGGAACTATATATGTTGACAGATAACACAATTACTGTAATCCATCATGGTGTCCATCCAACAGACACCACAACTTCATTATAACACAGTTTGTTATAACACGGTTTGGGATATAACATGGTTTCAAGATGGATCCCAGAACTATATATGGTCATTTTTCTATATAATCTATACATTTTTGTTTGTTTAAGGAGTTGTTTAACTAAACATGGTTCTGCTTTGGACCCCATTAATAGCGTTATAAAGAGATTGTGGTGTTTGTTTGTTTGTTTGTATTGGGGTTTAACGGCCCAGTCAACACTATTTTAGGTCATTTTTGAGCCGGTCAGTTTACCTATCCACACTTTTCCTGGGCAGGCTTATACGTAAGCAGTTAACTAGTACAGTGCACATTCTTTTGCCAGAAACTGAAAACTGTCCTTGAATCAGCGGAAGGGAGAGAATGACTGCAGAAAAGATTTCATGATCAATCTCCATGAAAGAATGTTGCCGACCCCGGCAGAAGTTGTGGTGTAATTTGTGATCCACATAACTGCAACACCCTTTTGAGAAGTACCCTTAAACTACCCAAATAACGTGCAGTAAAACCTGTTATAGTGGCCACCTCTATTAAACAAGCAATCTGTTCTAAGCAGAACATTTGGTTCCCCAGAAAGCCAAATGCATCAAAATTCATCTGCATTAAGCAAGCACCTGTCTTAAGCAATCAAATTTTAGTTATTCCTGAGGAGCTTGTTTAAGATAGGTTGAACTCTACTTCCAAAAACATGATGACCTCTTTAAAAGACTGTTCATTATATCACATTTTTGAATATACCGGTAACATGATTTAACCCTCAAGCTGCTGTTCACAATAACCCCTACATTTGCAAACAGTGTAGATCCAGATCAGATGGCTTCTGAAGAATCCATCTGATCAGGATCTACACTGTTTGACATTCAGTTTGTGAATTTGTTGAAACATATCACATCAAGTAATCTTATTGGTTCAAAGTCAGAAATGGGTGTGGCCAAATTGTTCAGCTAGATTAGAGTAAAAGACAGATCCCAACAATGTTAAGATTTTTTTCTGTATAATCTGTATATTTTTGTTTGGATATAACATGGTTGTTTTACTAACACTGTTTCAGGTTTAGACCCCAACAACAGTGTTATAAAGAAGTGTTTTGTGTAATAAATATTATTATCATATGACGTCGTTGATGAGCAGTGGATAACGTCTTGCAATAAATATCGTATGGCCTATAAGTGTAATATCACTTTGCCAAAAAACTGTCAGATTCAAAGGCGATAAAATCCTATTTAAAGTGGTCATATGATAAACAGAATCTTACACTTGAGGTCATTTCTGGCCCCCGTCCATCGGGGCTTGAAGAAATAGATGGGCTGCATGATGCTTCCACACAGGGCTGAAACCAACCCGAACACGAGTACTGGTAAACTGCTTAGAGGATCTAAGCCTGCCCAGGCAAAGCGGTGCGAGTCGGCCCGTCCTGGCTTGTAAACCCTTTTGGTTTCATTTGGTGGCAGCGATTGCGATGTCATTTCATCTCATTGTCGGGTAAAAGTCCCACAAAATTGGAAGCAACATCTCCAAAATGACCTATACCATGTTGACAGGGACGCTAAACCTCAAATCAAACAAACAAAACTCGTGGTCATGTCATATGAAATTCCTATATTAAGACCACCTTTGGGACTGTTCAAAAGTGGTCTGCAAGACCACTTTTGAACAGTACCAAAGGTGGTCTCCCACTAGAGCATACTGGATGCAGAAAACACAAAGAAGATGTAACTGAAACCTTTAAGCATAATTTGTCCTAATTTTAGGTGGTCTTAATAGCTGAATTTCACTGTATACGCCATTTGTTCAGTTTCACTTGATTTTTCACTTGCTTTTCCGCCACACTCTATACACTTCAAATAAATCAAATCAAATCCTCTGCAAATGTGGTCTGCTCTCAAAGGAAAGAATTTGCCTGCAGAGCTCCTCCTAAGGAGCAAATTCTTTCCTTTCAGAGCACCTAAGGAGCAAATTCTTTCCTTTCAGAGCACCTCCTTGGGAGCGAATTATTTCCTTTCAGAGCACCTCCTTGGGAGCGAATTTTTTCCTTTCAGAGCACCTCCCTAGGAGCGAATTCTTTCCTTTCAGAGCACCGCCTTAGGAGAGAATTCTTTTCTTTCAGAGCACCTAAGGAGCAAATTCCTTCCTTTCAGAGCACTTCCTAAGGAGCAAATTCTTTCCTTTCACAGCACTTCCCTAGGAGTGAATTCTTTCCTTTCAGAGCACCCCTAAGGAGTAAATTCTTTCCTTTCAGAGCACCTCCCTAGGAGCATATTATTTCCTTTCAGGGCACTGAAGGAGAAAGTTTTTTCCTTTCAGAGAACCTCCTAAGGAGCAAATTTTTTTCCTTTCAGGGCACCTAAGGAGCATATTCATTCCTTTCAGAGCACCTAAGGAGTAAATTCTGTCCTTTCAGAGCACCTCCTAAGGAGCAAATTCTGTCCTTTCAGAGCACCTCCTAAGGAGCAAATGCTTTCCTTTCAGAGCACCTAAAGAGCACATTCTTTCCTTTCAGAGCACCTTCTAAGGAACAAATTCTTTCCTTTCAGAGCACATGAGGAGCAAATTCTTTACTTTCAGAGCACCTCCTTAGTAGCAAATTCTTTCAGAGCACCTCCTTAGGAGCAAATTATTTCCTTTCAGAGCACTTAAGGCGCAAATTCTTTCCTTTCAGAGCAACTCCTAAGGAGTAAATTCTGTCCTTTCAGAGCACCTCCTAAGGAAAAAATACTTTCCTTCAGAGCACCTAAAGAGCACATTCTTTCCTTTCAGAGCACCATCTAAGGAACAAATTCTTTCCTTTCAGAGCACATGAGGAGCAAATTCTTTCCTTTCGGGGCACCTAAGGAGCAAATTCTTTCAGCCTCCTTAGGAGCAAATTCTTTCCTTTCAGAGCACCTCCTTAGGAGCAAATTCTTTCCTTTTAGCCTCCTTAGGAGCAAATTCTTTCCTTTCAGAGCACTTAAGGAGTGAATTCTTTCCTTTCAGAGCACCTCCAGAGCACCTCCTAAGGAGCAAATTCTTTCCTGTCAGAGCACCTAAGGACTAAATTCTATCCTTTCAGAGCACATAAGAAGCAAATTCTTTCCTTTCAGAGCACCTAAGGAGTAAATTCTTTCCTTTCAGCACACCTTTTTGATTTTCAGAGCACCTCCTTAGGAGCAAATTATTTCCTTTCAGAGCACCTCCTTTGGAGCAAATTCTTTCAGAGCACGTAAGGAGCAAATTCTTTCGGAGCACCTCCTTAGGAGCAAATTCTTTCCTTTCAGAGCACCTCCTTAGGAGCAAATTCTTTCCTTTCAGAGCACCTCCTTAGGAGCAAATTCTTTCCTTTCAGAGCACTAAAGGAGCAAATTCTTTCCTTTCAGAGCAACTCCTAAGGAGCAAATTCTTTCCTTTCAGAGCACCTAAGGAGTAAATTCTGTCCTTTTAGTCAGCGCACCTCCTAAGGAAACAATTCTTTCCTTTCAGAGCACCTAAGGAGCACATTCTTTCCTTTCAGAGCACCTTCTAAGGAGCAAATTCTTTCCTTTCGGAGCACCTAAGGAGCAAATTCTTTCAGCCTCCTTAGGAGCAAATTCTTTCCTTTCAGAGCACTTAAAGAGCAAATTCTTTCCTTTCAGAACACCTCCTAAGGAGCAATTTCTTTCATTTCAGAGCACTTTAGGAGTAAATTCTGTCCTTTCAGAGCACATAAGGAGCAAGTTCTTTCCTTCAGAGCACCTAAGGAGCGAATTCTTTTCTTTCAGCGCACCTCCTTAGGAGCTAATTCTTTCAGAGCACCTCCTTAGGAGCAAATTCTTTCCTTTCAGAGCACCTCCTTAGGAGCAAATTCTTTCCTTTCAGAGCACCTCCTTAGGAGCAAATTCTTTCCTTTCAGAGCACCTTAGGAGCACATTCTTTTCTTTCAGAGCACTTTCTTAGGAGCAAATTCTTTCCTTTCAGAGCACCTCCTTAGGAGCAAATTCTTTCCTTTCAACACACTTCCTTAGGAGCAAATTCTTTCCTTTCAGAGCACCTAAGGAGCAAATTCTTTCCTTTAAGAGCACCTCCTAATGAGCAAATTCTTTCCTTTTCAGAGCAGGCCACTTTTGATACAAAGAGACAAGAAAACTTTGCAAGAGTTGGCTCCCCTGAATGTATTTCTATTTCCCTCCAGAACAGACTAGATTGTCAGAATGTACAGATTCATTTTCTCAGCTACAACACACTAATATCACAGTTTGAAGATGTCTATGAAAACTACTAAACTCAATCAAGAGCTCATCACATGTGTCATTAGCTCCTTGATTCAATGTAATTAACCCATAAAATGCCATTCACGACAATTGTTGTCTGCTTTGTCGTCTGCCGGTTACTTAAAGGTCATTTTTGCAAACAGTGTGAACCCAAATCAGACTGCTCCTCTAAGAGCAGTCTGATTTGGATCCACACTTTTTGCCTGTAAGCAGAAATATTTTTTAAAACGTTTCCAAAAAAAAAAAAAAATCAGCAGCCGACACAAGAGACGACATTTTCAGATGTAGTTTTTCTCGGCATCTTCAGGGTTATGGATAAACTACACCTTACGACAGTGGTCATCTCCGCTATTACTTGGTATATTTTCATAATCTTATATCAAATTGAAGGTAAGACATTGATGTTTTTATCAAACTTATTTCTTTGTTCATTTATTTCAAAGGTATTTTTATTATAATTATAAACGTCCATCGGGGCTTGAAGAAATAGATGGGCGGCATGATGCTTCCTCGCAGAGCTGAAACCGACCGTACAAGAGTACTGGTTAACCACTTAAAGGATCTAAGCCTGCCCTGAGTATAAACCCTATTGGTTTCATTGGGTGACAGGGCTTGAGATGTCATTTCATCTCAATGTCAAGTAAAGGTCACACAAAATTGGAAGCAATATCTCCAAAATGACCTATACAGTGTTGACAGGGACATTAAACCTCAAATCAAACAAACAAACAAATTATAGTTAAAAAATGAATTTCAACCATGATTTATTTTTATGGATTCATCTTATTATTAAACAGCTCGAAAGGGCCCTTTTTCTCAGAAAACCATCAATCAGATAGGCCCTTTAAAAATGAAGCAGGGATTTCCATTAAAACTTCTGGTACAAAAGCTATAACTAAATTAATTTTCTGTCCCAAAATCAATTGGACACACTGAACTAAAGCTTTATTTAAACAGAAACCACAAAAGATAATAAAAATCTGACATACTTTTTTTTTCAAGACCAGTCTCCTTGGACCCTAAATGCCATTTGAACATCATGCTTAATTAAATGAAAGCAAAATATATCCCACCACTGACAGCTGACAGTTAAAATTTCTTCAAATATCTCCCTTATCAATAACACTGGACTGCCAAAAATTGTGTAACACTGGGATGGTTAAATTGTCAATGAAGGTACCCAGCAGGCAACGTCAAATCAATGTTGGTGCAACGTTATGACGTTGCACCAATGTAGATGTGATGTTGCATAAACCTCATGACATTGTACCAATGTTGATGTGATGTCACAATTACATCATGTGCCTGCTGGGTAGTGTACACATTTTGAAAAATTCATAATTTTGTTTGTTTGTTTTGGAGTTTAACGGCCAAGTCAACACTATTTTAGGTCATTTTTGAGCCAGTCAGTTTACCTATCCACACTTTACCTGGGCAGGCTTATACATAAGTGCTTAACCAGTACAGTGCACATTCTTTTGCCAGAAACTGACAACTGCCCTTCTTGAATCAGCGGAAGGGAGAGAATGACCCTAGAAAAGATTTCATGAATCTCCACGAAAGAAAGTTGCCGACTCTGGCAGGTATCGAACCCTGGCCTCCCGATCATCAGTGAGAGGTGCATCCGACTGAGCTACCGAGGCCGGGGTCAATAACGGTAGTGTACACATTTTGAAAAATTCATAAAATATTGACAAATCATGGTGTAGCCTATCAGTAACGCTAGCTAAAATCCCCAACTTTTATCGTAATTCCAACTTCTGGCTTCTGAGGTTTCTGCCATACTCCAAAATCACCTCCAGCTAATTTCTTCCTTTCTTCTCGACTGAAAAATACCATAACAAAAAGTCCTTTAACCTCTTTTGTTGGTTTAAGGTTTACGATCCAGTCAATACAATTAAGGTTATGATGAGTCAGATGCCAAGTTCTGCAATGGAAGGTCAGGTGGATTTTCGTTTGTTTGAATTAGAGTTTAATTGCCCAGTCAGCACTATTTTAGGTCATTTTTGAGCCGGTCAGTTTACCTAGCCACACCTTTCCTGGGCCGACTTATACGTAAGTGGTTAACCAGTACGGTGTATATTCTTTCGCCAGAAACTGGTAACTGCCTTTCTTGTATCCGTGGAAGGGAGAGAATGACCATAGAAAAGATTTCATGATCAATCTCCACAAAAGAATGTTGCCGACTGCTGCAGGTATGGTATCTGTGTCCTCCGGATCACCTGTCAGATGGGTATGCGTCTGAGCTACTGAGGCCAGCGTTGGTTTTTCATGGTAGTTCAGTGGTCAGTGTACTTGCCTATGATGCTAGATTCCTGGCAGTGTTAATAAAATTGTGCTGCTTGAATATGCTCCACTGGCATCATTTGCATGGATGAATGCCACAAAGTGCACTGTCCTTTAGATGGAGAAGTTAACTGGAGGCCCCTGTTCAGGGAGAGTTAAAGATCCCTACTGTAATTACATGATTACTGTGTAGGCTTTCATCCTGCAAATCTGGAGTGTGTGCAATGTACACCTGCCTAGAATGCCTGTGAGGGCATTTGGCAGTATATAGAGAAAGAAAAAAAGAAAAATCAAGTGTTTGCCAGCCTCTGATTGAAATAAATGAAATAGTGTTGAAGGGGTTGTAAAACCAATAACCAATCAAATCATGTAGAGAAGAAATCACCCTAAAATAACTACTGAAAAGCTTACTGGCCAACATGGACACAAAGCATTGCGACGCAACACTCAGTGTTCATATGGACACTAAGTGTCGTGTGGACACTAAGCGTTGTTACACAGCAGGCCTTGTCCAACTTTAGCCAATATCAGTTGGACGCCCAGTAAAAAAAGATACAGGTCACCTTTGCCTAACCAAAAGCCCCTTCGGAAAAGTGCTTTGCATTCTTTTTGCAAGTTGTCTAAATGGCCATATATACCATACTTTTGTTTGTGTTGCAGATGAATTCACACAATCGTGGCTTTGCTTTACCTTTTTGCCAACACATCATGAAAACACGCCTATATAATTTTGATCCCCTTGAACCTCACTTTTATATAGTAAAACTGGGGTTTCCGTGGGGTATACCTTATTTTTCTTATTTCTGCTCTAAACTATAGATTGTGGGTACTTGTTAGAACCGCCTCGATGAGGCGGTTCTAACGAGTACCCATAATCTATATTTTGAGGAGAAATAAGAAAATTATCACAATTTTTCATCATAAAATTTTCATTTTTTTCGGCGATAAAAGTGCTAATGTATTTGTATAGGCGTGTTTGCGTAATGAGAATGTTCCAAAGGCAAGTGCAAATGTTAGCTTTGCCCTGTCAGTCTTAGCCCTTATCCTGATGAATAAATTAATTAAACCACATCCATAACTGACTATCCACCAATTAAATTGCTTCATATACTGTATTTGTTCTTTTATAAACTGGAAGACAAACATTGAAGCTTCTGATCAGATGGGAACCCTTCTGATCTTTTTTTTGTTTGTTTTGGTTTTATGGCCCTTTCAATATTATTTCAATGATATAGAGTTGATCGTTAATTAAAGTGGGCAAAAACTGGAGTACCTGTAGAAAAAACCCACCTGACGTTCCATTGCAGAACTTGGCATCTCACATGTGACCCAAGCCATCTGATCTGGATCTATACTGTTTTTGAAAGGTAGGGCTTGTCGGATAAGCATTAAATAAAACTACTAAACTACCGTATTCGCCCTAATTACCGCACATGCTCCTATAAGCGCACATGAAAGCTTTTTTTGAAAAGGAAATGCATAAGCGCACACTTTACAGTAATCGCTCCTTGAAGCTCTCAGAGTAAATCTATAAAAACTTACCATTATTTCTTCCAACAGTGAAGGCAATGCTTAAGTATCTTTTTCCGTCCCATTAAATATCAGTATGCATCATCTTGGAAGCCGTTGTTTTCGTATCATGTGTGCGCTAATTAGGTAGATTTTTCACCATGATTTTATGACACGATTTTGAAAAAACTAAGCGCACAGTGCGGTAATTAGGGAGAATACGGTACTAGATATATGGAAGACTTACTCTTTCCTTTTTCTCTCTGCCTCAGCCTCTAAACAGCTTTTACCGATTTCATCTTCCAATGTGCCAAAGTCATCCAAATTATCAGGGTCATACAGGATATTCTGAAATACATGTACATAGCAACAGATAAGTGCTAATTGATAAGGTCAGTCGGCAAGGAACTCTTCAGTAAAAAGAAACAAAGAATGGCTATCTTTCCCGCCATTTTTCTCATTTAGTGGAGGTGAAAGCTTCGGTTTTTATTGCTAAAATTCGATCATTTTTAAAGTTTTTAAAGCAAAATGTGTCCGATTATTTTATGGACAATCATCAGAAATAAAAGGAATAATATAGAGTAAGTCTTTGTCAGAGGTATGAGACTGATTTAAAATATTTCTTGTGCACATTTGGTAAGGTCATATAGCAGAATACCTTTGTTTACACCTCCGAAAATGTCGGACCTCAGCGGAAGTGATGTCATGCTGATTGTCCTTATAGTTTTCATTATTTCTAGGTTTTTATGGAGAACTGACGACCAAATATCATTCAATTATCACAAAATGTCAACCTTTTCTGTTGCTAAGATGTATGAGGGTAGTTCAATAAGTTTGTATACAATTCAAGATTTCTTTTTTTTATTTTTGTGCAGTGTAACCTATGTCAGTTGAATGATCACAGCCGTTCAGCCAAAATGTACATTTTTTGCTCTTATTTTTTGTTTGAAAACCTATACCCATAGGCAAAAATGGAAAATTAGAATATTGAGTTCAGAGCAGTCATAAACTTCCTCATCAAGGAAGGAGCAAAAGCCAAAGAAATCCAACGGCACATGGCTGATATGTATGATGATATTAGCCCAAAGTATTCCATAGTGGCAAAGTGGTCAGCAGAATTTAAACGTGGGCGAGACTCCTTAGAAGATGACCCAAGGCCAGGTTGCCCTGCTGATTTCATCAGCCAGAAAATGATCGACCGTGTTGAGAGACTTGTGCTAAACAATCGCCGAATCAAAGTTGCCGAACTTGCTTCAGAATGGGGTATTTCTAATGGAAGAGTTTACACAACAATCTATGAACATTTAGGCATGTCAAAAGTATGTGCCAGCTGGGTACCCAGAAACATGAACATGTAAGATTGTCAGCAAAGGGTGGAGTCAAGTCAAGAACTTCTGGAAGAGTACAATGCCAATCCAGAAGACTTTCACACTGGTCTTGTAACAGGAGATGAAACTTGGGCTTCACTACTTGGACCCAGATACTTAAAAACAAGTCCATGCAATGGAAGCACCCTGGCTCACCCCCACCTAAGACATTTCGTACCTAACCATCAGCCGGCAAGGTAATGGCCACTGTGTTTTGGGACTTCAAAGGGATTATATTGATAGATTACAAGCCTGCTTGTACTTCAATTGCAGCAGAATACTATGCCAATGTCATTAAACAATTAAGTGTTGCTATTAAAGAAAAACTAAGGGGAATGCTGGTGCTGGTGTCCTTCTTTTGCATGATAATGCCCCTGTGCACAAGTCCAGAGTTGCACAAGTGGCTATTCATGACTGCAAGTTCAAGCAGTTAAAACACCCGCCGTATAGTCCAGACCTTGACCCAAGTTTTGAAATTTGAAGTCCCACTTGCATGGAACAAGATTTCGGGACACTGATGAGCTCTAGGCTGCGATAGAGGCTTGGTTTGAGGACCAAATAGACAACTTTTATTTGCCTAAAAGACTAGAAATGTGTCCAGACGACACAGATGCCCCCGCCAAGGGCCCCGCCTCACCCCGAAAATCCATGTTGCAACAAAATTTTCTAAGTGTGTGACCTTGTCATCAGGAACATTTATGAGAAGTTATATTGAAATTGGTGAAAAAATGTAAGCGCTAGAGTAATGACAAAGTTTTTCTACAAATAGCCACAGTGACCTTGACCTTGAAAGTCGAACTCGCTCGAGGTATTGTCATAAGGAACATTTGTGTGAAGTTATATTGATATCAGTGAAGAAATGTAGTCGCAGTGACCTTGACCTTGAAAGTGGAACTTGGTAGAGATATTGTCATAAGGAACATTTGTGTGAAGTAATATTGAAATTGGTGAAAAAATGTAAGCGCTAGAGCAATGACAAAGTTTTTCTAAAAATAGCCACAGTGACCTTGATCTTGAAAGTCAAACTCGTTCGAGAAATTGTCATAAGGAACATTTGTGTGAAGTTATTTTGAAACCAGTGAAGAAATGCAGGCGCTAGAGCGATGACAAAGTTTTTCTAAAAATAGCCACAGTGACCTTGACCTTGAAAGTGGAACTTGGTACAGATATTGTCATAAGGAACATTTGTGTGAAGTAATATTGAAATTGGTGAAAAAATGTAAGCGCTAGAGCAATGACAAAGTTTTTCTAAAAATAGCCACAGTGACCTTGACCTTGAAAGTCAAACTTGTTCGAGGAATTGTCATAAGGAACATTTGTGTGAAGTTATTTTGAAACCAGTGAAGAAATGCAGGCGCTAGAGCGATGACAAAGTTTTTCTAAAAATAGCCACAGTGACCTTGACCTTGAAAGTCAAACTCGTTCGAGGTATTGTCATAAGGAACATTTGTGTGAAATTATATTGAAATCAGTGAAGAAATATAGACGCTAGAGCTATGTTGTGCGCGGGGATAATTAAAAATTTTTAAGTCTGTGACCTTGACCTTGAGCTCATGGGCATGGGTGGGGGTATCGCTGAATAAAATGGACAGGTATCTAACATCATATCAAATATCAACTCAATCCATCGCATGATTTGGAAAATATCTAATTAAAAATTTCTAAGTCTGTGACCTTGACCTTGAAGCCATAGGCATGAGTGGGGGTATTGCCAAATAAACATTTGGACCTGTATCTATCATCATAGCATACATAAGCCAAATCCATAATATAGTTTGGAAAATGTGAGATATTTAAAATCTTTCACATTAAAATTGTCTAAGTCTGTGACCTTGACCTTGAGGTTATAGGCATGGGTGGGGGTATTGCTGAATAAAACATTGTACCTATATCTATCATCATATGAACCAAAGCCATCATAAAAGTTCAGGTTCTACCAGGTACAAATACCTTAACTGGAGTCTTTAACATGGGAAATTTCTAAGTCCATGACCTTGACCTTGACGCCATGGGCATGGGTGGGGGTATCGCTGAATAAAACTTTGGTCCTATATCTATAATCATACCAAATATGAACCAATTGCGTCAAATGGTTTGGAAAATATGAGTTCTAAAATATTCAAGTCTACCTGTTACAAAAACCTTAACCTGAGTCTTTAACATTGAAAATTTCTAAGTCTGTGACCTTGACCTTGAGGTCACAGGCATGGGTGGGGGTATTGCTTAATAAAACTTTGGACCTATATCTATCATCATACCAAAGATGAACCAGTTCCATCAAATGGTTAGGAAAATATGAGTTCTAAAAGTTCAGGCTCTACCTCTTACAAAAACTTTAACCTGAGGTTACAGGATCACTTACGTACGTACGTACGTACACACACACGTACAGACGGACGTACACATGTACGCACGTACGGAAAACCCAAAAACTATATGCCCCCGGCATCATATGATGCGGGGGCATAAAAAGTGGGCCAAATGCATTGAAGTAACTTTGTTATATTTTGACATGGAAAAATAGAAGGCAAGATTTAATCATTAAAGTGAATGGGTATACCTGGTAGATTTTTCCACCATTTTTCAAAGGGAGATAACTTTTAGAACTTCCTGTTCGCTTTTCTATAAGGCCTATCCCACTGAAAAAGGGGCCTACTATTAAGGGGAATGGGAAAACCTTCATATCATGCTTTAGTATTACCCAAAGGAAGGTAATGCTACTCTTCAAAAGGAGATTCGGGTACTGAAAAGCAGAGACTATGTCATTCACTTGTGTTAATCTGCTTTGATCAGGGTTTTGCATATCACATGATGGGGGTCCTTCATCCTAGCTGGATGGTTTCTTCCACCATGAATTCCACATAATGCCAACCATAGTGCCTTCAAATTCATTGGAGCCTTCATGGTAAACAAAGAATTATAACTGAAGTTTAAAACTCTAACAGGAAAGAATTTGCTCCTCAAAAGCAAAATTGCTCCTGAGGAGCAAATTCTTTCCTTTTAGTAGTGAAAGTGCTGTGGAACAGTACACGTGTTGTGTCTTTGAGCAAGATGCTTTTTACACAATATTTTGTATTTGTTTCTACTCAAAAAGAAATCCTAAAATGCCTGCGAGGCGGTATTACAGAACACACTGATAGAAGGATAGAGCAAGAGGCCTCTCCAGGAGGGCTCTTTTGACAAAAAAAAATGAAACAAGAGAAAGAAAGATAAAAAAGGCATGGAAGTTGTCTCTCTAGTGAAACAATGACAAATAGACTGCTTACACAGAGTTGATGGATTGCAGTGAGAATCTGAATCTGTTAAATGATCCCATAGTTTTAAGGGATCTATGACGAAACATAGAACGACAAAACATAGAAAAGCCAAAACATAGAAAAGACAAAACATAGAAAGACATAACATAGAAATAAAACATCGAAAAAACATCGAAAAAAGATCGAAATAACATCGAAAAAGTTCAGAAATATCGAAAATTTTATTCTCTCCATTTTTCGACACAATACTTTTTTTTTATTGTAAACGTACACGTATCTCGGGAATTTTGAGGTTGCGGACAGGTAGCTTGAGTTCATGGATGGCATGGCGGACAGTGTCGTGTGGTAGGAATGCAAGTGCCTTAAACATACGTACTTTCAAGCTGAAATCAAGATCGTCAATGTACTTAGTTCGAAGGCCGAGTTCAGAAATTTTGCGCCAGTTAGCCTGTCCAAAATGAAAAAGCAGCATTCAATACTGAGCTGAGGAAACAAAAATCTCATGGAACTATAAGCCGCGGTTTCAAAGTCTGATCTAAATGTTTGGATTTCGGTGCTCATTCCAAGGGATTCCATTTTGTCTTTTATAATTTTAAACACAGTTGTGTATGTTTCACTGCTTTTCTTTGGTAACAAACAGAAAACCATTGGAAAAATTGTTCCTAGATATTCTCCGTGAATAGTGTATAACTGTTTAAAGGTAGCCATCTAACGCCAGTTGTGGCTTTCTGCGTGGTCAAAATTTCCATTTCGAATGAAAATAACGGGCTGTATCAAAAGCATGGAAAATAAACGTGAACACAATTTATTTAATACATTCAAAAGAAATACAAAAGAAGTACAACAATGGCCCCGTAAAGAGTCATCAAAATTTTCTCGACCGGTGCTTAACTGAAACTTACTGATCGGTTGACTTGATCGAATGAGCGAATGTTCAATGGCGTGTAGCAATTGCCAAGCGGTCAGGTAATTGTCGTTTTTCACACTTATTGTTCTATTATTGGTCGTTCTATTATTTGTCGATCTATTAAATGTCGCATCTATGTTTTGACTTATCTATTTTGTGTCGCTTCTCTCTTTTGTCTTTCTATGTTTTGTCGTACACCGGTTTTAAGGCATTCAAGTGACTCAATTCTATCCACAAAAGTGACTGCTCAAAATATATAAATTAAACGTGACTTCATTTAAAATTCTTAGTTAGAAATTAATATCCTGCTCTGTCTTCCACCTCCCCGTGGTGAGCAGGGGGCTACGGATATATGCCTTCCATTAAATTTGGAAGGTACTTATTCGGCTAACGGACGCTACAGAAAATTATTCACTTTTGCAATATAAATTGAATATTGCATTTTAATGGAAAGGGCATTCAAATGAATTATATGTGTTAATTTACAGCTTCAAATTGTAGGAAAATAAGCCCTTACCCTGCTGAATAAATAAATTAAGCCAAACTCAGTTGCTGATTATCAAACAATCAAATTACTGAATATAATGAATTCATTCAAATCACAAACTGCATATCAAAAAGTGAAGATTCTGATCAGATGGATCATTCATAAGCCATCTGAACTAGATCTACGTTGTTTGCAAAGGTAGGGTTTGTTCTTAAAACAGCAGGATAAGAGTTAAGTACATGATAAAAACTTTTGCTGTTTTTGTATCAGTTGTATCAGTTACTTGAGACTTTTTGGACTGTTTTTTTTTTCATTATTGCCATCCATGGCAGTCACCCATTCAGAACCAGAAACCCCTAAAGGGGTACCTTGGCAAACAGTGCAGGCCCAGATCAGACGCCGCAGAATGCGGTGTCTGATCAGGGCCTACATTGTTTGCAAAAAGTTCAGCCATTTTCCAAATAAATTAAATAGGGTTTATTAGCATGGACTGTCCGCCTCGCACCGCGGTTCCTGGACAGGCTTAGATCCTCTAAGCGGTTTACCAGTACTAGTGTGCCGGCCGGATTCAGCTCTGCGTGGAAGCATCGTGCAGCCCATATATTTCTTCAAGCCCCTATGGGCGGGGGCGGTGATTCCATTTGGTACAAAAAGGGTTAAACTTTGCTTTTATGGCAAAGTGGTATCCACTTTACATTATAACACCCCAGTGTGACAGCTAGGCTATCCTTTGTGTCTCAAAATATGGCATTATTTCTGTCTAAGTTTTGGGATTATCATTCTTATCTTTGCTACAAACATGGTAGATTGTTGTACATAATGACCTTATTTTAGATTTTTCATACCATAGAAATCCTAAAAATTTGAACATTTTGAGGACATGCTTTCGCAAGGTTGGGTAGTTATGGGGAATGGGAACACCTTCATGCATGGCAACTCCTGCAAAGTATTTATTTCTCCCATTTCAATAGGGGTCAACTCTTAAAGGAAAGTCTAAATTTGGCAAACATTGTAGGCCCTGGTCAGACAGGAACAGTTTGATCTGGGTCTGCAGTGTTTGCTTAGGGCTGTTCATCCCTATATGGCATCCCTAATCTGTGTTTGGAGCAGCACTAAGAAAATAATACATACCCTTCTAACCCCCAATTCTCTATATAAAGTGTGTTATCCAAAGATAGCCGTGGGTTAAAAAATATAAGGTTTGAAATGAATAACAGAAAAAACTGGGGCATTAAATTTGGACAATTTTAATGAAGATAAATTCAACAAATATGCTTCATTTTGAGATTTCATGCTTAAGAATTTATGCTCACCAAGGCTCAAGAAAAACACAACTACTGAACTCATTTAATAAATTAATTATCTATCTGTTATAACCTTAAATTGAAAGAACACAAAAGTCAATTTACTTCATGCTCTGGTTATAGATCTCAAGACATGTTAAAATACATGTATGTAGGTGGGTGGGGTAATCTTACAAAACTGATGTAGAATTATGCCTCTGTCTGACACAACTTCATGGCAAGTAATAGGATTATCAAACCAAATGTTACATTTATGCCAGTGATGTAATTCAATGTCAATGAGATAGTAAAAAATATTGAAGTTACTATTTGACAAGAAACTTCCATGTTTATGTGGAATGTCCATTTTTACAAGCCATCATGAAATTATGCCTGTCAGTATCACCAACAGACCATGAGTGAAAGCTGTGCTGTTTTAAAGCTTGTTTATGCTTTCATGGTTTCATATGCCAAAACTGCACTTAATTTAACTTCTTGAAGCTTACACATTCTCGGTAGTACAACAATAACATGAACTTTTTCCTTCATTCGCCGGAAATTACCGAGTTGAATATCGATTTCCGTAGGAAATCGGCAGTTAAAGTTACCTGTATATTTTGAAGGTTTTTTATATTAAAATTATGAAGGAAAAAAATCTTAACTCATCGTATCTTCTTTATCCTTAACACTAGAAAAAAGTCACTGTTATCCTCATGTAAGAAAATTATTCAGTTTTTATTTGGTGCATTTCAAAGTGATGAATAATTAATTCTTATTGCTTCCATCTGCAATTTAATGTCATGCCTATATGCTCCATAGACGGCAATGTATTTTTTTAAAAAACGTTCAGATTTCTATGTTTGGTTGCCAATATTAAATAGAAATGATTTGTTTGGAATTAAGTCACTGTTATATACTGTTAGACTGTTGTTCAAAGTTTACGATGATATAAAGTTTAAATCTACTGAAAAATGATAAATTGCTTCCCCGAGAGCTTAAAAATCGTTTATAAGCTTTTTTCAGTACTGCAGTTCATGATGCGAAAATCGCCAAGTCCACATTATATGTACCAGAAATCGTATCAAACCTGTAAAGCTTTTTTTGTATTTTTTTTTTTTTTTTTTGTATTAATTTTGTAATTACTAGTAATAAACAACATGCGGATAATATACTTGATACAGTGGTTATATTACTCGGATTTCTTTATTTTATTTTGTCCCAGTTTTGTTACATTTATGTTTTCATTCATTATGAATGGGCGGCAAATATGTCAAAAGGACAAAAATTGTCGAAATCATTAACTGTGAAATGGCGATTAAATGGCGATTAAAACCACCATGAAAAGTTCATTGGCAGTCTGAAGCCAGTGATTGATTTTGTTTGTTTGTATTGGAGTTTTAACGGCCCAGTCAACACTATTTAGGTCAGTTTTGAGCCGGGTCAGTTTACCTGTCCACACTTTTCCTGAGCAAGCGTATACGTAAGCGGTTAACCAGTACAGTGCACATTGGCCTCATTGAGGCCAATTTGAGGGGATTCAAACGAGCACCAACAATCTATGTTTTGTGCAGAACAAAACACTGTTTGCTATTCTGTTAATGAGTTTCAACTCTGCCTGTCCGCACAGTTACTTTGCAAACAGTGTAGAGCATGGTGCGACTGCTCAGGATGAGCAGTCTTTTCTCCAGATCTACACTGTTTGCCATTCTGTTGATGACTTTGACTAAACCACCGTCAACAAAAATGTAATTGTCTAAATTCACATTACGAAATCACGCCTATACTGACAAATTTTACCACACACACAAAAAAATGAAACTGTTTAGATAGAAAATTCTGCTATTTTTCATACTTCTGTTCCAAAAATAGATTATAGGAACTCGTCAGAGCCGCCTCGGTGAGGCAGTTCTAACGAGTATCCACAATCTTTGTTTTGATCAAAAATACAAAAAAAATAATGTATACTACTGTAAACCCCAGTTGTACTGTATAAATCTTCACTGCAGCTGGTGCTGTGCCGTGTGGCGGCCGTAAAAAGTCTCCCCGTACATCCATCATAGTGCAGATTATATTTTCTGATCCTTTGGGATCATTTGGTTCATTTAGAATCATTTTGAAAATAGAGTTCTGCTTAAGCCGGTGCTAGAGGGCGTGGCCGGTGTCGCACATTTCATGAACAGACTCAATAAAACCGAGTCTGCTATTTTTGTTTATTTGGTGTATTCTTTGCTTCCAAAGGATCTAACTATTCAGAACTTATTTAAGGAGTCACAATAATATAGGTGTGTTTTTGTGATGAGAGCTGGATCAATCAAATATTTTATTCTCTCAATCCATCATACATAATGGCAATATAAGGCGATACAAACAATTGTAATAATAATCCAGAGATGAAAGAATCTACTTTAGTAAAAACCGTCTTCTGTCCGAATTTTCCACTATTTTCCGCATATCAAAGGTAAGTCTTTTGTTTAAAGGTTAATAAAGGCATTTCTTTTGCTTGTTTGATTTGAGGTTTTAGAGTAATAGTCAACTAAATAATGTATACCCCTATAAACCCCAGTTGTACTGTATAAAAGTGGGGTACACGTGGGTCAGAATTGTATAGGTGTGTTATCGTGATGACAAAGTTAACAAACGTGCTTTAATTTAACAATGAGTTGGCGCGTGCCCGTCGTCCCCCACTATGTGTTAATCTTTAAAGTGTCAATCATGTGTGACCCTTAAAGTGCCAGTCATATTATTGTAGATAACAATTTGATTAATTAAATTAAATAAATAAATAAATAAAGTAACAGTCTCATCATTGTTCACTTTTTGTGATTGATTTGATAGACAATTTTTTAGGTGTCTTGATTTATGTACAGTTTTATTAACTCTTAAAGTGTAAATCAAAACTAGTGCAAATGACATTTTCCAGGTTTTGAGTTGATTAATTTCGAAAACACGTCTATTAAAAATATTGAAAATTTAACCACCAAAAAATGAAAGTATTCAGATAAAAAAATTGCTACTTTTCGTATTTCTTCTCGAAACATAAATTGATGGAATCGTTAGTTCCACCTCAGCGAGGCGGTTCTTACGACAAACAACAATACATGTTTTAGCAGAAATAAGAAAAATAATGATCCGTATTTTACTACATAAAAGTGAGTAATATGGGGTGTTTTTGTGATGTGATCATAAAACTATTGCAGTCCATTCACATATTAATTGCATGCCTCATTTTAATAAATAAATAAATAAATAAATATGCCGCATCTGTATAATCACCTTCTGTGACCGACTTTTAAGGCACTTTCTATATCTTTCTTGAATTCTTAAAGTGTCAACCATAGCTCGACAAACAACATTTTTCATAATTGTGTTAAAATTGTTTAGGACAAACATTACAGCCGATTCAAATATGAGTGAAATGTCTTTTACAATAAATAAATAAATACATAAATAAATAAATAGGCTTATCTGTGTTTACACATTATGTAACTTTTATGGCGTCCTTTCAATTATTCAGGGAATATCTTATACAATATACTGTATATCGGTGTAGTGTTACCTCTTAAGGTGTCAATCATGACTTGGGAAGACAACATTTTTCAAAATGTGTTTACCTATAAGTTACTTTTTATGGCGTCCTTTTAATTATTAAGGATCTTATACAATATACTGTATATCGGTGTAATGTTAACTCTTAATGTGCCAATTATGACTGCGGCAGACCATCACGAAAATTTGACCCCCTATAACCCCAATTTCATATAGTAAAACTTGGGTTTGCAGGGGTATACATTATTTTTCTTATTTCTTCTTAAAAACATAGATTGTGGGTACTCGTTAGAACCGCCTCGCCTAGGCGGTTATAACGAATATCCACAATCTGTGTCTTGAGCAGAAATAAGAAAAAAATTTCTTATTTCTTTTTTCATATAGTAAAACTTGGGTTTGCAGGGGTATACATTATTTTTCTTATTTCTTCTTAAAAACATAGATTGTGGGTACTCGTTAGAACCGCCTCGCCGAGGCAGTTCTAACGAGTATCCACAATCTGTGTCTTGAGCAGAAATAAAAAAAATATCATTTTTTTTTTCATCTGAAAATTTTCATTTTTTGGTTGTAAAATTTACAATGTATATGTATAGGCGTGTTTTCGTCAGGGAACAAAATTGGTTTTAATGTAAGAACTTTCTCATCTGAGTTCATCTCGGCTCCCGCCCATAGGGGCTTGAAGAAATATATGGGCTGCATGATGCTTCCACGCAGAGCTGAATCCGGCCCGCACAATAGTACTGGTAAACCGCTTAGAGAGCCTAAGCCTGCATGTTCAGGAACCGCGGTGATAAACCCTATTGGTTTCATTTGGCGACAGGGCTTGAGATGTCATTTCATCTCAATGTCGGGTAAAAGTCCCACAAAATTGTAAGCAACGTCTCCAAAATGACCTTTACCGTGTTGACGGGGACGTTCTACCTCAAATCAAACAAACATACAAAATCTGAGTTCATCTTGATCGAGTCTTATAGGCGTGTGTTCGTGATTGGCTAACACTATTTTTCATGGCGTTATTTATTTAAATAAATAGATAAAATAAATGCATAAAAAGATCGGAGTCAAGAGATTTCACGTATCATATTTGACCTTAATCCTTATTTAAAATCACTGGACAAGAGACTGACAAGAGATATAGACCCAATATCCTACATGTCAAAAAAAATAAATAAATTAAAAATAATAATAATAATAAGAAAAAAAAACGCTACTACTACTACTACTACTATTAATAATATTGATAATTATAATTATTATTATTATTATTAAGCAATTCTACATAATGTAGCTCTTCAATATGTTTAATATGTTCGTTCGTACTAGATGGCTCGAAATGAAAAGGCATGGTTGTTACTTCAAGAAGTTCTTTTTCACATTTAGATAGCCTTAATTTGAGCACTACTTAAGCGCTCCTTTGAATACCTACAGGTGTTTTAAGATCTATTATTTGAAAATTTCAATAAATTAATTAATCAGCCACTTGCATAAGCAGCTTGTTTGTCAGCTATGTTTACAAATCAATTTAGGATCTTTTGTCCAACCAAACATATTAACTATCTGTCTACAGATGATATTAATAACAATTGGTATAATCAGCCTAACTTCACACAAGTCTGAATACAAAAGAAAAAATCTTCAAAGGATCAACAGTTTTCACATCAAGTGTTACAGCTGACCAAAGACAACACCTTTATACATGAGTAATGATATTGTTTGCTAGTTTGTTTGATAAGAATTTGGTCCCTGGTTCCAAAATTACATCAAATTATTTTTGCCACATGTTTGGTCTTTGTTTTTAAGTATCTATTGTATTAACAAATGTTTACCCTCAGCAATGTCCACAAAAAAAAAAAAAAAAAAAAATCTTGGGGAAAAAAAAACACGTCAAAGCTGGATTTGAAGAAGAAGAAGATAGCAAATTAAGGGTCTCTTCTTTCCCTTTCCATATAATCTTCTCTTCAGATCTCTCCTCTGACACTGTACATAAAACCTGTCTTGTCTTTGTATAATCTTCACCTTCCTTTTCAACATGTAAATAGTATGTTAAGAATCAACTTGATCATGTAAAACTGTTAACTTCCATGAAAAACTATGTTCTCGTACGGTTTTCATTCTGATTATAATAATCATATTTTAAGCCTGTCTTTTCTTAGTATAATCTTCACCATCCTTTTCAGCATGTAAATAGTATGTCTTTATCATTATTATTATGATTGTCATCTGTTACTATTACCATTATCATTATCATAACCATTATTAACTTATATCATATGTTGTCTCAGTGTTGAAAGCAAGACTTGCGACCAGTCTTCTTCCTCTGAACTTTAAGCCGTGTGTGTTCCTGCATGGAAACCTGCATAGGCATGCTCCATTTGCAGCCTTAGTCAAATGGCCAATATCAAGCGGCAAAAAGAAAGAGCACTATTGAATCACTTATCGCTCATGAGCAAAGTATAGAAATCACGATTTGCAGTCGTATTGGCACTGATTTCTAAACATTTTCCGCTCATTTTTCGATCAGCCTTTTAAATTAAAAAAAAAACAGGCAGTGCTTCATTTTTCTATGGTCGGGCACCGGCAGCTCAACGCTATTATTTACTCTTGTTGGACAAACTGCCACGATTTGCAGCCCAGAAGCACTTAACATATGTCTTGTTGTGGAGCTATGGAGTTCTGTCCGCTTGACCATGGCAGACATAAAAAGCCTTAACCTAAACGAACGAACGAACCTACAGGTAGATCAAAGTGTCATGTCTGCAGATATATGATTAATGATTCCCTGAGATCAGCGACTAGAGAAAAAATATTGGCTATTCTATACCTTGATCCCAGTGGTGTACAGGGAGATAACTCGAATATCTCGCCCAGATAGGGTTTTACGGAAATTCACGACTTATTCCGATCGCCTCCTATGAAGGAAAAAGTTCGGTATGATTGACTTTTGTGAAATATGTGGGTGGGGTAGTCGGAACCCCTGAATAGCTGATTTCTTTGGCAGTGCTGGGAATAAATACTGTAAATGACATTTAATAAGATTTATTTTTGCATGTTTTCAAAACTTGATTTCAAAAATGTACACACATATAGTAGGCACATGATGAAAGTGTTGCTCTATGTATATTTTTGATTAAAATCTTTCTTCTTTTCTTTTGGGGGTATATGTAAATTTGGAAAAAATATATAAGAAAGTAATCCATATACCTGTTATTTTCTCTGTCTGGTATTAACCCACATACCTTCTTGCATGACATAGTAGTTTTTTAAGTAATCTAAGGAGTAATTATTTTTACAGATCAGATTTTGTTAAAAAATATGTGCAGTGAAATAGGTAAATTATCAGAGGCCGAATTCTTTGCCATTACATTGATATTTCATTTTTATTCTTTTCTGGGTATAGATTCGACAGTTTCTAATTATGAGTAAATATTATGAAGATTGCTTTTGAAATATTGATGATTACCAAACTGTTCTGTTGCCAAGTTATTTAGAAATCAGATACCAGGAATGCAGTGTCTGTTCCAAAAGTGTGTAACTTTTAATGCTCAAAATATGCTGTATGTCCTTACTTTGGTGACCTAGTATCTTGAAAACTAATCCATGTACCATCGATTTTATTTTCATATTTCAAAAGCACAAAGTGCAAATATTCAAAATGACAAGTTTCATCACAATCTATGGATAGCAATTTTTGGGTCAGGTGTACCCATTCCCCTTAAAGGAAAGAATTTGTTCCTCTGGAGCAAATTCTTTCCTTTAAGAGTTGACCCCTATTGACACGGGAGGCAAAAATAGTTTTGCAGGAGTTGCCACCCCTGAAGGTGTTCCCATGCCCCTTAAACTGACCTGGCACATAACCAAATCTTCAATACAACCTTCTTGGTCATGGGCTTGAGGGGTGGGGGTACTGTTAAATAAAATTTTGGGCCTATAGCTACCGATTTGTGAGCTAAATCCATCTTATGGTCAGGAAAAAACTTAAACCTAAATGTGTGTGTGTGTGTGTGTGTGTGTGTGTGTGTGTGTGTGTGTGTGTGTGTGTGTGTGTGTGTGTGTGTGTGTGTGTGTGTGTGTGTGTGAATTCAGGTTTAACGTCGCTTTCAACAATTTTTCAGTCATATCACGACGGTGTCTGGTTGTGACAGGGAGCTCAATGCTCACTTTTATAGTGCTGCCGCACTGAAGTATCATGTCCCAGACACATTACATGATACCACACCCAGTCACATTATCCTGACACTGGGTCGACCAGTCCTAGCTCTACCCCGTAAGTCTGAGTGCCAAGCGAGGAGCAGCTAGTACCATTTTTAACGATTTTGGTATGTCGCGGCCCGGGATCAAACCCGTGACCTCCCGTTCCCCGGAGCGGACACTCTACCAACTGAGCTATCGGGGCTGGTAAACCTAAATGTGGATGCTAACGCTGGAGGTAGTGCAAAAGCTCTTCCTCCTTTTGTGTTACAAGAAAGAGAGTTGTTCAAAGCATCGTTAGCTTAACGAGATTGTTAGTAGTCAAAATGTTAACTAGCCTTGTAAGTTTTGTTTGTTTGATTTGAGGTTTATCGTCCCCGTCAACACTGTGTAGGTCATTTTGGAGACGTTGCTTCAAATTTTGTGGGACTTTTACCTGACATTGAGATGAAATGACATCTCAAGCCCTGCTGCCCAATGAAACCAAAATAGTTTATAAGCTGGATGGTCTGACTGGCAACACTTTTCCTGGGCAGAATCTCTAAGCAGTTTACCAGTACTCATGTGCGGTCGGTTTCAGCTCTGCGTGGAAGCATCATGCAGCCCAATGTATTTCTTCAAGCCCCGATGGGAGGGGGCCAGTAGCCTTGTAAGTACAATATCGAATACTCTGGTATTTTTGCTGGAAAAAATTGAGCAGCTTTTGCAAATGCTACTGACATTTTTTCAGCCAAATACTTGCATACAGTAGAACTTCGATGGCTCGAACACCGATGGCTCATTTACCATGGCTGAGTCGAACTCCCTCTTGAGTCCCTAGGGAAATCCTCTACATAAGAAATAGTGGGGGATAATTAAGGAGATTTTAGTCTTTTATCCTGCAAATTTATGCTGTATGTACTCATTAGAATCGCCTCACCGTCTTCACAAGCAACAGTGGGGGATAATTAAGAAGATTTTAGTCTTTTATCCTGCAAATGTATGCTGTATGTACTCATTAGAATCCCCTCGGTGAGGCGATTCTAATGAGTACACACAGCATACATTTTCATTACAGAACATCTAAAAGATGTTCAAAAGTATCTCGTTATGCCTCCTGGCAGTAACCCTCAGTGGCTCGAACTACCGCTGTGTCGAATAAATTTTTATGGTCCCAAAGTGGTTCGAGCCATCGAAGTTCGACTGTATTTGCCATATTAAGAGATCACCCTTTTAACAATATTATAACTAACGGAAGTGTTAATTTTGAACAACTAGCCCAGAAATTCATGGTTGAAGAAAAGATACATTTTTCATTTAGATAGACCTACCTTTACACCTATAGTATCCCCATCCTTTATATAGTATGGTGCTTGTCTGATGTTGCAGCCCTTCTTTTTCCCTTTTGTATTACCCTGCTGTACAAAAAAACAACAACAAATTTATGAAGTCATGACATCATCATCATCATCATCAACAGATTTTTTATTAACCCTTGTCCTGCTGAATATTCATATATGCCAAACCCACTACCGATTATCAACCAATCAGATTACTGGATGCAAATTATTGCAACAAATTCACAATCTTCATTGTTTGGAAAATAAGGCATATCCGGGCTCAGCAGGACAAGGGTTAACGTGCAGGTACAGGGGCAACGTCCACATAAGTGGGCCCCCTTCCAGGTAGCTGGCTTGCTGCACGCATGGCAGATCTTACACCAGATCTCCAGGCTTATCTATCATGAGGATCGATAGCAGAGAGCTTCCATTCTCTGCAATCTCTTTCTGTTAGCTGCTTCCAGGTCATCTTGGGCCTTCCTGGCCCCTGCTTTCCATCTACCTGTATATCACAGGCAGTCTTGACTGCACCGTTGGAGCGTTCCACACAGCTCAGTATATCTTTGTCGGTAACTGTGATTATGTAGACAGGAATTTCGTCATACAATATATTTTTGTTGAATTTGACAAGTTTAACCCTTAACCCTTTAGACGCCAATCACGACAATTGTCGTCTGCTTTGTCGTCTGCCAGATACTTTGAAAGTTATTTTTTACAACAGTGTGGACCCAGATCGGATTGCTCCTGTAGGAGCAGACTGATCTGGGCCCACACTGTTTGCCTGTATGCAGAATTACTTTTAAAAAATTTGCAAGTAGATTCAGCAGAGGACATAACACAGACTACATTTTCAGATGTTGTTTTTCTCGGCAGCTTAAAGGTTAAGATGCCAAGAAAAACTGCATCTGAAAATGTTGTCTGCTTAGGTTGCATGCAGCCAATTTGTGTGGATCCTGATCAGACTGTTCCTATAGGAGCAGTCTTATCAGGGTATCTAGGAGCAGTCTGATCAGGGTCCACACGGTTTGCAAAAATGACTTTTAAAGTAACCTGCAGACAAAAATACAAATGACAATTGTTGTGTGTGTGTTATTTTTACGTATGTCTCACCAAAACCTAAGGTCATAAGGAGACGGGACGTCGGTTTTAAGACTCATCCAAAAGTCTGGAGAAGCCCAGGATTGAACACACAACTCCTTGTATTTTACGTGTGTAGCATAACCACTACTTCACAGAGGCTTCTGACAACTGATGTGATTGGCATCTTAAGGGGAATGGGAACATTTGGCAGATTTTTCTGCCATTTGTCAAAGGGAGACAACTTTTGGGACTTCCTGTTCGCTTTTCTATAAGCCCTGTCCCAATGAAAAGGGGGTCTCCTCTTAAAGGAAAGAATTTGCTCCTCAGGAGCAAATTCTTTCCTTTAAGATTAGACCCCTATTGACATGGGAGACAAAAACACTTTTGCAGGAGTTGCCTCCCCTGAAGGTGTACCCATTTCCCTTAAGGGTTAATATGTGTGGATGTTCAACCATGTTGAAATCATACAATGCTGATTTCGACAGGGTTTAACGATGTGGTAACATAGCCATTCTCCCATTCAATCTGAAAAACAGCCACCACCCTATTGTTATGTTTCTTTTGTTTAGGAGTTTAATCAGCCAGATGCCCATTCATATGTGCATCACAACAGATAAGGTATGTATTTTGTGATAAATGAAGGATAGTTTTCCTTACTTTTCAATGTTGTGGGTATTCATTAGAACCATCTCATCGAGACTGGTCTGTATTACTGAATACAGTGTCAAAGGGTAGTTAATCTTATGAAGAAGAAATGAGTTTAATCGGGATCGATTTTCTGGAAGGTTTGCACTATTTATAGCTGGGCTATTATTAGCACTCAGGGGCATCATTAATGTCTGACAATCTTGAGCCTGTCTAGTTTGTATAGCATGAAATCCTACAAAACATTTTTATTATCGCAATGAAATGTAAAGAAAGTCGCGTGTCATAACATTTGATCTGTCTATATATTATATAAAGTAAATAGGAATTGTCTCCCTTGAAAATAACGAAAAATATGCTAGATGTATTTTGTTGATTTTTTTTTTTTTTGCT
This sequence comes from Lucinisca nassula, assembly GCA_963580285.1. Classification (NCBI taxonomy): domain Eukaryota; kingdom Metazoa; phylum Mollusca; class Bivalvia; order Lucinida; family Lucinidae; genus Lucinisca; species Lucinisca nassula. Next base: position 203,763 of record CAUZLF010000370.1, on the reverse strand, counting down.
ATCTCATGTGACCCGAGCAAAGCTGGAACCACTGTTCCATATCTAGTTCTTCAGAGTTTTAAGCATTACCTTTTGTTTATCTTCTATAACTGACCACTCAAATCTCTGCAGCATGTGTTTTGCTATTGACATATCATCTACTGGTATACCAATCTTCTGACTAATTGCGTGTTTCAAACTTAATACACTGGTTCCCAGTCCTGTATCCCATATCAGCTCTGTGTGAGGGTTATAAAGTCTGGTGCCCAGCTTTCTTTCACATATATCTAGCACAATTTGGTTATCACTAAAACAAATAGAAACAGAGAATTGTCATCAGACAGCAGAGCTCTCCTGGATAGATGCTTGCCCATCTGGACGCAGATTTTTTAACTCCTAACCTGATCTTTTGATTTGAGCTTTAAGGTCCCTGTCAACACTATGAAGGTCATTTTGGCGACGTTGCTTCCAATTTTGTGAGACTTTTACCCGACACTGAGATGTAATGACATCTCAAGCCCTGTCGCCCAATGAAACCAATAGGGTTTATAAGCATGGACGCTTCGACTTGCACCGCTTTGCCTGGGCAGGCTTAGATCCTCTAAGCGGTTTACCAGTACTCATGTGCAATCGGATTTCAGCTGTGGAAGCATCATGCAGCCCATCTATTTCTTCAAGCCCCAATGCACGGGAGCAAATCTCCTATCATGAACTGATAAGTGAATCATACTGGCATTCCCCTTAAAGGCATACAAGTACAAGCAAACAGGTATTTCAGGTATGAGAGACTGCAGGTCAACTTTTACCCTGAAGATGAAAAAAAACTGCATCGGAAAATGTTGTCTGTTTATATCATCTGCCGAATCTTCTTGCATACTTTTAAACATATTTTTGCATGCAGGCAAACATTGTGGATCCAGATCAGACTGCTCCAGATCAGACTGCTCTGCAGGCAAACTGCATGGACCCAGATCAGAATGCTCCTAGAGGAGCAGTCTGATCTGGGTCCACACTGTTTGCAACAATGACTTTTAGTGTAACCAGCAGATGGAAAAACAGACGTCAATTGTTGTGGTTGGCATCTTAAGGGTAAACCAAGTGCAGATATTATTCTGGGATCATGGCAACAGCTTTCTCGACTTTGTTCAGGTGAGCTTAAAAGAATAAAGTTAGTATGATATATGAAAATTATCCAAGATCATGGGTAACTTGGAGCTGTAAATCATATTACCATATTTGTCCTAAATATTCGGACACCTTAGTTCCTTTCCATACTTGTTGTAACATTTGAACAAGTACAAATTACTTCCCGATGTTGTGTCTAAAAATAGCTGGATGAGTGGCAAACAGTGTAAACCCTGATACTGTTGTGTCTCATCTGGGTTTACACTGTATACTCAGGCCTATCTGCCTGAATATATATGGAAGATACGGCATATCACTGTTGCCAACAGGGATTTAATGACAAGTTAATAATTTCTGAAAAGACAAATATTCTAAAAAAAATCCCTGAAAGTATTCCTGGAAAAACAAGGACGAGATACCGAATTCACTTGTAACAAAATTCTTTTCCACTGTATTAACCCATTGCCACCTTATGAGCAAGTTGTTCAAAACTAACACTGTTGTTAGTTAAAATATCACAAAAACTTTGATCATTTAATAAGGCAAATATACTATGAGGGGGTGTCAATAAAAAAACAGCCTCACTTATTTCTGGGTGAGATCGAACGCTGTTCCAGTGCTGTTAGGTTGCGCATACCCAAGCAATCATGTAAAATTGCTGAAACGCTACCATGTGAAATGTGTAATGCATTCGCTATTTCATCCAACTCAGTTCGCCTATCAGAGTACACCAGATCCTGCTGTTTGTTACATATTTCTTCATGGGTGTCCAGACCTAGTTTCATCTTCTAAAGATGTTCTACCACATTTGAATTCCCCAACCCAGAATTTAACTTGTGCATATGATGGTGCAGAAGACTCATAAACATTGGTTAACTCTCAATGTATTTCCTGACCTGTTTTCCCTTCAAATACAAGCACAGAATTAAAGCACAGTACTCAACTTTTGACAAAAAGCTTGCTTTTGCATTGTCAACTTGTTTACTGTTCAATATCTTATAAGTGAATGACACAATAAGGGTGCAATTTTACCATCATGCCTAAAACATGTATTGAAACAAGGAATGAAATTCATTGTCTAGGTCATTTGGAAATGGGATAGGCTGGTTACTTATTGACTTGCCCTCGTAGTATTTTTGCTGAAAAAAAATGTGAGCAGCATTTGCAAAAGCTGATCTCATTTTTCAGCAAAAAGGTTTCTCTTTTCAATATTGTACTTGCTGGAACAGTTAACAATTTGACCACTAACCAGGGGCCAGTTGTTCAAAACTAACAATGTCGTTAGCTAACCTATCGTTAAAATTTTGATCATTAAATATGGCAAATATGCTAAAATTTTTGCTGAAAAAAATGTGAGCAGCTTTTGCGGATGCAAAAGCTGCTCACATTTTTTCAGGAAAAATAACAAAATTTTAGATATTGTACTTGCTAGAAGAGTTAACAATTTGACCACTAACGAGCTCGTTAAGCTAACGGTGCTTTGAACAACTGGCCCCAGCTCTTTAAAGTAATGATGCTTTGAACAACTGGGCCCAGGATTGTGTTTCAAAATTTAGGGTGTCAGGTGGAGTTAGTTTATTCCAATAACAAGAGGGCCATGATGGCCCTGGATCGCTCACCTGATCCATAGAGTAACAAGTGGGCCCTGGGGAGGGCCATTATTGACCCCAAGGTTATAATGTGTATAATGTTGAGGGAGGTCTAAAAAGGTGAAGCTTCATACCAAATATCAACTAGAGAAAGCGACCTGTCGGTCACGTATACCCCCGGCCAGTGCCACCCTCTGATATATCTTTAGAGCTTGTATGTAACATGAATGAAGAAGTCAAGAAGCTAGAAGAATCTATAATGTGCTTATAAAATCTAAACCAAACATAATCTTTCTAAATGGACCAAGGGAGTGAGAGCATCAAAGTTACTGAAGCGGTGGGGGCATCAATGTTACTGAAGCAGCAGGGTGGGGTATGCATCAATGAAATCTTTGAACTGGTATGCAACATTGATGCAAGTATCAATTAAATTTGTCTTAGAATTTAGAACATTATGTAACAGGCATCTATAAACTTTGTCATAAAAGTTTAACCAAATGTAAACTGTCTAAGTCCATGACCCTGAGGTCTAGGTCACTGTGGGTGGGGAAGCGACATGCATCTCAAAATCTTTGGACTGGTATGCAACATTGATGCAAGTATCAACTGAATTTGTCTTAGAGTTTAGAACATAAAGGCATCTATAAACTTTGTCAGAAAACTTTAACCAAACATAAAATTTCTAAGTCTGTGACCTTGACCTCAAGGTCATTGTGGGGGTGGGACATGCATCAATGAAATCTTTAGACCAGTATGTAACTTCAGTGTAAGTATCAACTAAATCTATCAAAGGGTTCAGAAGATCCAACCTCTTAGAAACTGTAACGCAAAACTTTAACCAAAATGTAAAATTTCTAAGTCTGTGACCTTGACGGTCACTGTGGGGGGTGGGACATGCATCAATGAAATCTTTAGAACAGTATGTAACTTTAGTGTAAGTATCAACTAAATCTATCAAAGGGTTCAGAAGATACAACCTCTTAGAAACTTTAACGCAAAACTTTAACCAAAATGTAAAATTTCTAAGTCAGTGACCTTGACCTCAAGGTCACTGTGGGGGTGGGACATGCATCAATGAAATCTTTAGAACAGTATGTAACTTCAGTGTAAGAGTCAACTAAATCTATCAAAGGATTCAGAAGATACAATCTCTTAGAAACTTTAACGCAAAACTTTAACCAAAATGTAAAACTTTAACCAAAATGTAAAATTTCTAAGTCTGTGACCTTGACCTCAAGGTCACTGTGGGGGGTGGGACATGCATCAATGAAATCTTTAGAACAGTATGTAACTTCAGTGTAAGAATCAACTAAATCTATCAAAGGATTCAGAAGATACAATCTCTTAGAAACTTTAACGCAAAACTTTAACCAAAATGTAAAATTTCTAAGTCTGTGACCTTGACCTCAAGGTCACTGTGGTGGGTGGGACATGCATCAATGAAATCTTTAGAACAGTATGTAACTTCAGTGTAAGAATCAACTAAATCTATCAAAGGATTCAGAAGATACAATCTCTTAGAAACTTTAACGCAAAACTTTAACCAAAATGTTAACGGACGGACGGACGGACAGACGGAAGGACGGAAACACGGACGGACGGACGAACGGACGAACGGCAGGACGAAAACTATATACCCCCATAGCATACTTCGTATGCCGGGGGTATAATAAAGGCTTGATTGTCCACTAGATGAAGCTCGATACCAAATATCAAAGACATGGGTCTTGCAGTTTCAGAGAAGATTTTTAAAGATTTTCCTACATAAGTCTATGTGAAACCAAAGGGTCTTGGGGCGGGGGCATTTTGGGCCCAAGGGCTATAATTTGAACAATCTTGATAGAGGTCCACTAGATGAAATTTCACACCAAATATCGAAGACCTAGGCCTTGTGGTTTCACAGAAGAAATTTTTTAAAGATTTTCCCTATATAAGTCTATGTAAAACCAAAGGGCCCCGAGGCGAGGGCATTTTTGGCCTCAGGGCTATAATTTGAACAATCTTGGTAAAGGTCCACTAGCTGAAGCTCCATACCAAATATCAAAGACCTAGGCCTTGTGGTTTCAGAGAAGAAGATTTTTCAAGACTTTCCCTTTATAAGTCTATGTAAAACCAAAGGACCCCGGAAGGGGGTGGGGGCATTTTGATCCCAGGGCTATAATTTAAACACTCTTGGTAGAGGTCCACCAGATGAAGCTTCATACCAAATATCAAAGACCTTGGCCTTGCAGTTTCAGAGAAGAAGATGTTTAAAGATTTTCCCTACATAAGCCTATGTAAAACCAAAGGGCCCCGGGGCGGGGCATTTTTGGCCCCAGCACTACAATTTGAACAATCTTGGTAGGGGTCCACTAGATGAAGCTTCATACCAAATAGCAAAGACCTGGGCCTTGCAGTTTCAGAGAAGAAGATTTTTTAAGATTTTCCCTATATAAGCCCATGTAAAACCAAAGGGCCCCGGGGCGGGGGCATTTTTGGCCCAAGCAAAATAATTTGAACAATCTTGGTAGGGGTCCACTAGATGAAGCTTCATATCAAATATCAAAGACCTCGGCCTTGCGGTTTCAGGGAAGAAGATTTTTACAGATTTTCCCTATATAAGCCCAAGTAAAACCAAAGGGCCCCGGGGCGGTGGCATTTTTGGCCCCAGGGCTATAATTTGAACAATCTTGGTAGAGATCCACTAGGTGAAGCTTCACACAAAATATCAAAGACCTGGGCCTTGTGGTTTCAGAGAAGAAGATTTTTAAAGATTTTCCCTATATAAGCCTATGTAAAACCATAGGCCCCCGGGGCGGGGGCATTTTTGGCCCCAGGGCTATAATTTGAACAATCTTGAAAGAGGTCCATTAGATGAAGCTTCATACCAAATATCCAAGATCTGGGCCTTGCGTTCCAGAGTAGAAGATTTTTAAAGATTTTCCCTATATAAGCCTTTGTAAAACCGAAGGCCCCCGGGGCGGGGCATTTTTGGCCCCAGGGCTATAATTTGAACAATCTTGATAGAGGTCCACTAGATGAAGCTTCACACCAAATATCCAAGATCTGGGTCTTGCGGTTCCAGAGAAGAAGATTTTTAAAGATTTTCCCTATATTTGCATATGTAAAACCAAAGGCCCCCGGGGCGGGGGCATTTCTGGCCCCAGGGCTATAATTTGAACAATCTTGGTAGAGGTCCACTAGTTGAAGCTTCACACCAAATATCAAAGACCTGGGCCTTGCGGTTTCAGAGAAGAAGATTTTTAAAGATTTTCCCTATATAAGCCTATGTAAAACCAAAGGACCCCGGGGCGGGGACGATTTTCGACCCAGGACTATAATTTGAACAATCTTGGTAGAGGTCCACTAGATGAAGCTTCATACCAAATATCGAAGACCTGGGCCTTGCGGTTTCAGAGAAGAAGATTTTTAAAGTTTTCATTTAAAAAATCTATTTTTAGCTCCTGTGACCTGGATGTGCAACAGACCGGAACCATTTGAACAACTTTGAAAGGGGACCACCTAAGGATCATTCCTGTGAAGTTTGGTCAAAATCCGATCAGTGGTTTAGGAGGAGATGTTGTTTGAAGAAAAAGTTTACGCACACACGCACGCACACACGCACGCACGACGGACGACGGACAAAATGTGATCACAAAAGCTCACCTCGTCACTACGTGACAGGTGAGCTAAAAAATGACTGCCCCCGCCCATCGGGGCTTGTAGAAATAAATGGGCTGCATGATGCTTCCACGCAGAGCTGAAACTGACCCGCACACGAGTACTGGTAAACGGCTTAGAGGATCTGAGCCAGCCCAGTCAAAGCGGTGCGAGACGGACCGTACATGCTTATAAACCCTATTGGTTTCATTGGACGACAGGGCTCGAGATGTCATTTCATCTCATTGTCGGGTAAAAGTCCCACAAAATTGGAAGCAACATCTCCAAAATGACCTGTAGTGTTGACGGGGACCTCAAATCAAAATAATACAAAATGATTGAACTTTTTGCGAAAAGTGATGGCCCTGATCAGACCCCCACATTCTGTGGCATCTATATGCCTGTGTGCTGTTTTGGGGGTTTCTTGTTTGTTTTGTTTTGGTTTGTTTTGAGTTCAATAGCCCAGTCAATATTATTTAGGTCATTGAGCCGGTCAGTTTACCTCGCCAAACTTTTCCTAAGCAGGCTAATACATGGGTGACTAACCAGAACAAATTGACTACTTCCCCTCTTAACCCTTTACCACTCAGATACGTGTTTTTACGTGTCTGCACCCCCCCCCCCCCCCCCCATTTTAAGCCTCAGAAGCACCTAAAATCTGCATTTCTACCCCTGGATAGTTATGTTTGCTTTAGGATTTGTTGGGCAAAAAAGTGACCAGTTTTTTCACGCGCCTCCCCACTTAAAATATTCTGGGGGGGATTGAAGGGGGGTCTGCCCCCCCTCACATCCCGAAAATTTTTGGGTTTATGGCCCAACCGGCCGCTAAAATTTATATCTGAGGGTGTCTGGGGAAAAAAATGCCTGAAAATTGATGCTGATAAAACATGCTGCAAACAGTGAAAATGGCCAGTGCCAAACACCTTAATTGTTGCCTTGACAGCTGTGTAAAGATTAAAATGTGGTCAAAAATTCATGTAAAAACACACTTTTTGCCAACTTTGAGATGCCCCCTCTTTACCATGGCAACAATGATCAAGTCATGAAAGGTTGCATTTGAAAGGCTACTGTCCAATGAACATTCATACCGAGTTTGGTGTAAAACAGACCATCCATTATGAAACAATGGCTAGTTGAAGTTGCTGTCAGGTGCAACACTGTGAAAATCAGCGAAATTCACAAAATCCCTGAGTGGTAAAGGGTTAAGGGGAATGGGGACACCTGCATTTTTTTTTGCCATTTTTCAAAGGGAGACAACTTTCGGGACTTCCTGTTCGCTTTTCTATAAGCTCTGTCCCACTGGAAAAGGGGTCAACTCTTAAAGGAAAGAATTTGCACCATAGGAGCAAATTCTCTCCTTTAAGAGTTGACCCCTATTGACATGGGAGACAAAAATACTTTTGCAGGAGTTGCCTCCCCTGAAGGTGTTCCCATTCCTCTTAAATCAGCAGAAGCGAAAAAATGATGATGGCTCAACAACGAGCATAAGATCAACTGACCTGAGATTTTCCTCCTCGCGTAGTAACTGTACTGCTATTGAACTGTTTGGCTGCAGTTTATACCTCCTAAAATACAGAAATAAGAAATATGAACAAAGTACACAAATATACCTCACCTTCAGTCAAAAAGTAGATCACCACTTACGTGAATCCTTATTTTTTTTGTTAAAATCAAGTAGCTGACTCTTGTTTCCTCAAACCCAAAGGGACTGGAAATTTTTGTTTGAGATACTCAGGGGGAACAACCTACGTCAGAGCAGTGACGTCATAACCATTCTTAGGTTTGCCGGCGTTTACTACACAAAAGGCATTTGTCACAACACGTAGGCGCAGTCGGTGCATTAGATCATAAAAGAATCAAACATACTGAAATCTGTCCAAGAAATGTGGCCTTTTGTTTAAATAATTAGACACAAGCTGATTTGGCAATGATGTCGGAACTATCATTATTTACAGTGCCGAATCAAATCTTGTGACGAAGCTATCGAAGCCTTTTCAATGTTTCTATGTGGAATTAGCTCACTGATGGGATGCAAATATTGTTCATTACCAGCTGAAGTATGTTTTCTGAAGACTCGTAATGTACAAATCTAGTTTGAAGCATTTTATTTACCATATTTACACCAATATGGCCGCCTCTGAAATGGGTACGACATCTCTGCTATGACATAGGTTGTTACCCCTGGATACTACCGATTTCAATATTCATTATGTGCTACTCAATAACTGTCAAACCCCAGTCAATTTCAATAATCTTGCTACATCCTATGATCACCAAACTTCAGATTATGACATCACAAACTGACAAGGATAGAAAAGTATGAGGACAATTATGAAACAGCAAGTGTGCAGGTATCCAATCAGACACTTTCCGTCATCAGCACCTGTCCATGTCAATCATCTGAACTAGCCTTGTGACAAGTCTGCAGTACAAAGAAACTGCAGTGTTTGATGTATATTTCTGATGCACCGACCTCTAAAATTAACTGCTCAGAATATACTACTTTGATCTGCTACATTTGACTGAAAGTCTAATGAATATTGAAATCGGCAGTAACAGCAGTTTGAGACAAAAGGAATAGAAATCTTAGGAACATAATATTATACAAAACTAAAACAACATAGGTCATATCTTAACCCTTCTCTTGCTGAATATTCAATTTAGCCACACCCATTTCCGACTCTGAACCAATCAGATTACTTGATGTAATTTATTCTTACAAATCCATAAACTGAATCTCAAACAGTGTAGATTCTGATCAGATGAAGCCATCTGATCTGGATCTACACTGTTTCCAAAGATAGGGGTTGTTGTGAACAGCAAGATAAGGGTTAAAATATCAAGTTTTAGCAGTACCTCTAGTCTGACATTTCAGCATTTGAGATAATGAAAGTCAGCAGTAAAATTCGGCTATTAAGACCAGATAAAACTAAGACTAATTCTTCTTTTAAAACATATTTATATGTTTCAGTTTTTCTTCCTTTGTGTTTTCTACACCAAGTATCTTGGGCTAGTAAGAGACCATCTTTGAAACTGTTCAAAAGTGGTCTTAATACCATTTGAACAGTCCCAAAGGTGGTCTTAAGACCAAATTTGAACAGTCCCAAAGGTGGTCTTAATATAGGAATTTTACTGTATATTAGAGTACCTCACACTTAGGGCCCACTTGTTCAAGCACTGTCAGCTTAACTTGTTGGTCTGATTGTCCTATCAGGGGATTCTAATGAGTACACATAAGATACTGGCCCCCACCCATCGGGCTTGAAGAATTAGATGGGCTACATGAGGCTTCCACACAAAGCTGAAACCAACCGCACACAAGTACTGGTAAACCGCTTAGAGGCTCTAAGCCTGCCCAGGCAAAGCAGTGTAAGGCGAACTGTCCATGCTTCTAACCCATATTGGTTTCATCGGGCGACAGGGCTTGAGATGTCATTTCATCTCAATGTCTGGTAAAAGTACCACAAAAATGGAAGCAACATGTCTCAAATCAAACAAACCAACACATAAGATACGTGGTCAAAGACTATGAGAAAGTTTTCCTAGGGCCTCTAGAACTAAGTACAAATCAACCAGTGTAAACAAGCCGTGAGTATTCAAGTCATTGAATTTTCACTTTTTTTATTTGATTTTACAGCCCTTTCAAGATTATCTCACTTATATCGAGCTCATCTTTAATCAGAGGTGGGCAAAAACCAGAGTAAAACCAGAGAAAAACCACATAACCTTCCTTGCAAAACTTAGTGCAAGCTAGGCTCGTACCACAGCAGTGAGAGACCTAATGATTAACAGTCAGCGCTCTTATCCACTGGTCCACGGAGGCTTGTTGACTTTTCACTTTTTGTATACATAAAAATTTGACTTCTTTAATGCTCTGCATTCTGGGTATTTTTTCAGCAGACAACATTTTGAAATATTTTTCTTACTTTTATCAGAAACCAGGACCTGACATCTCATGAAAATTGTTTAGAGACAATTTTCATGAGATGTCAAATCAGAAAACTGGACTTAACATCTCATGCAAATTGTCTCCTATGGAGACAATTTGCATGAGATGTCAAGTCATGTTTTCCGGGAAAAATAAGAAAAATGTTAACACTCTGTCATCTGTTGAATTAGCCTAGAGAGTGGTAGAGACTAAAGCTTTGTGTAGCAAACTTACTTTAAAATCTGGTCCTTGTTCTTTAGAACATTGGTCATGTGACCACGTTCCAGCACCCTCAGCCTCATGAAGTGTGGAGTTGGTATGGAAAGGTCACTCATGGAGTTCAAGGTCATAATCTGCTGTTTAAGGTCAGACAAGGTTGCTTCCTTGGAGATTTCAACTTCCCCAAGACAGAGAGGACAGACTAGTTTAAAGGCATCTTCTTCACTTAATTTTCTTTGACCCGATCTTTCCACTTTTTTCGTTGTTGATTTCTCGGAAATATCTAAAATCTGTAAAATAAAGCAAACCTAATTTGCCCGATATGCCTCAAACATTTATTCTTGCATAAATACCTATGCGCATGGCTGTTTGAAGCCATTGTCATATGGACAGAAAGCCGTGCTCAAACAGCAAAAACCATGTTCAAATCATGAAATTTGCGTGCTGTTTGAACATGGATTTTGAGCTTTTGATATCACAAGAAGGGTCTTGCTTTGTTTACGTTACGTTGTGCGACGTAACGTTATCGCCCTAAACGTAGCGATTTAGGGTTCTATGATGATGTCAGAGGATTTCTGCATGACAACGTCATTGTAAACAACGTTCGGAACTGGCCGCCATTTTGGTTTGCCTGTCACATTTGAAGAGTTTATATGGAATTTATATGGAGCTTTTGGGCGTTTTCGTTAAAATTTGCTGTAAGAATCGTAAGTTATGCAAGAACAACGATCATCCATGGTTATTTCATTGCATTCATATTCAAACAGCTTCCTCGGGACTCGGCTAATGTAAATGCATGAAAAACCATGGTTGATCCCTATATACACCCAAGAGGAAAGGACACATTAATAAATTGTCTCCGCTTCATACGAGGACTGTTCAAATATGAATGCAACTAAGCACATAAAAATGATTCCGTGATAGATTTTGATGAAAAATTAATTTTGTCCCCTCAAAGTATTCCCCTTTAACAGATATACAAACTTTCCGTCTTCTGATTGAATGCATTTTGGTGGTCTTTTCGAGGTATACTATGAAGGCACTGGAATATTGCAGAACCGAGGTGTTTGCGCTGTACAAATTTTCGACCAGAAAGGTATTTTTTCAGCCGCGGGAACAAAAACAAAAGTCACACGGGGCAAGGTCAGGGGAATACAGGGGGTGAGGGAGTTCAACAACCTTTTCCTGCTTCAGATATTCTTGCACAATGAACGCCTTGTGCGATGACGCATTGTCATGTAGCAATCTGACATTGGCCAAACCAGTTGCGGGTCTTCGTTCTTTGAAATATTTCTTCAATTTTCGAAGAACTTTATTCTCGTAAAACTTAGCATTTACAGATTTGCCTTTAGGCACAGCAACCTGAATAGCAGGGCCCTGATTTGAAAAGAATATGGCATACATTACCTTCTTGACACTCATGGTCCGCTTTGCAATGCATGGTCTTTTGCAATACTTTGTTGCCAATATTTTGTTCTGAATCTTTCGTTTTGGCTCAAAAAAGTGAACCCATGTCTCGTCGCCTTTGACGACATTAGTGAAAGACAGCGCATTGTAATTTGGAAACTTTTTAAGCAACTTCTTGGCGCACTGAACACGTGTCTTTTTCTGCTCAACTGGCAACAGATGGGGAATCCATCTAGCACAGATCTTTCTCATTTTCAAATCCCGTTTCAGAATTGTATGAGCTGCTCCTAATGAGATGCCAACCATACTAGCTATTTGCCTAGTGGTGTATCGTGCATCGGTAGCAACTATTTCTTTCACTCTAGCAACCATCTTGGCAGATGTTGCTCTTTTCGGCCGACAATCATGTGGTGCATCTTCTGTTGAGCCTAGCCCACAGCTGAATTTCTTACACCAACGAAAAACTGTCGGAAAAGACATTTCATTATGCCCATAAACCGAACATATTTCATCAGACCGTATTTCAAAGGCGTACTCTGACCTTCTTCCAACCATGTTTTGTATTAGTATACAAGAGTAGACAAGGTTTATCGAACAATATACATGGCTAAACTGCAAGGATTTTAACAGGTTTTGTATCAATGTATAGGTAAAATGTTTTTCTACACAGTGATATTTATTTCCAGGTGATTTTCGCATTAGTGCATGAGAAAACGTTCTACTTGCATTCATATTTGAACAGTCCTCGTAATGGTGGGGTGGTTGGGTGGGGATTCTGCATATCACAGTATTTTGCATTGGAATCAAGCGTGTTTGTTTTTTGTTTGATTTGAGGTTTAACGTCCCCGTCAACACTGTAAAGGTCATTTTGGAGACATTGCTTCCAATTTTGTGGGACTTTTACCCGACATTGAGATGAAATAGCTTCAATAGACAAAAGTATTTGTAATAACTAATGACTGGCTGAATATATGATCTGCCTGTCTATTCCTTTCATTTTATTTATCTATCTAACTTCAATCTGTCTTCTTTTTCTTAAAAAAAATGTAAAAGCTTCTCACATCTTTTTCAGCAAAAATATGGAGTATTAGCCATATGAAATAATAAAGGTTTTAACATTACATTAATGTTTGCCTTCGTTAGCTGGCCCTGAAAGTAAAACTATCTTTTCTTATTTAAGAATTTTCAGTTTACCGATCAATCACCATAAAAGAATGTTGCTGACCTAGCAAGAATCGAACCTGGGACTCGTGATCACGATATCATATGAACAAGTCTGTGAAATGAACACCCCCTAAACCCCGCTTTATATTGAGGAAACTGGGGTTTATGGGGGTATACATCATTTATCCTATTTTTGATCAAAAACATAGACTGTCGTTACTCGTTAGAACCGCCTCATTGAGGCGGTTTTAACAAGTACCTACAACCTATGTTTGCAGTAAAAATAAGAAAAATATCACAGATTTTCATCAGAAAAGTAGCCATTTTGGAGAGGTGAAAAATGCACTATGTCACACGTATGTGTTACAGCATCACGTGGACAAGTCCGTGAAATGAAGACCCCCTAAACCCCACTTCATATAGAGAAAACTGGGGTTTACGGGGTATACATTATTTTTCTTATTTCTGCACCAAAACTTAGGTTGTGCGTACTCGTTAGTCACTGAGGTGGTTTTCACAAGCACCTACAGCCTATGTTTGCAGTAAAAATAAGAAAAATATCACAGATTTTCATCAGAAAACTAGCCATTTGGAGAAGTGAAAAAATGCACTATGTTACACATAGAGGATCCTACACGAGTGGTCATTTCATATGAAATTTAGGAAAACAAGCCTTTGGCGAGTTTCATAAATTTCATATGAAATGACCACGAGTGTAAGATTTTGTTTATCATATGACCACTTTAAAAAGGATTTTATCGCCTCTAAATCTGACAATTTTTGAAACAAAAACTGCATGGTTGACATGGACGTCTTCATGACATTACTTAATCCCCCCAAAGTGTTATTACACTTGTGGTCATACGATTTTTATTACATGACATTATCCACTGTTTATCAACGACGCCATATGATAATGGTGTGCTATAGTAATGAGTCAGACATACAACTGACTGAACTACCCAGATGGGGGCTCAAATAATACTTACCTTATCACAGAGCTGCTGTATATGACATATATCTGCTTCGGCTACCTCCCTTCCCAGAGAACATTCGGCATTGTCTTTCACTTCTCTTTCAATCTCTGATGGTAGAACCTGAGAGAAATCAGTCTTCCTTGCATTGCTTCTACAACCTGTAACAATATTAGTTGCATAACAAGAAAAGTTTCTCAATGTATACCACAACCTCTTTATAACACAGTTCATTATAACATGGTTTAGGATATAACACTTTTTAACTCATTTTGTAATGGAAACCCCAAAATGGGTACCCTGGCAAACAGTGAAGGCCCAGATCAGACGCCGCAAAATGCGGCGTCTGATCTGTCTCTACACTGTTTTTTTGCAAACAGTGTAGAGCCTGATCAGACGCCGCAAAATGCGGCATCTGATCAGGGTCTACACTGTTTGCAAAAAGTTTAGCCATTTTCCAAATAAATTTTAAAGACAACATAACCTGACACCCCTAAATTTTGAAATGGACTCCTGCTATATATGGGCTCCAAATAATGAATATACAGAAAAAATGACAATTTATGGCCATTTTTCTACAGTCAGCCCCCTTTACAATGACACCATATACATGACGGAATATTCAAATACCAACAGAAAATGGTTGGGGACAAAATGACTTCCGTTAAATAATACCTTTTATCATATGATGTCGCGTCTGAGAGTTTAATAACGCCATGTAATATTTTCGATAATCCACTAGTGGATTAAATATGCAAATTAGCTAGATACGTCCCGTAGCGTTACATGTACGGCGTCCTTAACAACGTCGCGTTTACTAATGGCGGAATATTGCTATTTTTGTAAACAATCGTGAATAAAATGCGTTTTGAATGTCATTTGGTAAATAGAATCTTGCATTCATGCTCATGCATTATTGAATTTATTTAACTCGTTGAGGAAAAGGAATAAAATGCTCGGCAAAGCCTCGCATTTTATCCCTTTTCCTCAACTCGTTTAATACATTCAATAATACATGATCACTCATGTAAGATCCTCTATATCATAAGAGAAAATCCACTTACCGGCTCCGATATTAAATTCCAGTAACTGAACGCTTTTTGTCCATATTTAAGATTCATTACTTTTAATGACATGCTTTTCTTTCCATCAGAGTTATTGGTTTACAATGTTCAGCGAATCTGAGGTTTAACGTCCCCGTCAACACTGTAAAGGTCATTTTGGAGACGTTGCTTCCAATTCTGTGGGACTTTTACCCGACATTGAAATGAAATGACATCTCAAGCCCTGCCGCCCAATGAAACCAATAGGGTTTATGAGCATGGACGGTCCGACACTCGCACCACTTTTCCTGGGCAGGATTAGATCCTCTAAGCGGTTTACCAGGCCTCGTGTGCGGGTCGGTTTCAGCTCTGCGTGGAAGCATCATGCAGCCCATATATTTCTTCAAGCCCCAATGGGCGGGGCCGGTACTCAGCGAATGAACATGTGACTTCAAAGAGTAGCCTCAGAGCCATTCTCACTCAATTGACACAATTATCAGAAAGATGACCTCGGTTGTTGAACTTAACAATAATAAAAAATTATGGCTGGAGTATTTTGACAGCCTTGTGTAGCAATTAACATTAAATGAGTAGATGTCGGGTTGACTGAGAGATCCGAGAACTTTAGGCAAAGATGTAAAAAATATCTGGCTATAAAAGATGCAATTTCTGGAGGTCATTACGCAAACATGCCTATACAAATACATTGCCACCTTTATCGCCGAAAAAATGAAAATTTTATGATGAAAAATTGTGATGTTTTTCTTATTTCTTGTCAAAATAGAGATTGTGGGTACTCGTTAGAACCGCCTCGATGAGGCGGTTCTAACGAGTACCCATAATCTGTATTTCAGAGCAGAAATAAGAAAAATAAGGTATACCCCTGGAAACCCCAGTTTTACTATATAAAAGTGGGGTTCAAGGGGGTCAATATTATATAGGCATGTTTTCGTGATGCATCAAAAGGTTGAGGTGATTCTAATGAGTACATGTCATACCTTTATTTCCAAGAAAATCTAACAAATGTCCCTGTTATTTCTCCTGACCTCATGCTGAATAATTAATTTAGCCACACCCATTTCTGACTTGATGTAATTTATTCCTGCAAATTCACAGACTGAATGTCAATCAGTGTAGATCCTGATCAGATGGCTTCCTCAGATCTGGGTCTTCACTGTTTGCAAAGGTAGGGGTTGTCATGAACAGCAGGGTAAGGGTTAACCCTCAGTGACTTAAAGTATCCCCATCTCAAAAACATTTTCAGGGTCCAAAAGGTGTTCAAGCCATTGAAGTCCATCTGAACCTTGTTTGTATTTTTTCGTTTTTCTTTTTTGTTGTTGTTGTTTAGTTTTACGGCCCTTTCAAGATTATTTCAATTAATTTATGAAACAAATGTAAACTAACTAGAGCTGTCAGTGAAACTGACTAGGGCCCCGGCAGCGCTATCAGAAATTTGTGGACGGACAGACGGACAGACAGACAGACGGACGGACAGAGTGATTACTATAGGGCACCCACACTTTCAGTGCGGGGCTTAATAACTGACAACTAACATCTTCAGATTTTCTATTTGGAGCTTCCAACAAAATCAAACAAAGGGTTATGCATATATGAAATGATTGGAGCACAAAATCACAGGTGCAAGCCCTACCTGATTGCTACTAGAGTTCAAATAGCATAGCTCCAAATATCCGAGAAGTTTTGTTTGTTTTGGGGTTTAACAGCCCAGTCAAAATTGTTTTAGGTCAGTTTTGAGCCAGTCTGTTTACATATCCACACTTTTCCTTGGCAGGCTTATACGTAAGCGGTTAACCAGTACATTGCACATTCTTTCACCAGAAACTGACAAATGCACTTCTTGAATCAGCGGAAGGGAGAGAATGACCATAGAAAAGATTTCATGATCAATCTCCACGAAAGAATGTTGCCAACCCCTGCAGGTATCGAACCCGCATCCTCCTGATCAGCAGTCAGACACGCATCCGACTGAGCTACCAAGGCTAGCCTCACCGAGTTTTCTTTTTTCAGCTTGAGGTGCTTCTAATGAGTACCCACAACCAATGTTTTCGGCTGTCTGCCGGTGACCTTAAAAGTAATCTTTTGCTAACAGTGTGGACCCAGATCAGACTGCTCCTGTGTGAGTCCACACTGTTTGCATGTATGCAAAAATATTTTTAAAAATTTTTCAAACAAGAGGACCATGCTGGTCCTATGTGCTCACCTGAGCTAATAGATTTACATGTGGGTCCCAGGTCTATGATTTGAATAATCTTGGTAGAGGTCTACTAAATGAAGCTTAATATCAAATATCAAAGGCCTGGGCCTTCTGGGGTGTAAAACCATTGAGCCCCAGGGTGGGGCCATTTTTGGCCAGAAGGATATAATTTGAATAATCTTAGTATGGGTCCACTAGAAACATCTGGTTTCAGACAAGAAGATCTTTAAAGATTTTCCCTATGTAAGTCAATATATATATATCCAATGGGCCCGCCCGAGGTCATATTTGGTCCCAGACCTTTAATTTGAACAATCTTGGTAGAGGTTAACTAGATGACGCTTCAATCCAAATAACAAAGACCTGGGCCTTCTGGTTTCAGACAAGAAGATTTTCAAAGGTTTTCCCTATATACCTCTATATTAACCCTGTGGGCCCCGCCCCTGGGCCATTTTTGGTTCTAGGGCTATAATTTGAACAATCTTGGTAGATGTCCACTAGATGAAGCTTCGTACCAAATATCAAAGACCTGGGCCTTCTGGTTTCAGACAAGAAGATTTTCAAAGGTTGTCCCAAAATACCCAGTGGGTCCTGCCCCTGGGCCATTTTTGGCTCTAGGGCTATAATTTGAACAATATTGGCAGATATCAACTAGACGAAGCTTCACACCAAATATCAAAGACCTGGGCCTTCTGGTTTCAGACAAGAAAATTTTCCAAGGTTTTCCCTATACCTCTATGTTAACCCAGTGGGCCCCGCCCCTGGGCCATTTTTGGCTCCAGGGCTATAATTTGAAAAATGTTGGTAGAGGTCTACTAGACGAAGCTTCACACCAAATATCAAAGACCTGGGCCCTTTGGTTTCAGACAAGAAGATTTTTAAAAGGTTTTCCCTATACCTCTATGTTAACCCAGTGGGCCCCGCCCCTGGGCCATTATTGGCTCCAGGGCTATAATTTGAACAATGTTGGTAGAGGTCTACTAGACGAAGCTTCACACCAAATATCAAAGACCTGGGCCCTTTGGTTTCAGACAAGAAGATTTTTAAAGGTTTTCCCTATATAACCCTAATGAGGCTATGTAAAACCAGTGGGCCCCGCTCCGGGGCCATTTTTGGCCCCAGGGCTATAATTTGAACAATCTAGGTAGAGGTCCACTAGATGAAGCTTCACACCAAATATCAAAGACCTGGGCCTTCTGGTTTCAGACAAGAAGATTTTCAAAGATTTTCCCTTTACAGCTATGTTAACCCAGTGGGCCCCGCCCCTCGGCCATTTTTGGCTCCAGGGCTATAATTTAAACAATGTTGGTAGAGGTCTACTAGCCGAAGTTACACACCAAATATCAAAGACCTGGGCCTTTTGGTTTCAGACAAGAAGATTTTTAAAGGCTTTCCCTGTATAACCCTATGTAAAACCAGTGGGCCGCACACCGGGGCCAGTTTTGGCCGGGGCCAGTTTTGGCCCCAGGGCTATAATTTGAACAATCTTGGTAGAGGTCCACTAGACCAAGCTTCACACCAAATATAAAAGACCTGGGCCTTTTGGTTTCAGACAAGAAGAGTTTTAAAGGTTTTCCATATTAACCCTATGTAAAACGAGTGGGCCCGCCCCGGGGCCATTTTTTGGCCCCAGGGCTATAATTTGAACAATCTTGGTAGAGGTCCACTAGACGAAGCTTCACACAAAATCTCAAAGACTTGGGCCTTCCAGTTTCAGACAAGAAGATTTTTAAAGGTTTTCCTACCCTATGTAAAACCAGTGGGCCACACCCCGGGGCTATTTTTGGCCCAAGGGCTATAATTTGAACAATCTTAGTAGAGGTCCACTAAACGAAGCTTCACACCAAATCTCAAAGACTTGGGCCTTCTGGTTTCAGACAAGAAGATTTTTAAAGGTTTTCCCTATAAAACCCTATGTAAAACCAGTGGGCCACACCCCGGGCCCATTTTTGTCCCCAGGGCGATAATTTGAACAATCTTAGTAGAGGTCCACTAGACGAAGCTTCACATTAAATATCAAAGACCTGGGCCTTTTTGTTTCAGACAAGAAGATTTTTAAAGGTTTTCCCTATATAACCCTACTTAAAACCAGTGAGCCCCACTCCGGGAGCCATCTTTGGCCCCAGGGCTATAATTTGAACAATCTTGGTAGAGGTCCACTAGATGAAGCTTCATACCAAATATCAAAGACCTGGACCTTTTGGTTTCAGACAAGAAGATTTTTGAAGGTTTTCCCTATATAACCCTATGTAAAACCAGTGGGTCCCGCCCCGGGGCCATTTTTGGCACCATGGCTATAATTTGAACAAACTATGTAGAGGTTCACTAGATGAAGCTTTATTCCGAATATCAATGGCCTGGGCCTTCTGGTTTCGTACAAGAAGATTTTTAAAGGTTTTCTCCTATTTTCCCCTTTTTGTTGCCATTGCAACCAGAGTTCTGCATGGAATAGAATTCTTTGAACAATTTTGAGAGAGGACCACCAAAGGACTATTTCTGCCAACTTTTGTCCAAATCTGTTCAGTGGTTTAGGAGGAGATGTTGTTTTAAAGAAATTGTGAACGGACGGACGGAGATACGGACGGATGACGACGGACAGTGACCGATCACAGTAGCTCACCCTGAGCCTTTGGCTCAGGTGACCTAAAAGAACAGCAGACGACATTTTCAGAAGTAATTTTTCTTGTCGTCTTAAGGGTTAATCCAGCTGATCGTTAATCAGAGGGGTGGGTGCAAAAAAATTGAGTTCCTGAATAAAATCACCAGACATTTCATTGCAGAACTTAGCATCTCAGGTGAATTGAGCGAGGCTCAAACAAAAATACATTGTATACTTGCCCATCAATTTGACAGCTTTGATGAAAGTGAGATCATCTTTGACTAAGATCCCTAGTTCAGGGAAATGCCAGCCATACAGCTCCTTCACCTTGTTAATATTTTTCTTTGTATCATTTTCTTGCACTGAAATAAAAAGAACAATTTATAAGTTCCACTAATAATGTTCACCCTGAAGATGCCATTCACAACAATTGTTGTCTGCTTTGTTGTCTGCTGGTTACTTTAACCCTTGTCCTGCTGAATATTTATATATGCCACACCCACTACCAATCATCAACCAATGAGATTGATTGATGCAAATTATTGCAACAAATTCACAATCTGAATGGCAAACAATGTAGATCCTGATCAGATGGCTTCGTCAGAAGCCATCTGATCTGGATCTTCATTGTTTGGAAAATAAGGCATATCTGGGCTCAGCAGGACAAGGGTTAAAAGTTGCAAGTAGAAATTTTGGAGGATGAGGATTTGTTTGTTTATTTGATTTGTGATTTAATATCTCCATCAACATTGTATAGGTCATTTTGGAGACGTTGCATTCAATTTTGTGGAACTTTTACCCGACATTGAGATGAAATGACATCTCAAGCCCTGTAGCCTAATGAAGCCAATAGGGTTTATAAGCATAAGACGGGCCAACATGCACCACTTTGCCTGGGCAGGCTTAGATCCTCTTAGCGGTTTACCAGTACTCGTGTGCGGGTCAGTTTCAGCTCTGCGTGGAAGCATCATGCAGCCCATCTATTTCTTCAAGCCCCGATGGGCGGGGATCTTCTGGTTACTTTAAAAGTCACAAACAGTGTGGACCAAGATCAGACTGCTCCTCAAGGAGCAGTCTGATCTTGGTCCACACTGTTTGCCTGTGTGCAAAAATATGTTTGAAAAGTTTGCAAGAAGATGCAGCAGACAACATAAACAGATGATTTGTTTGTTTCAGTTGAGGTTTTACATCCCAGTCAATACTATTTACATCATTTTGGAGATGATGCTTCCGATTTTGTGTTGTTGTTTTTTACCCGACACTGAGATGAAATGACATCGCAAGCCCTACCACCCATAGAAATCGCTAGGGTTTAAGCAGTCTGACTCCCACCACCTTTCCTGGGCAGGCTTAGACCGGAACGGTTTACCAGTACTCAAGTTTGGTCAGTTTCAGCTCTGCGCGGAGGCACCATGCAGCCCAATCTGTTTCTCGTGGCCCCAATGGGCAGGAGCTACCATTAACAGACGACATTTTCCAAAGCAGTTTTTCTTGATGTCTCAAGGGTTAACCCATTTTCAACTGAATAGAACCTTCCACACTTTATACCATAAAAATTCACCTTGAGGACTTGATGCAATTCTCCTAAAACTTTAACAAATTTGTTCAGAGTCCAAAAGTTGCAGACAGAATGACAAACAGTGTAGACCCTGATCAGACTGCTCCTTCAGGAGCAGCAAACAATGTAGACACTGATCAGACCACTCCTGATCTGGGTCTGCACTGTTTGAGCAATGTAGACCCTGATCAGACTGTTCCTTCTGGGTCTGCACTGTTTGCTTAGGCCTATCTGTCCCAATACTTAGGATCATTACACTATTTTGAACTTTAGGCAGGGCTGGAAAATTCCAATCGTTCACACATGACGAGTAAAAATTTTGGAGGATGAGAAATTTTTTTCTATCATATAACGTCGCGTCTGAGAGTGTAATAACGCCATGTAATATTTTTGATAATCCACTAGTGGATTAAATATGCAAATTAGCTAGATACATCCTGTAACGTTACATGTATGACGTCCTTAACGACGTAGCGTTTACTAATGGCGGACTATTGATATTTTTGTAAACAATCGTGAATTAAAAACGTTTTAAATGTCATATGATAATTAGAATCTTGCATTCGTGCTCATGTATTATTGAATTTATTAAACTCGTTGAGGAAACGGGATAAAATACTCAGCAAAGCCTAGCATTTTATCCCTTTTCCTCAACTCGTTTAATAAAATTCAATAATAATCATGTATTATTGAATTTATTAAACTCGTTGAGGAAAAGGGATAAAATACTCGGCAAAGCCTCGCATTTTATCCCTTTTCCTCAACTCGTTTAATATTCAATAATACATGAACACTCATGTACAATCCTCTATGTCTAGTGCCTATGAAATTATCCAAAATCTACATGCACTTGGTCATGCAGGGAAACTGAAATTCTGTAGAACTTTCCAGCCCTGTGGTGCCAGGTAGAGATTTATTTTTCTTGCACACCAGACAAGGAAATCCGCGATTTTACCCTGGGATAGAAATTTATGTTCTGACCCTGGTGTTCCGACCCCAAATCGAATATAATCGCGTGTTTGATAAATGCACTGGTTGATTACGACCTTGTGTGCGCCGTTGTTAAGGTTGACGTCATGCACGATCCGTGACGTCACTTTACATTCCTGCAGTGTCAACACAATATGGCGCACGTTGGTAACCGAAGTGACTGCAGCATTGTAATTCCTCGCTAAAAAATTGAAGGTATGCATGAAAAAGAATCCAATATGGATGTGAGGGATGGATAGAAAAATCCGTCCCATGGGATCACTATCCAGCATCACTGGGTAAGCCTCTTCATGCCAGACAGTGTCCCTCGGGACGGATTTTCCCATCCACCCCTCACACCCATATAAGATTCTTATAAGAAAGGACTGAATATTTTGTAAGCAGTGATGGCCATACTCAGACACTGATAATTCATGTGATAGCAAAAACTCCTGTAATAATATCAGTACATTCTACATTTGGCCCCCGCTCCTTGGTGCTTGTAGAAATAGATGGGCTGCATGATGCTTCCACGCAGAGCTGAAACCGACCCGCACACTAGAACTGGTAAACCCCCTAGAGGATCTAAGCCTGCGCAGGCAAAGCAGTGCCAGTCTGACCATGCATGCTTATAAACCCTATTGGCTTGATTGGGCGACAGGGCTTGAGATGTCATTTCATCTCAATGTCGGGTAAAAGTCCCACAAAACTGGGAGCAACATCTCCAAAATGACCTATACAATGTTGACTGGGACGTTAAACCACAAATCAAACAAACAAATACATTCTACATTATCCATTTGTTTGAAAATGTACCTTTTTACTTCTGTTTTTTTTTTTTTAGACCTTTTTTTCACAAATAATGCTTCATGGGTGTATTTCCAGTTTTTTTTTTTTTTTAAGTTTATTTTGTCCCTTAAAATATTTTTTCCTACAACAGTTTAACCTCGCCCCCGCCCTAAGGGGCTTGAAGAAATATATGGGCTGCATGATGCTACCGTGCAGAGCTGAATCCGGCCCACACAATAGTACTGGTAAACTGCTTAGAGGATCTAAGCCTGTCCAGGAACCGCGGTGCGTGACGGACCATCCATGCTAATAAACCCTATTGGTTTCATTGGGCGACAGGGCTTGAGATGTCATTTCATCTCAAAGTCGGGTAAAAGTCCCACAAAATTGGAAGCAAAGTCTCCAAAATGACCTTTACAGTGTTGACGGGGACGTTAAACCTCAAATCAAACAAACAAACAACAGTTTAACCAATAATCACGACAATTGTTGTCTGCTTTGTCGTATGCCGGTTACTTTAAAAGCCATTGTTGCAAACAGTGTGGACGCAGATCAGACTGCTCCTGTAGGAGCAGTCTGATCTGTGTTCACACTGTTTGCCTGTATGCAAAAATATTTTTCAAAAGTTTGCAAAAAGATTCAGCAGACTACATAAGCAGACGACATTTTCAGATTTTGTTTTTCTCGGCGTCTTAAGCGTTAATCAAAACACCAAACATACTAACCATTGTTTTCACTAACTAGTCCCTGAGTATCACAGAACAACATCACAGTTAATCGAATGAAACCTTTTGGTGGCAATCTGCCAGGTTCCAGCAGTATATGATCACCATCATTGATGAGGCTCGCATCTAGAGTGAGATCAGGATCATCCAGAACCTTGTCAGCCTCACAACACCAATTAGTCTTTCGTAAATGCCAGCCACCCTCTGTGAAGATAAAACAATGTTAATCTTTAAGATGCCATGAAAAACTGCATCTCAAAATGTTGTCTGTTTGTGTCATCTGTTGCATCTGCTTGCACACTTGCACACAGGCAAACAGTGTGGACCCTGATCAGACTGCTCCTAGAGGAGCAGTCTGATCTGGGCCCACACTGTTTGCAACAATAGCCATATTCGACTGGTAAGTTTCGTGAAATTTCCGTGAAATTCCATGAAGGAGTGTCGTATTTTCTTGTAACAGCCAGTCACATGATCCAATCAAATCTTTTATTTGTTTCAAGCTCTTAAGAGATCTCAATGCACAGGAGGTGCTGCATTTCCATAGAAGACAATCATGCTTCACGATAATTTATGGACTTGAAAAATAGCTTGTATTTGATTGGACCATGCGACACACTCCAATACGTAATTTCACAGATATTTCACAAAACTTACCAGTCTAATAATGCTGCTGACTTTCAAAATTCCCAGGAGACAACAAAGCAGATGACAATGGTTGTGATTGACATCTTATGGGTTAAATGCTAGTTAACCCTTCAAGCACCATGGAAAATTCAAGAGCAAATGACAAGCGATTTATTTTTCCAGACACCAATGGCGTCATCTCTATCCGGAAACAAGCATTTTGCAACAAAAATGAAGTTGAAAAAGGGCCATAACTCCCATAATTATTGGCAGATTTTACCGTAAATAAAACTAAATAAACAAAATGTTCACAGGAATTTTCAAAGGGGCATAACTCTATAAATATTTGGTGGACTGTACCATTGAAGTAATATGCGCTGCTCCACATCTTGGTCTAATTATATATCAACTTTCGGCTTGATCGGTTCTAAATTGCAGACAAAATTGCTTACAGAATCTTTCAAAAGGGCATTACTTTGTTTTTATTTGTTGGACCATAACCTCAAAACAAGATCACTGACTATGTCAAAAAGGCCTGACACAGAGCTATCAAGGCATTGTGGAACAAGTTTTTGTCAGAATGTAGGCCTTGTGATAAGAGAATTTGTTTGATTTGAGGTTTAACGTCCCCGTCAACACTGTAAAGGTCATTTTGGAGACGTTGCTTCCAATTTTGTGGGACTTTTACCCGACACTGAGATGAAATCACATCTCAAGCCCTGTCACCCAATGAAACCAATAGGGTTTATTAGCATGGATGGTCCGCCTCGCACCGCGGTTCCAGGACAGGCTTAGATCCTCTAAGCTGTTTACCAGTACTAGTGTGCGGGCCGGATTCAGCTCTGCGTGGAAGCATCATGCAGCCGATATACTTCTTCAAGCCCCAATGGGCGGGGGCGACCTTGTGATAAGAGAAAGGTAAATACTTTTGAAGTTATGACCAAGGTTAAGTTTTTTGCTTAAGGCAAGGCAAACACATGGACAAAAGCAAAATAGGTATGGTCTTTTGTCAGAATATAGGTCTTGTGATGGTATGTGTTTGAAGTTGCATGACAGTAGGCACATGCTTTTAAAGTTATAACTGACGCTACGTTTTTGGTAAAGGCATTACAAACACAGACAACAGCAATATAGTTGTAGCCAGTATGGGACCCTAAAAATATGCACTGCTCCACATCATGGTCTAACTATATATCAAGTTTCAGCTTGATCAAATGTTAATTTGTTGGAGGAGTTATCCAGAAACCAAATATTTACAGAAATACTCAAAGGGGCATAACTCTGTAAATATTTATTGGACTTAACCTCGAAAAAATATGTGCTACATCAGTTCATGGTCTAACTACCTGCTAAGTTTCAGCTTGATCAGATGAAAACTGTAGGAGGAGTTACCAGGGAAACGAAAAAGTTTGAATATTTATTGGACCATAACCTCGAAATGATATAAAATACACCATGTCATGGTCTTACTATCTTCCAAGTTTCAGCTTGATCTGATGAAAACTGTAGGAGGAGTTATCCGGAAACGAAAGTTTACAAAAATGTTCAAAGAGGCATAACTCAGTAAATATTTTGTGGACTGTAACCTCGAAACTATATGCGCTACTAGGTCATGGTCTTACTATCTACCAAGTTTCAGCTTGTTCGGATGAAAACTGTAGGAGTTATCTAGAAACTAAAAAGTTTGCAAAAATTTTCAAAGGGGCATAACTCTGTAAATATTAGGTGGACCATAACCTCGAAACAATATATGCTACACCAGGTCATGGTCTTACTACCTACCAAGTTTCAGCTTAATCAGATGAAAACTGTAGGAGGAGTTATCTGGAAACAAAAAGTTTACAGACGGACGGATGCCGACCCCATACCATAATACCTACGTTCTTACAAAACGGGCGTATAAAACAAGAATTCCGCCAAAGGCTATGTTGCGCCTGTGGGGGTGCAAAGTCATTGGACCATGATATCTAGGCCAAGGTCAAACATAGATGCTTGCATAAAAGTTGCCATTCTTAAATGAAAGCTTGTACTAAGTATCATTTATGAATCTCTAATAATTCTTGAGAAATGAACTTAACAATTAGGGTGAACGCTAGGGCGGTTGCAATATTTAACAAAGATAGTGAACCATAAAATGTAGGTCAAGGTCAAATATGGATGCTTGCATTTAAGTTTCCATCTCCAGATACAAGTTTGTACCAAGTATTATTAATGAAGCTCTTATAGTTCTTGAGAAATTAACTTGACCATTTGGGTGAACGCTAGGGTGGTCGCAATATTTTACAAAGTCAGTGAACCATGAAATTTAGGTCAATGTCAAAGTGGATGCTTGCATTTACATTGCCATCCCCAGATTCAAGCTTGTACCAAATATCATTAATGAATCTCTTATAGTTCTTGAGATATAAACGTGACCATTAGGGTGAATGCTAGGGTGGTAACATTATTTTACAAAGTCAGTGAACCATGAAATGTAGGTCAAGGTCAAATATGGTTGCTTGCATGTCAGTTGTCATCCCGTGATACAAGTTTGTACCAAGTATCATAAATGAAGCTCTTATAGTTGTTGAGAAATAAACTTGAACCTTAGGGTGAATGCTAGGGTGGTCGCAATATTTTACAAAGTCAGTACCCATAAAATGTGGGTCAAGGTCAAATATGGTTGCTTACATGTAAGTTGTCATCCCGTGATACAAGTTTGTACCAAGTATCATAAATGAAGCTCTAATAGTTGTTGAGGAATAAACTTGAACCTTAGGGTGAACGCTAGGGTGGTCGCAATATTTTACGAAGTCAGTGACCCATGAAATGTAGGTCAAGGTCAAATATGGTTGCTTGCATGTAAATTGACATCCCGTGATACAAAATTGTACCAAGTATCATAAATGAAGCAGTTATAGTTGTTGAGAATTAAACTTGAACCTTAGGTGAACGCTAGGGTGGTCGCAATATTTTACGAAGTCAGTGACCCATGAAATGTAGGTCAAGGTCAAATATGGTTGCTTGCATGTAAATTGTCATCCCGTGATACAAGTTTGTACCAAGTATCATAAATGAAGCTCTTATAGTTGTTGAGAAATAAACTTGAACCTTAGGGTGAACGCTAGGGTGGTCGCAATATTTTACGAAGACAGTGACCCATGAAATGTAGGTCAAGGTCAAATACGGTTGCTTGCATGTAAGTTGTCATCCCGTGATACAAGTTTGTACCAAGTATCATAATTGAAGCTCTTATAGTTCTTGAGAAATAAACTTGAACCTGAGGATGAAAGCTAGGGTGGTTGCAAATGTTGACGCCTTGACAAACGGACGAACGAACGAACGGACGGACAACCGGGCGAATATCGCGCCATGCTAACAGCAGGCGCAACAAAAAGACCATAAATGGTCATTTTTCTATATAATCTACACATTTTTATTTGTATATAACACAGTTGTTTAACTAACACGGGTTTCTGGTTTGGACCCCATTTATAGTGTTATAAAGATGCTGTGGTGTATCTCCAAATGACATTGCCTTTAGTGGGATGTGAAACACAAAATATAAAGAAAGTGTGACCTTAAGGTAATCTTGGCCTGACCGGGCCGGCACTGTCTGCTAATGTCATGTTTTGGGGGCTACCGTCTAAAATGGGTCAGTGTTGTTACCTGTAATATTAGCTCTCTCCAACATACACTGTAGGCACTGTGACACGGTGAGGCTACGTTTTACCATAATCTCTAGACAATCAGTGTCTTCTTTGGTGTCTGTTCTACTGTACCACAGGGTGAGCTGCAAATATTAATATTTGTTGCCCTTGTGTGAGAGGAATATGATGATTTGTTCACCTGAGCAGGTAATATTGCCCTCGGCTTTGCCCCAGGGCGATATTACCTGCTCGGTTGAACATAGCGCGGGACTACTGGTGCACTTGTACTTTAGAGCAGTGACATAAGAGGGGACTATTACAGGGGGAAATGTTGTTTTGTCACCCTGCGTGTGGCATGCTTTTTACCAATCAGAATTCTTGAATAGCCCATGAATATTAACAAGGTATAATATTAACCCTTATCTTGCAGAATATTCATTTAAGCAACACCCATTTCTGTCTGTCAACCAATCAAATTACTTGATGTAATTTATTGCTACAAATTCATAAACTGAATGTCAAACAGTGTAGATCCTGATCAGATGGCTTCTTCAGAAGCCATCTGATCTGGATCTACACTGTTTGCAAAGATAGGGGTTGTCGTGAACAGCAAGATAAGGGTTACTATTTGAACACAGTCACAAGTAAATCCGTCTCCGGTGTTTGTGACAAGGTAAGAGACAAACCAGCTTACTCAGCTACACAGACTTGCACGATCCTGGAATTTTCAGTTATAGAAATAAAGAATACCAAGTCCATGTCTTTTGATACAAAGTTAATCAGGCAAGAATTCGAGAAACCATGTAGAATCGTGAGGCTTGCTGAGCGATTCTGCGCCCATTCTTAAAGCCAAGCCTGATAAACTTGGTATCAAATGAAAGGAATCTGGTATTCTGTTTATCAGTTTAACCCCTTGTACACTCTTTAAATATGCAAATTACAATCAGTTATTGATTGTCCTCAGCGAGTTCCAACATGCTAGTATGCAATAATCGGTCCAAATATTTAGCATGGTAGTTTAACTAGAGCTGTCAGTGAAACTGACTAGGGCCCCGGCAGCGCTATCAGAGGAGTAGGAAAAAAATTTGTGGACGGACAGACGGACAGACAGACAGACGGACGGACAGAGTGATTACTATAGGGCACCCACACTTTCAGTGCGGGGCCCTAATTAACCAGTCTCTGCTTTGGACTCCAACAATGGTGTTATAAGGAGGTTGCAGGGTATCAAACATTTTAACACATTGGATCTGGGGAAACAGCGTCTGATCAGGGCCTGCACTTTTTGCTAACAGAATTTTCCGTTAAAAATAGAATAAATATGAAAAAATAGGCCTGATACCCTTAAATGACAAATGGACTTGTCCAACATATAGCAATGGAAGAGTCCACTAGTATATAATGGATTAATGACAGTAATCATACAGTACCTCATTAGAAGTTGGGGCTGGGCCAGGTTCCAAAACCAACAAACTGCCTTGACCAATTCTAGCTTCTGAGAGGGTCATCTCACCATGAACTGATAAGAAATGAGTATTTAACCCTTATCCTGCTGAATGAATTAGTTAAGCAACACCCATTTCTGACTATTAGCCAATCAAATTACTTTACATCATGCATTCATTCAAATTTGCAAACTAAATGTCAAACAGTGTAGATCCTGATCAGATGGCTTCTTCAGAAGCCATCTGATCTGGATTTACACTGTTTGCAAAGGTAGGGGCTGTCATGTTCACAACAACCCCTATCTAGGCAAGCAGTGTAGATCCAGATCAGATGGCTTCTGAAGAAGCCATCCGATCAGGATCTACACTGTTTGACATCCAGTTTATGAATTTGTAGAAATTAATTTCATCAAGAAATCTGATTGGTTCAAGGTCAGGATTGGGTGTGGCTAAATTGAATATTCAGCAGGATAAGGGTTAAAATTAAATCTTCTGACATTCATATGTGACAAAAACAAACAATTTGAGACATATATTATATCCAGTCGGGAAAAGGTTGATCTCCCATAATTTAATTCCATGAACCACTAAACAAGAATCGAATGCATACTATTTCACA
Organism: Lucinisca nassula; assembly: GCA_963580285.1. NCBI lineage: Eukaryota > Metazoa > Mollusca > Bivalvia > Lucinida > Lucinidae > Lucinisca > Lucinisca nassula. The sequence goes on along the minus strand of CAUZLF010000370.1, from coordinate 173,524 downwards.
CAAGCCAAAATATTTTTCATGCATTATCAATTTCCAGAATGAAACCAGTTCAATTTTTGAATTAACCTTTACCCTGCTGAATTAATTTTTTTATCGATACTCCGTCCCACTGAATTGTTTTTATCAAATACTACCATTTTCAGCAACTTTTAACTCGCAAAAACCCGTATTTTTCTTGATTTCTCCACCATTCAAAGCATATGGAAAACGAAAGTAGCCTACTGTCACTCAGCTGACTGAGTCGAAAAATCGTTTAAAACACCCTTTCAGAGCGTATTTTGGGCTCGATTAGATCAAGTTCGTCAAAAAGTAGCGATTTCCTAAAAAAAATTGCATCCTTACCCAGAAAACCCGAAGAAAATCCATCCAAAAACATCGAATCGGCAAGTTTTTTTTTTTCATCGATGCCCGGATGTTATTTGATACTGATATGCCAAACCGCACCGAAAAACGAGAGTTCCTCCTTTTCTATGAGTCACACCAAGCACACCAGTCAATTTCGGCGCACGAATGCGCCTACAGCGTGGCGCCATTACGTTTTCACGGGCGCACGAATGCGCCTACAGCATGCTAAAGGTTAAAATGGATGCCATAGTTCCTGATAAGGATACATAAGAAAGGATTTTTGTTTGCATTGAGGTTTTTCATCCCCATCAACACTGTTTGGGTCATCTTGGAGATGTTGCTTCCGATTTTGTGGGATTTTTACCTGACATTGAGATGACTGCCATCTCAAGCCCTACCATCCATAGAAACCACAAGGGTTTAAAGAGCGATCTGACACGCATCACATTTCCTGGGCAGGCTTAGACCTAAGTGGTTTACCAGTACTCAAGTTCAGTTTCAGCTCAGCGCCGAAGCACAATGCAGCCCAACCTATTTATCCAAGCCCCGATGGGAGGGGATGCGCGTATTAATGATAATTGAGGGATAATTTTCCTCATTTTTTGTTAGAAACATTTGCTGTGTGTACTTGTACGAATTGCCTCATCGAGGCAATTCGTACAAGTACCAACAGCATATGTTTTTATGGAGAAATATAATACATTACTCTGAAATTATCCTCATCAATGAGTTGAAAACTGTCTTCCAGCAAGAAAGAAAAGATAACAGCAAAATATCCATTGCAGGGCTCTAGAAGTCCGATTTTTTACCGGTCCAGACCGTTTTTTGAAAATGAAAACCGATTTTGCTGAAAAATTTTGCTGAAAAATCGGTCCGAAAAAAAAACCAATAAGCTAAAATCGAAGTGAAAAAACAGAGAAATTATACCTGGTTAGGTGTCAAACTGTTTATTGTGCCAGTAATATAATCCAATTATCTGAGTTTGACAGTAAACACGTTTTCGAGATCTCGCCAGGTATCGCAGACTCTCGCGGGACAGTCAGCCAAAACGTGATTAAGCGGTGCGTGATTGTGATATCAAAGAAGCCTTGATCGTGTTTGATCTAATGGCAATCAAACATAATTTGTTTATTTCAGGCTTGTGTAATCGTAAAATATGTATTTATATTCTTTAAAACTTGGTTCGGCCATGTAAGATTTTCAATGACTCTCGTTCGGCCATGTATTGGTTCGAGAGTAAAGAAATGTTTTTTCGATTTTTTAACCCGTTCAAAACGTTTTTTTTAGAAATACGCTCTATTAAAATAAATGACATAAAACAGGTGTATGTGTGTTACGTCCTTGACTGCATTAATGTGTATTGTGTAAACGGAAACCGTATGACGTCATTTTCCGACCACGTGGCTGCCATATCGGTCGCCATTTGTAAACAAAGCAATTTGGGCAAAATAAAATGTGTGAAATAAGAGAAATATTTTAAAGGTTTTAAAAAGGGAAAAAAATATAGTGACCATCGAACTGGTCTCTGACTGCCCCATGTAGGTTGTTTCCCTTTAGTAGTCTTCAGGTTCAGAGTGACCCGGATATTGGGAAAATGAAAGTAGATCAAATCTGGCGTAGAAAATGAAAGTAGATGAAATATTAACGATGTGAGCAATAATTGCTGTTTATAATCAAGATACTGGTGCTCATATCCGTTTACAAGTGTAAGAGGAACATCGGTATGTCATTCTTTGCGCTAATAACACATTTTAAAATCGCAAATCGCCAATGGCGTTTATGGAAATTACCGAAACCGATCGGCAATTTCCGTAATTTTTGGTCACCTTCTGGACCGATTGGGATTTCAAAATTTCTAGAGCCCTGATCCATTGTCTACTTGAAAAATAGATCAGCTCTAGTAGTGATTTGTTGAGTAATATATCACTGTTTGGAGGTCTGTTGCAAGGTAGATCAAATCAGGAGCTCGTAGTGCAAGTGATTTATCTACTTACAACTGTGATCTATTACTAAACAAATCACGCAGAGCTGATCTATTTCAATTTTAACACAATGAAAGTCAACTAAATGCTGTTGTTTCCTTCACATTCTCTCAACATTCCACCATTGTTTGAAGAAATCCCGCCAACATGTTTGACTGTAACCCATGCAGTTATCTGGTTTTGTAATAAACTTTATGCATGAAAAAGATGTTATTCCATCTAACATCAAGGAAACGTCATTAAACGGTGGCTCTCCCTGTCACGCTTTTTCCCTAGTGATTTGTCGCTCGATATATCATGGGACTTAACCATTGGCTGTATAGGCAACCAGTGTTAGAATTTATATACACTTCATTGGTAAGATAATCTAGAAAGTGTGCCTTACGTGGATGTCTCAGGCCTAATGATTGATCATCTATCCTGAGTCGTCCCCCTTCACTAATACTCTCCAGCTCAAAGGTAGATATTGCTATAGCTTTTAAATCTTCAACTGTCTGAAACATAACAAATCATATAACATTCCATTCTGAAGACAATAAAAACTAGACCACAGATACTTAACATGAAAACAAACAAGCAGGTTCCTGGCTCCAGTGGTTCAAAACCTGTAAAAATCCAAAAAATTTGGACACCTTGAGGACTTGGTGTAATTCTACTAAAATTTTAACAAATTTGTCTCACAATCCTGCAATGAGTCCAAAAGGTGCAAACGGTATGGCAAACAGTGTAGACCCTGATCAGACTGATCTGGGTCTGCACTGTTTACTTAGGTTTATCTGTCCCAATACTTTTGAACAGCAAGGATGTTTTTAATTAACATATCATTAAAACTTTGGTCATCAAATATGGCACAGCATAAAAAAAACTGCACCTACACTAATATTTTTGCTAAAAATGTGAGGAGCTTTTGCATTTGAAAAAGCTACTCACATTTTTTCCAAGTTAATACCAGAGTATTAGATATTGCACTTGCTAGATTAGTTACGTTTCAACCACTAAAGAACCCATTAAGGTAACAATGCTTTGAAAAACTTGGCCCTGGGGTGAGAGCAGAAGGAAACCACAAACAATGTCCCCTGAGGTGAGAGCAGAAGGAAACCACAAACAATGGATCCTGAGGTGAGAGCAGAAGGAAACCACAAACAATGTCCCCTGAGGTGAGAGCAGAAGGAAACCACAAACAATGTCCCCTGAGGTGAGAGCAGAAGGAAACCACAAACAATGTCCCCTGAGGTGAGAGCAGAAGGAAATCACAAACAATGTACCCTGAGGTGAGAGCAGAAGGAAACCACAAACAATGTACCCTTAGGTGAGATCAGAAGGAAACCACAAACAATGCGCCCTTAGGTGAGAGCAGAAGGAAACCACTAACAATGTGCCCTGAGGTGAGGGCAGAAAGAAACCACTAACAATGTGCCCTTAGGTGAGAGCAGAAGGAAACCACAAACAATGCGCCCTGAGGAGAGAGCAAAAGGAAACCACAAACAATGTACCCTGAGGTGAGAGCAGAAGGAAATCACAAACAATGTACCCTGAGGTGAGAGCAGAAGGAAACCACAAACAATGCGCCCTGAGGAGAGCAAAAGGAAACCACAAACAATGTCCCCTGAGGAGAGAGCAAAAGGAAACCACAAACAATGTCCCCTGAGGTGAGAGCAGAAGGAAACCACAAACAATGTACCCTGAGGTGAGAGCAGAAGGAAACCACAAACAATGTACCCTTAGGTGAGATCAGAAGGAAACCACAAACAATGCGCCCTTAGGTGAGAGCAGAAGGAAACCACTAACAATGTGCCCTGAGGTGAGAGCAGAAAGAAACCACTAACAATGTGCCCTTAGGTGAGAGCAGAAGGAAACCACAAACAATGCGCCCTGAGGAGAGAGCAAAAGGAAACCACAAACAATGTCCCCTGAGGTGAGAGCAGAAGGAAATCACAAACAATGTACCCTGAGGTGAGAGCAGAAGGAAACCACAAACAATGTACCCTTAGGTGAGATCAGAAGGAAACCACAAACAATGCGCCCTTAGGTGAGAGCAGAAGGAAACCACTAACAATGTGCCCTGAGGTGAGAGCAGAAAGAAACCACTAACAATGTGCCCTGAGGTGAGAGCAGAAGGAAACCACAAACAAAATGCGCCCTGAGGAGAGAGCAAAAGGAAACCACAAACAATGTACCCTGAGGTGAGAGCAGAAGGAAACCACAAACAATGTACCCTGAGGTGAGAGCAGAAGGAAACCACAAACAATGCGCCGTGAGGTGAGAGCAGCAGGAAACCACTAACAGGGATTTGAACAACTGGGCACCGAGGTGAGAGCAGGAACCCATAACAATGCTTTGAACAACTCGGCCCTGCCTGACATGTGTGAACGTCAAATATAAAACCTTGGCCTTTTCAAGATTCAATCCATACTACCCATCATGTAAACACGCCAAAAAAAATATGACCTCCTTTAACCCCACTTTTATACAGTAAAATACAGTAAAACTGGGGTTTACAGGGATGTACATTTTCAAATTTCTGCTTTAAAACATAGATTGTGGGAGATTGTAAGAACTGCCTTGCTAAGGTGGTTCTAATGAACTCCCAAAAGCAGAAATATGAAAAATATCAGATATATTTTATATAGTTAATAGACAGTTAGTCTGAGTTTCGAGTAAATATGTTCAGTAATGACAGAGATATTACAAAATGTCCAAGTTTTTGCATGACAGCGCAGACGACGCCAGAGCTATGACAATATCTCATCTTTTTATTCGAAAACAGCCGAGCTAAAAATAAAGTGTTTTTCATAAATGTAAGTTTCAGATATAAAGTTCTATTCCAAGGGGCACTGTGTACCATAATAATCCTAGGATTGAAACAGACAGGCCTAAGCAAAGGGTTAACAACAGAAGTTCTGAAATTTCCAGTCTTACCATATCTTTTTCCACTGTCATTCTTTGCACTGGGAAATCCATCATGCCCTGAAATCAAGAACAGCAATCATTTAACCATTTTTGTACCAAATGGAATTTTCCTCCTTATATATAGGCCGAGTCCATTTCAAAATTTAGGGGTGTCAGGCTATGTTTTCTTCAAAAACTATTCGGAAAATAGCTGAACTTTTTGCAAACAGTGTAGGCCCTGATCAGACGCCGCAGAATGCGGCGTCTGATCTGGGCCTGCACTGTTTGCCAGGGTACCCTTTTGGGGTTTCCAGTACAAAATGAGTTAAATATGTTCTATAAAAGGGTTATCCTTTGGAAGCAAGGAATACACCACAGAAGTGAAAAATATGGAGTGTACATGTTTTCTGGGCCAGACTAGCTAGTTTCGGCCAATTAGGCTTCATCAGTGACCCTCAGATATTTTCAAAATTCCACAATGGAATCAATGATCCCAAAGGACAAGAAAATATAATCTACACTGAAAAGCGACACAATTTTATATACAGAGAGGGTTGTTCAATATTTAACTGGCCTAATCCAATTACTGACCTGTGGCAAGTGCACACTTTTCACATATTATACATCAATGCCTTATACATGGTTACACAAAATTTTATCTGTCAGTCTAGTATTTGTAGTCAGTGCGAGGTAAAATAACATTTCAGGGATTAGTGTTGCTGAATTTTCTTCAAAAATTGAGTACAGTGCAGTAATTAGATACCTGTCCATCAATTACACGCCACTTTGTATAGAGAAAACTGGAGTTGCCGGGGGTAAACATTACTTTTTCCTATTTTTACTCCAAGACATAGGTTGTGGGTACTCGTTAGAACCGCCTCAATGATGCGGTTCTAACGAGTACCCACAACCTATGTTTGCAGTTTGTTTGTTTGATTTGAGGTTTAACGTCCCCGTCAACACTGTAAAGGTCATTTTGGAGAAGTTGCTTCCAATTTTGTGGGACAATTACCCGACATTGAGATGAAATGACATCTTAAGCCCTGTCGCCCAATGAAACCAAAAGGGTTTATTAGCATGGACGGTCCGCCTCGCACCACGGTTCCTGGACAGGCTCAGATCCTCTAAGCGGTTTACCAGTACTAGTGTGCGGGCCGGATTCAGCTCTGCGTGGAAGCATCATGCAGCCCATATATTTCTTCAAGCCTATGTTTGCAGTATAAATAAGAAAAATGTCACAGATTTTCAACCGAAAAAAAAAGCCATTTTGTCGCATGGGTGTGTCAGCGTAATGCTTTTTACAAAAAAAAGATGAACCAGGAAATTTATGAGGAATTGTGTGAAGTTTAAGGAAAGACTGCTCCTTCATATTCAATTGTTAAAAATTAGGTGGCTGATTTTAAACGTGGTCAGGTAATGTTGGAAGATGAGCACCTAGTGGAAGACCTGTGAAAGCTACTGATAACGTCACTAGTAAAAATCTAAGGGAACTAGTAAAGCGGGACAGGGGAATGAAAGTTTCAGAAATAGCTAGAAAATTGGAGATTTTTGAGGGTATCGTTTTTACCATTTTACATGAACGACTGGGCATGAGGAAGCTTTCAGAAACGTTTGAAAAGATATGATTCCGATCTGGAAGATTTTCTTGAAAGAATTGTTACCGGGGACGAAACTTTTATCAATCACTATGATCGTGAGACTAAACAACAGAGTAAACAATGGACTGGTCACAGTTTACCACGTCCAAAGTAATTCAAGACTCAGCCTTCTGTTGGCAAGGTCATGGCAACTGTGTATGGGATAACAGGTTGGTTCTGTTGGTAGACTATTTACCTCATGGCCAGAACCCAATTGGGTTTATATGCATGGACAGCCCAACTTGCACCGCTTTGCCTGGGCAGGCTTAGATCCTACCAGGCAAAGTGGTGTGAGTCAGACCGTTCATGCATATAAACCCTACTGGTTTCATTGAGAGTCAGGGTGTGTACAAAGTTTCAACTTAACTCTTATCTTGCTGTTCACGACAACCCCTATCTTTGCAAACAGTGTAGATCCAGATCAGATGGCTTCTGAAGAAGCCATCTGATCAGGATCTACACTGTTTGGCATTCAGTTTATGAATTTGTAGTCTTACGACACGAAAGCCGTAACAAATGAAAAGATGCATAGCCTGAAAAAATCCCTGCCTGTGGAGGGATTCGAACCCGGGTCGCTCGGGTGATAGTCCAGTGCTCTAACCGCTGAGCCAAAGAGTCGACTCCCTGACGCAGTTGTCAGAGAGTGGTTATAAACCTAGAAGCTATGCATATGATCCACCAAGGTAGATAATGGAAGGGAGGTAACAGTAGCAATAAATCACATCAAGTAATTTGATTGGTTGATAGATAGAAATGGGTCTGGCTTAAATGAATATTCAGCAAGATAAGGGTTAACAGCTTTCATAGTTCCTGTGAAATCTGTAACAAAAATTCTGCATTAATGATAAATTGTAAAACCTATCAAGGAGTGTAAGTCTGTGATTTATGGGCCCTTGGCCATGAATCTGGTATACACAATACACCAACCCACTGCCCATGTGTATACAAATGTACCAATTTTCAACTTTGTAACCCTAACAGTTGTTGAGTGAGTGAGTGTTTGAGTTTTATGTCCCACCAACAGCTAAGGTCATATGGAGACGGGACCTGGGTTTAAAGACTCATCCGAAAGTCTAACAGTTGTTGAGAAAAGGTAACAAAAATTTTATCTGAGAAAAGTGTTCATTAATGGTAAATTGTAAACCTATCAAGGGATTTTACTCAGAGAGTTATGGGTTCTTGACCCTGATTTCAATATTCACGATAATCATCCACTGCCAATGTGTGTACCAAATTTCATCTTTATAACCTTAACAGTTGTTGATAAAAGTGTGAGAAATCTGATAAGAAAATTTTCAAGAATGGCAAAATTTGAAAACTATCAAGGGACATAACTGGCAGAGTTATGGTCCCTTGAACCCTATTCCAGTATACATGATTGATCAGTCATTGTCCCTGTTTTCACTAAGTTTCAGCATTCTAGCTTTCATAGTTCCTGAAAAATCTGATACAAAAATTTTCAAAAATGGCAAATTTGAAAACCTATGAAGGGAAATAGCAGCAAGAGTTATGGGCCCTTGGTCACTATTCTGCTGCTACACCATCATTACCTTAGAGACCAAAGGTAGTATAAGTTTCATTGCTGTACGACCACAAATAAAAGTTGTTAAGCAAAATTCATTTTGAAAATTTGAAAACCTATCAAGTGACATAACACCAAGAGTTATGGACCCTTGGTCACTATTCTGATGCTACACCTTCCTTACCTTAGAGACCAAAGGTAGTATAAGTTTCATTGCTGTACGACCACACACAAAAGTTGTTAAGCAAAATGTACTTTGAAAATTTGAAAACCTATCAAGGGACATAACTCTAAGAGTTATGGACCCTTGGTCACTATTCTGCTGCTACACCATCCTTACCTCAGAGACCAAGTGTAGTATAAATTTCATTGCAGTAGTACCATAAATATAAAAGTCATTAATCCTTTTTGTAACAAATGGAATCTTCCTCCTTATATATAGCAGGAGTTCATTTCAAAATTTGTGGATGCCAGGGCCTGCACTGTTTGCCACTTACCCGTTTTGGGGTTTCCGGTACAAAATGGGTTAAGCAAAATGCATTTTAATTTTGCAGTCACGGAAAGGCGGAATCACAGGGTCACGGAATCAAGGATCACAGAATCACGGAATCAAGGGAGGACATGGCAAATCCAGTATAGCTATAAACAGAGGTTTACATACCTTTGTCATGTCTATACATCTGTTCTCTACTGTAACAGTGAATGTGTTGTTGTTGAACTGTGGCACAGCCTCTGTCTTACCATCTGACCTGGCAAGATTATATAACCAAGCAAGTGATTACTGAAATATCTCCCAAACTTCTCTATAACACAACTGCTGAGGTCGGAAGCTAAAACTGTGTCAGTTAGTCAACTGTGATATATCCAAAGAAACAAGAGGGCCCAATGGCCCTACATTGCTCACCTGTGTACCAGAAAATCATTAGTCTAGGAGACCACTTGACATTGCTACATACTAAATATCTAAGCTCAGGCAAAGCGGTGTCCATTCTTATAAACCCTACTGGTTTCATTGGGCGACAGGGCTTGAGATGTAATTTCATCTCAATGTCTGGTAAAAGTCCCACAAAATTGGAATAGACATCTCCAAAATGACCTATACAGTGTTGACGGGGATGTAAAACCTCAAATCAAACAAAATCTGTGCCTTATGGTTTTGGAGAAAAGGATTTTTTAAGTTTTTTCCTGTATAAGTCTATAGGAGCTAATGAGCCCTGGGGCTTGGCCAATTTTGACCCAAAGGGCATGGTTGGCAGGATTTATGTAGGTGACCGTTTTGTGTTGCTATATACTAAATATCTAAGGTCTGTACTTCATGGTTTCAAAGAAGATGTTTGAAGCTTTTTTCCATTATAAGTTTGTTGGAGTTAAGGGGCCACAGGATTTCGACCCCAGGGGCATGATTAGCAGGATTCATGTAGGCGACCACTCGACATTGCTACATGCTAAATACCTAAGCTCTGGGACTTATGGTTTCAGAGAAGATTTTTGAAGATTTTTTCCCCATTTTAAGTTTGTTTTTTTTTTGTTGTTGTTTTTTTTTCATTATAAGGGCCCTGTGTTTTCATTGAAGACGATTTTTGAAGTTTCTCCAATTGTAAGTCTATGGAAGCTAAAGAGCCCTGGGGTAGGGCCAATTTGGATCCCAGGGGCATAACTGGCAGGATTTATGTAGGGGGCCACTTGACTTTGCTACATACTAAAAATCTAAGCTCTGGGCCTTGTGGTTTCATAGAAGGAGATTTTTTTAATTTTTTTCCCATTATAAGTCTATTACGGGCCTCCGTGGCCTAGTGGTTAAGAGCGCTGACTCTTGATCATTAGGTCTCTCACTGCTGTGGTTCGAGCCTCGCTCGGGTCACATGTGAGACGCCAAGTTCTGCAACGGAAGGTCAGGTGGTTTTTCTCCGGGTACTCCGATTTTCGCCCACCTGTGATTAACGATCGGCTCGATATGAGTGAAATAATCTTGAAAGGGCCGTAAAACCAAAAACAAAAAAATTATAAGTCTATTGGAGGTGATGAGCTCGGGGGTGGCCAATTTTGACCCCAGGGGCAGGGTTAGCAGGACTTATGTAGCTGGCTATTTTATGTTGCAAGATACTAAATAGCTAAGTTCTGTGCTTCACAGTTTCTGAGAAAAAGATTTTTGAAGCTTTTTTCCATTATGAGTCTATGGGAGCTAAGGGGCCCCGGGGTGTGGCCCATTTGGACCCCACAGGCATGATTGGCAGGATTTATGTAGGTGACCACTTGCTATTGCTACATGCTAAATATCTAGGCTCTGGGCCCTGTGGTTTCCGAGAAGAAATTTTTTGAAGATTTTTTTTTTCATTATGAGTCTATAGGAGCTAAGGGGCCCCGGGGTGTGGCCCTTTTGGACCCCAGGGGCATGATTAGCAGGAATTATGTAGGTGACCACTTGCCGTTGCTATGTGCTAAATATCTAACCTTTGGGCGCTGTGGTTTCAGAGAAGAAGAAATTTAAGCTTTTTTCCATTATGAGTCTATGGGAGCTAAGGGGCCCCAGCGCGTGGCCCATTTGGAACCCAGGGGCATGATTGGCAGGAATTATGTAGGTGACCAATTGTCGTTGCTACATGCTAAATATCTAAACTCTGGGCCCTGTGGTTTCAGAGAAGAAGATTTTTGAAGCTATTTTCCCATTATGAGTCTATGGGAGCTAAGGGGCCCGGGGCATGGCCCATTTGGACCCTAGGGGCATGATTGGCAGGATTTATGTAGGTGACCACTTGTCGTTGCTAAATGCCAAATACCTCAGAGCAGCTCTGGGCCCTGTGGTTTCAGAGAAGAAGATTTTTGAAGCTTTTTTCCATTATGAGTCTATAGGAGCTAAAGGGCCCCGGGGCGTGGCCTGTTTGGAGCCCAGGGGCATGAGTGGCAGGAATTATGTAGGTTACCACTTGCCATTGCTGCATGCTAAATATCTAAGCTCTGGGCCCTGTGGTTTCCGAGAAGAAGATTTTTGAAGCTTTTTGTTCCATTATGAGTTTATGGGAGCGAAGGGGCCCCGGGGCATCACCCATTTGGAACCCAGGGGCATGATGGGCAGGAATTATGTAGGTGACCACTGGCCGTTGCTACATGCTAAATATCTAAGCTCTGGGCCCTGTGGTTTCAGAGAAGAAGATTTTTGAAGCTTTTTTTCCATTATGAGTCTATGGGAGCTAAGGGGCCCCCGGGGTGTGGCCAATTTGGACCCCAGGGGCATGATTGGCAGGAATTATGTAGGTGACCACTTGCTGTTGCTACATGCCAAATATCTCAGCTCTGGGCCATGTGGTTTCAGAAAAGAAGATTTTTGAAGCTTTTTTCCATTATGAGTCTATAGGAGCTAATGGGCCCCGGGGCGTGGCCCGTTTGGACCCCAGGGGCATGATTGGCAGGAATTATGTAGGTGACCACTTGCCGTTGCTACATGCTAAATATCTAAGCTCTGGGCCCTGTGGTTTCCGAGAAGAAGATTTTTGAAGCCATTTTAATGAAGTAAAGGGGTGAGACATGGCCTGTGGCACCCCGGGGGGACCTGCATGCTAGTGTCACTGGCGTGTTATCATAAGGAACAAGAATATATATGGTTATGGGGTGGGGCTCTGAACAGTTTCTCAGATATATGGTCTTTTGTGAAGTCAAGGGGTGGAGCATGGCCCGAGCGCACACTGGGTGACCCCTAAGTTGGTGTCACTGAATGTGTCTTATCATAAGGACCAAGAATGTATATGGTTTAGGGGTGGGTATCTGTAAAGTTTCTGGAATATTTGGCCTTTTACGAAGAGGAGGGGGTTGGGCATGGTCCCGGCACATCCCAGGGGACCCCAAATTTGGTGTCACTAAATGCAACTTATCATAAGGAATGAGAATATATTTGGTTTAGGGCAGGGGATCTGTAAGGTTTCTGGAATATTTGGCCTTTCATGTAGTGGAGGGGGTTGGGCATGGTCCCGGCACATCCCGGGGGACCCCCAGGTAGGTGTCACTTAATGCATCTTAGCATAAGGAACAAGAATATATATAGTTTAGGGGTGGGGATCTGTATGGTTTCTGAGATATATGGCATTTTATGAAGTGGAGGGGGTGGGGCATGTCCCCGGCACATCCCGGGGGACACCCAGGTTGGTGTCACTTAATGCATCTTAGCATAAGGAACAAGTATATATAGTTTAGGGGTGGGGATCTGAATGGTTTCTGAGATAAATGGCATTTTATGAAATAGAGGGGGCAGGGCATGTCCCCGGCACATCCCGGGGGACCCCCAGGTTGGTGTCACTTAATGCATCTTATCATAAGGAACAAGAGTATATATGGTTAAGGGGTTGGGATCTGTAAGGTTTCTGAGATATAAGGCATTTTATGAAGTGGAGGGGGCGGGGCATGGCCCCGGCACAACCTAGGGGACCCCCAGGTTGACATAAAGCATATGGCTGAGAGAAGTTTACACAAGGAACATGTTTATGTAAGTTTTGTCAAAATATCTGCAATGACTTGGCAGTAAATGCCATTTTTCAGTTTTCCCCATTATAAGTCAATGGAAACTCTAAGTTGCCATAGCAACAAAACTAAAAAGCCAAATTTCATAAAAAACACAAAACCTGTAAAGGCAAATATGGTGAATATTTTCATAAAGTCTCAGCCTCCTAGAGCATATGGTTTTTGAGGAGATGATTTTTTAAGTATTTTTTTGGCTTTTTTTGCATTTTGGTTTCCATGGTAACCAATAAAAATGAGCAGAAGGCCTAATATCATACGGCAGATAGTAGATTTCCTATGGGACATTTCTATGAAAGTTTTGTCAAAATATCTGCAGAGGCTTGGCAGTAAATGTCATTTTCTATTTTCCCCATTATAAGTCTATGGAAACTCTAAGTTGCCATAGCAACCAAACGAATGAGCCGATTTTCATTAAAAACACAAACTTTCAATCCCCCTGCCCAAAGTTGCTACAGATGAAATTTGGGCTGAATCGGCCCAGTGGCTTCAGAGGAGATGTCGTTTGAAAATGTTGACGAAGACGACGCAGACGCAGACGACGACGGACAACTGCCTATCCTATAAGCTCCCCCGGAGCCTTCGGCTCTGGTGAGCTAAAAATGACCATTTATATTATATAGAACAAGAGCACCGCATGCGGGTGCCAACGCTCGTCTGCAGTTTCTTTTAGAAAACCAAAGTTCTAAGTCAAACAAGAGCAATCAAATTGCAAGATGGAGTTATAAAACTTGTAGGGAATGTAGCTCTTGTGATGGTGAGTATGTGTATGAAGTTTCATGAAGGTAGGCCAAATACTTTTGGAAATATGGTCAAGGTTAAGGTTTTCGGTTAAATTTTCGAAAAATAGGTCAAAGTTCAAAGGTCAAGGTCACAGATCAAAAAGTGTGGTATCACTGAAAAGGTCTTGTCCCAAGGAACATTCATGTGAAGTTTGAAGGCTCTGTTGTGAATAGTATTAAAATGAGAGCAAAAAATGTGTTTCAGAAAAAAATTGGAAAAGGGGAGATAATTCAGCCAAAATCAACAATGTTGTTATGGTCCTTGGTCAAAATGTAGCTCTTGTGATGATGAGTGTGTGTATGAAGTTTCATGAGGCTAGGTCTAATAGTTTTTAAGTTATAGCCAAGGTTAAGTTTTTTTGGAACGACGACGCCAGACAACGACAACGAAGACGCCGGAGTGATGACAATAGCTCGAAAGTTTTTTTTAAAAAAACAGACGAGCTAAAAATGACCATTTATGGTCATTTTTCTATATAATCTATACTTTTTTGGACCATCTCTAAACTGTGTTATATCCAAAACCCCATTATAAGGAACAGTGTTAAAAAGAGGCTGTGATGTAATATTATCCACTCATTTTCGGTTATAACATGATTTTTGGGATCCATTTTAAAACTGTGTTATAGAAATACCCTCTCACAATTAAAAGTGTTGTAAAGAGGCTGTTATGTAATTTTATCCAAACATTTTCAGCTATATACCTGTGGACACAAATCTGTTCAAACTCCTATGAAGTACCTTTCATTTAAACTCTTTGCATCAAGTTAGTTTGACAAGCACATGTCATTTATCATAGAATTCTAAAACTGGATCAAGCAATGTACATTGATTGGTCTCATTTTCACAAGCACTTTTTCCATTTTTAGGTCTGCTTGACATTTGAGTTGTATTTTGATTGGACAGTGCTGGAGTCTGCAATGAAATGTACCGTACCATGTGTTTGGAATTTATTCCTGGCTGGCAGTTTACTGATATGATGTTAAGATATTTTCAATGGTGTTTCAAATCAAGATCAAATGAGGCTCATCAAAATTTGAACAGATTTGTGGCCACAGGTGTGACATGATTTCTGGGATCCATTTTTAAACTCTCAAAGAATGAACAGTGTTATAAAGAGGATGTGGTGTGATATCCTCCAAACGTTTACAGCTATAACATGATTGCTGGGATTCATTTTTAACCCTTATCTTACTGTTCACGACAACCCCTATCTTTGCAAACAGTGTTGATCCAGATCAGATAGCTTCTGAAGAAGCCATCTGATCAGGATCTACACTGTTAGTCATTCAGTTTGTGAATTTGAACAAACTCATTATATCATGTAATCTGATTGGCTGAAAATCAAAAATGGGTGTGGCTAAGTTAAATATTCAGCAAGATAAGGGTTAAACTGTCATATCCGAAATGAACAGTGTGGTGTGGTGTGGTATCAGCTATAACATTATTTCTGGGAGCCATTTTTAACTTTGTTATTTCCAAACCCTGCTATAATTAAAAGTGTTATAAAGAGGTTGTGGTGTAATATTATCCAAACATTTTCAACTATAACGTGACTTTTGGGATCCATCTTTGAACCCAGTTTTGTTTGAATGAGGTTTAACATCCCCATCAACACTAAATAGGTCATTTTGGAGACAGTGCTTCCAATTTTGTGGGACTTTTACCTGACATTGAGATGAAATGACACCTCTAGCCCTGCCATAAAAAAAAACAGCAAGGTTTATATGCAGGGACTAGCCCAACTTCTAAGCGATTACCAGTGCTAATGTGGAGTCGGTTTCAGCTCTACATGAAAGCATCATGCAGCCTAATCTATTTCTCCAAGCCCAAATGATGGTGGGGGGACATTTTTGGATCCATGTATAGACTAAGTTATATCCCAAACTGTGTTCTTATGTTCAGTACTGTTATAAAGAGGTTAACCCATTGTATACTAGTGGACTCTTCCATTGCTATGTGTTAGACAAGACCATTTGTCATATAAGGGGTGTCAGGCCTATATTTTTTGTTTTAATTCTGTTTATGACGAAAATTCTGTTAGGAAATAGTGTAGGCCCTGATCAGAGGAGTATGATCTGGGCCTGCACTGTTTGCCAAGGTACCCCTTTATTGGTTTCCCGCATGCAGCGTATTAACCCTTGTTCTGCTGAGCCCGGATATGCCTTTTCTTTGAAACAATGTAGATCCAGATCAGATGGCTTCTGACGAAGCCATCTGATCAGGATCTACATTGTTTGCCATTCAGATTGTGAATTTGTTGCAATAATTTGCATCAAGTAATCTGATTGGTTGATAATAGGTAGTTGGTGTGGCATATATAAATATTCAGCAGGACAAGGGTTAAGGTGTAGACTATAACTGAACAAAATAGAAGTGAAGGCAATGATCAGGAATCAATACAATTAACCCACAGCAACCATCAGTGCACCAAAGGGAAAGAAGCACAAACATGAAATAACTAAACCCTAATGGAAACATCAATAGCGGAAAGCCAAAAGGACAGTAACTTTCCCACAAAATGGCCAACTGGCTATCCAAAACAAAATAATATAAGCGTTACAAACACTCAAAGACAAACCATAACAAAAATAAACCACGACAGAAGAACCGCCTTGGAACGGTCAGTGAAACAAATTCCACTGGGGGGGATTAAATCGATTTTACATGACCACAATCCTCGCCCTTATTTCCGTCACGATTTAGACAAATCTTAACTCAGCAGTGCAACATCTCTGTGAACACAAAAATCAAACAACCACAGAGATGAAACAAGGGTGAGGACTCGACAGCAAGAAACCACTGAAATGCTGGAGTGAAAGAAGACCAACAGTTAGACTCCGATGGGCATGACCAGAGACAGAGCATCAGATATGAATATGTTGTAGGTACTTATTAGAAGCGCCTCACCAAGGCACTTCTAATGAGTACCCACAACATATGTTTTTGAGCAGAAATGAGAAAAATATCAGTACTTTACGGATGATAGAAGTGTCTTATCTGGAGCTATGTTTGATTTTGTTTGCTTGTATTGAAATTTAATGGCCCAGTCATCACTATTTAGGTCATTTTTCAGCCGGTCAGTTTACCTATCGTTAGCGATTAACCAGTACAGTGCACATTCTTTCGTCAGAAACTGACAACTGCCCTTCTTGAATCAGCCAAAGGGAGAGAATGGCCGTAGAAAAGATTTCAGGATCAATCTCCAGGAAAGAATGTTGCCGAACCCGGCAGGAATCGAACCCGCATCCTCCTGATCACCAGTCAGACGCGTATCAGACTGAGCTACTGAGGCTGGCCCTGGAGATATGAAAACAAAACAAGTACCATAGATATATGAGATACCTTAGCAATTTGTCTACTGCTACAAGCTGGTCCCCATCTTGTAACTTCAGTTCTTGTACAGTCAGTTTGTGGTCAGCAGGGCTCAAGTCAACACTCTTCATCTCATTGTCTAAAATATCAAAAATTAACCTTTTTTGTACCAAATGGAATATAGCAGGAGTCCATTTCAAAATTCAGGAGTGTCAAGTTGTGTTTTCTTCAAAATCTATTTGGAAACTGGCTGAACATTTTACAAACAGTGTAGGCCCTGATTAGATGCCACATTTTATTTCATTGTCTAAAATATCAAATATTAACCCTTTTTGTACTGAATGGAATCTTCCTCTTTATAGATACCAGGAGTTCATTTCAAAACTTAGGGGTGTCAGGTTGTGTTTTCTTCAAAATCTATTTGGAAACTGGCTGAACATTTTACAAACAGTGTAGGCCCAGATCAGACGCCGCAGAACGCGACGTCAGATCTGGGCCTGCACTGTTTCCAACTACCCGTTTTGGGGTTTCTGGTACAAAATGGGTTAACAGCTGATAATTTTGTTCACCTAAACTTAGACAAGTTAATTATTACCACAAACATACACAAATTAATTTTTCACCCAAACATAGACAAGTTAATTATTCAATGTTTCTTATGGTTATATTATTACCAGAGTCATTTTGACTCTTGAACGGCCATAGTCATTTTGACTCTTGAACGGCTCAGGTAAATATTGCTCTCAGGCAGGGAATGGGACCCGTGTTCCCCCGTAAAGATTCGAATCAAGGGTTGGCAAGTAGTTAAACCCAAACACAATAACAAGAGGGCCAAGATGGCCCTGAATCGCTCACCTGATTTCAAGCTGACCTTTTTCTATTTTTAGCTCTGGTGGCCATTTTTCTTAACAAGGATTTTAGCTATTTTGGTAAAGGGTCACCTAAGCAACATTCCTATGATGTTTGAATGAAATAAAAGTAGTCGTTTAAAGATTTTTTCTATTTTTAGTTCTGGCAGCCATCTTGTTCATTGGAGCAGAATGATTTAAGCTATTTTGGTATAGAGCCACCCAGGTAACATTCCTGTGAAGTTCAGGTGAAATTGGCCTTAGGGTTTAGGAGGAGTTTGCGTTTAAAGCAAATTTATGTTCTTCTGTTTTAGCTTTGGCGGCCTCTTGTTCATCAGAGTGGAAGCAAATTAACTATTTTGGTAGAATGTCACCTAAGCAACATTCCAATGAAGTTTGAATGAAATTGGCCGAGGGTTATGGGAGCAACAGTCATTTAAAGATTTTTCTATTTTTAGCGCTGGTGGCCAACTTGTTCATCGGAGCAGAATGATTTAATTATTTTTGGTAGAGAGTCATCTAAGCAACATTCCTATGAAGTTTGAATGAAATTTGCCCTTGGGTCTGGAAGAAGTAGTAATTTAAACATTTTTCTATTATTAGCTATTTTGGTAAAGAGCCACCTAGGCAACATTCCTGTGAAGATTAAGTGAAATTGGTCCAAGGGTTTAGGAGGAGTTAGTATTTTAAGTAAGTTGTTGACATTTTTCTATTTTTAGCTCTGGCAGCCATCTTGTTCATGAGAGTAAAACGATTTTAGCTATTTTGGTAGGGGGTCAAATAAGCAACATTCGTATTAACATTCGTATGAAGTTTGAATGAAATTGCCCCAAGGGTATGGGAGCAGTAGTTGTTTAAAGTTTTTTTCTATTTTCAGCTCTGGTGGCAATCTTGTTCATCAGAGTGAAACGATTTTAGCTATATTGGTAGAGAGCCATCAAGGCAACATTCCTGTGAAGTTTTAGCGAAATTGGCTCTAGGGTTTGGGAGGAGTTAGTATTTTAAGCAATTTGTTGACATTTGTTATATTTAGCTCTGGTGGCCATTTTGTTCATTGAAGCAGAACGATTTTAGCTATTTTTGGCAGAAAATCACCTAAGCAAAATTCCTATTAATTTTGAATAAAATTGGCCCAGGATATGGGAGGAGCAGTCATTTAAAAATTTTTAGCTCTTGTGGCCATCTTGTTCATCGAAGCAGAACGATTTTAGCTATTTTGGTAGAAGGCCACCTGGGCAACATTCCTGTGAAGTTAAAATGAAATGGGCCCAAGAATTTAGGAGGAGTATTCTTAAGCAAACTGCTGATGACGGATGCGGGCCACTCACAACGCAGGACTGACATTCAATAATCACAATAGCTCACCGTGAGCACTTCGTGCTCAGGTGAGCTAAAATCTATACCCTTAATTTATATAATACACAGTATTGATGCAGAAGTGTTCATATTTGTGTTTATTCACATTTCTTTGAGCTTCTTTTTGTGTATATTGATAGGCACTCAAAACATTTACCTAATTCTGGGTAGCTTTAATCCTTCAAGAGCTAAGCATGTTTAGCAGATCACATTTTTCCAAGTATTTTTCAGGAGAAAAAAAAAAGACTTGGCAATGAAATGAAATGCCAACCCATATAAGTTACACAACCATATTATATCCACACAAAAATGTATAGATATTACATATACAACCTCTATATTTTTGGGATTCATCATTAAACAGTGTTATATCCAAAACCATTATATAATGAACAATGTTTTAACCCATAAGATGCCAATCACGGCAATTGTCGTGTGCTTTGTCATCTGCTCGTAACTTCAAAAGTTAGTTTTGCAAACACTGTGGATCCTGATCAGACTGCTCCTCTAGGAGCAGTCTGATCAGGGTCCACACTGTTTACCTGTATGCAAAAATATGCTTGAAAAGTTGGCAAGACGATTCAGCAGATGACAAAAACAGACGACATTTTAAGATGAAGTTTTCTCGGCAGCTTAAGGGTTAACTGAGGTACTGTAATGTTCCAAAGTATTGGGACTAATTATTTGCCTAAGCAAACAGTGCAGACCAGTCTGATCAGGGTCTACACTGTTTGCCTGTAGGCAAAATATGCTTGTAAAGTTTGCAAGAAGATTCAGCAGAAGGTAAAAACAGACGACATTTTAAGATGCAGTTTTCTCAGCAGCTTAAGGGATAAGGAGATTGCTGTACACCACATACATACCTTGACTTACTAATCTCTGTACATGCAACTGTTTCAGCTGTATGTGGGTCAGATCAGCTATGATGATTTTCACCTCTTCCAAGGTCAAGGACTTCTGGAAACCATGGCTACATGTACTCTGTAATTCTTCTCCATACAGAACTGTTAGAAGTACTGGCTCACATTCAGCACCTGTTTGTATAAACTGATCCTGAACCTAAAAACAAAATTACAACTGCACTGAAGGTTACTGAAACAGAGAAAAACTGTCACCAGACAGCAAAGCTAGCCTTGTCTGAGATTAGAATACTCAGTTCTTTTAAGGTGCCAGTATGGCTCTAGACTCATAAAAATTTGTGGTATTTTTTCTTGTTTTGCTGCAAACATAGATTGTGGGTGCTTGTTAGAACCATCAAATTGAGATGGTTACCCACAGTCTAAGTTTGTTTGTACTGGAGTTTAATGGCCCAGTCAACACTATTTAAATATATATAAACTTATAATGGAAAAACAAGAGGCCCAAGAGGGCCTGTCGCTCCACCGGCTAACTTCAGACAATTGTCATATTTATTATATTAACTAATGGTATACTAGTGGACTCTTCTATTGCTATATGTTGGACCAGTCCATTTGTCATATAAGGGGTGTCAGGCCTATTTTTTTTTCTATTTTTGATGGAAAATTCTGTTAGCAAATAGTGCAGGCCCTGATCAGACATGGTGTTCTGTGGGGTCTGATCTGGGCCAGCACTGTTTGCCAAGGTACCCATTTAGGGTTTTCCCGCATTCAATGGGTAAAAAAGAAACAAGTGATCCACCCAAGGAATGTCCATTCTATATTTTTTGGACCCCAGAGCCATGGTTGGCAGGATTTATGTGAGTGACCATTTGGCATTGCTCCGTTCTAAATATCTAAAGCTCTGGGCCTTATGGTTTCAGAGAAGAAGACTTTTTTTAAGTTTTTCCTATTATAAGTCTATGGGAACTAATATGCCTCTGGGCGTGACCAATTTTTTACCCCAGGGGCATTGTTGGCAGGATTTATTTGAGTGACCACTTGACGTTGCTGCATACTTAATATCTAAGCTCTGGGCACTGATGGTTTCAGAGAAGATTTTTGTCAGTTTTTCCCAGTATAAGTCTATGGGAGCTTATGGGCCTCAGGGTGTGGCCAATTTGGACCCCAGGGGCATAGTTGGCAGGATTTATGCAGATGAATACTTCAAGTTGCTACATACTAAGCTCTTGGCCTTATGGTTTCAGAGGAGAAAAGTTTCAAGATTTTGTCATTATTAGTCTATGGGAGCTACTAAGCACCGGGGCGTTGCCAATTTGGACTCAAGAGTCATAGTTCGCAGGACTTAGTAGGTGACCACATAACTTTGCTACATACTACAGTTCAACCTGTATTAAGCAAGTGCCTAAGGGATAGTCAAAATATGCTTGCTTAAGACAGGTTCTTGCTTAATACAGGTGAAATTTAACACATCTGCCTTTCTTGGGAACTGAATGCCTGCTTGCTTAAGACAGGTTGCTTGCTTAATAGAGGTGGCCATTAAGACAGGTTTTACTGTAAATGTCTTAGCTTTAGGCTTTATGGTTTCAGAGAAGAAGTTTTTCCGTTTATTGGTCTATGGAAGCTAATGAGCCAAAGGTGGTGGCCATGGCGGCCATGATTTTTGTCTGATCAAAATTTCTTCAATGAATCTGACAATGGTAGACACAAGGAACATTCATGAAAATTAAGAACGAAATCCATTTAGCGGTTTTGGAGGAGAAGATTAAAAAAAAAAAAAGATCCCTTTATGAGTCTATGGAAGCTAATTAGCCAAGTGGCGTGTCCATGGCGGCCATGTTTTTTGTCTGATCAAAATTGCTTCAAGGAATCTGACAGAGGTCCACCCAAGGAACATTCATGCAGAGTAAGAATGAAATCCATTACGTTGAGCGGTTTTGGAGGAGAAGGTTTTTAAAACTTTTCCCCATATAAGTCTTTGAAAGCTAATGAGCCAAGGGGCATGGCCATGGCAGTCATGTGGGGCATGGCCATGGTGGCCATGTTTTTTGCCTGATCCGAATTTCTTCAAGGAATCTGACAGAGGTCCACCCAAAGAACATTCATGCAAAATAAGAATAAAATCCATTGAGCGGTTTTGGAGGAGAAGATTTTTAAATATTTTTTTTTGCTTTCGATGCCATTTTGTTCTGCATGTAACAAAATTCTTTGAAGGAATTCAGAAGAGGACTATGTGAGAAACATTCCTGTGAAGTTTGGTTACAATCGACCAAGTAGTTAATGAGGAAATGTTTAAAGAAAAAAGTTAACGCACGGATGCACAACCGCACAGACGCACAACAGACACAGGGCCATAACATATAACATAAGACCCGCCGGTCTTTGGCCAGTGGAGCTAAAAAATGAACAGATTTATGTTTTTATTTCTTTATTTATTTATTTTTTCCTTTCCTCTGTCGGATTCGGTATGCCTCCCTTTTCAACTAAGCCATTTTAACCCTCAGGGATCTGGAGAACTGTTGACACTGTAGTATAATTAGGTCTAATAAATCAATCTCCCTCAGTATTTTGAATTTATTTTGAAACATCAAGTCGTATAAATAGAGTTTGTGTTGAAAACATCAGTTCTATCACCAGTGTGATGGGCATGTGAAATTTCTGATGTTTTGAATTTTAGAATGACAATTTGTAGGTGGACCTCTATAGATATGTGATAGTCAGCAAAATTGGAGGAGATTAATTCAGATACAGGAAGGTACTTTTAAATAAATAAATAAATAAATAAACAAGAACTTTTGAAGAAGAGAAGACTTTTTTAACATTACACTACATGTTATATAGTGAAAATAAACCCCACCCACTGCAGCCATGTTTTATGTAGGATCAAAATTTCTTCAAGGAATCTGACAGAGATCCACCCAAGGAACATGCATGCCAAATAACTATGAAATAAAACAAGAATTTTTGCAGAAAATATTTTCAGCATTACACTATATGTTATATAGTGAAAATAAGCCTCGCCCATGGCGGCCATGTTTTTTTGTAAGATCAAATTTTTTTCAAGGAATCTGACAACAGTCCACCCAAGGACAATTCATGCAAATTACAATGAAATCCCACAAGTACTTTTGCAGAAAATGATTTTTTAGCATTACGTTATATGTTAAATAGTGAAAATAAGCCCCGCCCATGGCGGCCATGTTTTTTGTCGGATCAAAATTTCTTCAAGGAATCTAAAAGAGGTCCACCCAAGGAACATTCATGCAAAATAAAAACAAGGCATCGCATGGGATACAAATCCCCTCGCACTAGACAACTTCGTGTGTGGAAAACACTGAAATGGCAAAAGTCCAACTTGCTTGAGATATTATCATATGCAACATTTGTGTAAAGTTTGTTTAAAAATACTCCAATAAATGTACATTCTAGAGTGATGACGTTTCTCTAAAAATAGCCATAGTGACCTTGACTTGAGGCCATGACCACGAAAGTAGATCTTGCTCAAGATATTGTCATAAGCATTTTTTGTGTGAAGTTATATTAAAATCTGTTAATAAATGTAGGCGGTAGAGCGATGACAAAGTTTTTCTAAAGATAGCCACAGTGACCTTGACTTTGAGGTCATGACCTTGAAAGTCGAAGTAAGTCGAGATATTATCATAAGAAACATTTGTGTGAAGTTCTATTACAATCCATCATTAAATGTAGGCGCTAGAGCGATGACAAAGTTTTTCTAAAAATAGCCACAGTGACCTTGACCTTGAAAGTCTAAATAGCTCGAGATATTGTCATAAGGAACATTTGTGTGAAGTTATATTGAAATTTGTGAAAAAATGTAGTCACTAGAGCAATGAAAAAGTTTTTCTAAAAATAGCCACAGTGACCTTGACCTTGAAAGTCAAACTCGCTCGAGGTATTGTCATAAGCAACATTTGTGTGAAGTTATATTGAAATGGATGAAGAAATGTAAGCGCTAGAGCCATGACAAAGTTTTTCTAAAAATAGCCACAGTGACCTTGACCTTGAAAGTGGAACTCACTAGAGATATTGTTATAAGGAACATTTGTGTGAAGTAATATTGAAATTGGTGAAACAAGAGGGCCATGATGGCCCTGGATCGCTCACCTGATCCATAGAGTAACAAGTGGGCCCCGTGGAGGGCCATTATTGACCCCAAGGTTATAATGTGGATAATGTTGAGGGAGTTCTAAAAAGGTGAAGCTTCATACCAAATATCAACAAAGGCTATAATTGTCCACCAGATGAAGCTCCATACCAAATAACAAAGACATGGGCCTTGCAGTTTCAGAGAAGAAGATTTTTAAAGATTTCCCTATATATAAGTCTATGTAAAACCAAAAGGCCCTGAGGCGGGGGCATTTTTGGCCCCAGGGCTATAATTTGAACAATCTTGATAGAGGTTCACTAGATGAAATTTCACACCAAATATCAAAGACCTAGGCCTTGTGGTTTCACAGAAGAAAATTTTTAAAGATTTTCCCTATAAATAAGTCTATGTAAAACCAAAAGGCCCCGAGGCGGGGGTATTTTTGGCCTCAGGGCTATCATTTGAACAATCTTGGTAGAGGTCCACTAGATGAAATTTCACACCAAATATCAAAGACCTAGGCCTTGTGGTTTCACAGAAGAAAATTTTTAAAGATTTTCCCTATATATAAGTCTATGTAAAGCCAAAAGGCCCCGAGGTGGGGGCATTTTTGGCCTCAGAGCTATAATTTGAACAATCTGGGTAGAGGTCCACTAGCTGAAGCTTCATACCAAATATCAAAGACCTAGGCCTTGTAGTTTCAGAGAAGAAGATTTTTAAGATTTTCTCTATATAAGTCTATGTAAAACCAAAGGGCCCCGGAGAGGGGGCATTTTTGGCTCCAAGGCAAAAATTTGAACAATCTTGGTAGAGGTCCACTAGATGAAACTTCATACCAAATATCAAAGACCTGGGCCTTGCAGTTTCAGAGAAGAAGATTTTTAAAGATTTTACCTATATAAGCCCATGTAAAACCAAAGGGCCCCGGGGCGGGGGCATTTTTTGGCCCCAGCACTATAATTTGAACAATCTTGGTAGGGGTCAACTAGATGAAGCTTCATATCAAATAGCAAAGATCTGGGCCTTGCAGTTTCAGAGAGGAAGATTTTTAAAGATTTTCACTATATATGCCCATGAAAAACCAAAGGCTCCGGGGCGGGGGCATTTTTGGCCCCAGCACTATAATTTGAACAATCTTGGTAGGGGTCCACTTGATGAAGCTTCATATCAAATATCAAAGACCTGGGCCTTACCGTTTCAGATAAGAAGATTTTTACAGATTTTCCCTATATAAGCCCATGTAAAACCAAAGGGCCCCGGGATGGGGGCATTTTTGGCCCCAGCACTATAATTTGAACAATCTTGGTAGGGGTCCACTAGATGTAGCTTCATATCAAATATCAAAGACCTGGCCCTTGCGGTTGCAGAGAAGAACATTTTTACAGATTTTCCCTATATAAGCCCATGTAAAACCAAAGGGCCCCGGGGCGGGGGCATTTTTGGCCCCAGCACTATTATTTGAACAATCTTGGTAGGGGTCCACTAGATGAAGCTTCATACCAAATATCAAAGATCTGGGCCTTGCGGTTTCAGAGAAGAAGATTTTTTAAATTTTCGGTGAAAAAATCTATTTTTGGGTCCTGTGACCTATATGTGCAACGGACCGGAACCATTTGAACAACTCTGAAAGGGGACCACCTAAGGATCATTCCTGTGAAGTTTGGTCATAATCCGATCGGTGGTTTAGGAGGAGATGTCATTTGAAGAAATTGTTTACGCACACACTGATGACAGACAAAAAGTGATCCTAATATAAAACATAAGAGGGCCATGATGGCCCTGGATCCCTCACCTAATCCATAGTGTAACAAGTGGGCCCCAGGGAGGGTCATTATTGGCCCCAGGGCTTTAATGTGCATAATGTTGAGGGAGGTCTTAAAGGTGAAGCTTCATACCAAACATCAATAAAGGTTATAATATGAACAATCTTGGCAAAGGTCGTCGAGATGAAGCTACACACCAAATATCAAGGAACTGATCCTTGCGGTTTCAGAGAAGAAGATCTTTTTAAAGATATTCCATACATAAGCCTATGTAAAACCAAATTTGCATCTGGGCTCTATAAGTCTATGTAAAACCAAAGGGTCCCAGGCTGGGGACATTTGTGGCCCCAGGGCTATAATTTGGAACGATCTTGGTAGAGGTCCACTAGATGATGCTTCATACCAAATATCAAAGACATGGGCCTTGCAGTTTCAGAGAAGAAGATTTTTAAATATTTCCCTTTATAAGACTATGTTAAACCAAAGGGTCTCAGGGCGGTGACATTTTTGGCCCCAGGGCTATAATTTGAACAATCTTGATAGAGGTCCACTAGATGAAATTTCACACCAAATATCAAAGACCTAGGCCTTGTGGTTTCAGAGAAGAAGATTTCTAAAGATTTTCGCTATATAAGTCCATGTAAAACCAAAGGGCCTCGCAGTGGGGGCATTTTTTGCCAAAGGGCTATAATTTGAACAATCTTAGTAGGGGCCCATTAGATGAAACTTCATACCAAATATCAAAGTCCTTGGCCATGCAGTTTCAGAGAAGAAGATTTTTTAAGATTTTCCTTATATAAGTCTATGTAAAACGAAAGGGCCCAAGAGCGGGGACATTTTTGGTCCCAGGGCTATAATTTGAACAATCTTGATATAGGTCCACTAGATGAAGCTTCACACAAAATATCAAAGGACTAGGCCATGTGGTTTCAGAGAAGAAGATTTTTAAAGATTTTCCCTATATAAGTCTATGTAAAACCAAAGGGCCCCAGAGCGGGGGCAGTTTTGGCCCCAGGGCTATAATTTGAACATTCTTGGTAGAGGTCCATTAGATGAAGCTTCATACCAAATATCAAAGTCCTGGGCTTTGCGGTTTCAGAGAAGAAGATTTTTAAAGATTATCCCTGTATAAGCCTATGTAAAACCAAAGGGCCCCGGGGCGGGGGGCATTTTTGGCCCCAGCACTATAATTTGAACAATCTTGGTAGGGGTCCTATAGATGAAGCTTCATACCAAATATCAAAGACCTAGGTCTCGTGGTTTCAGAGAAGAAGATTTATAAAGATTTTCCCTATATAAGTCTATGTAAAACCAAAGGGTCCTGGAGCAGGGGCATTTTTGGCCAAAGGGCTATAATTTGAACGATCTTGGTAGAGGTCCATTAGATGAAGCTTCATACCAAATATCGAAGACCTAGGCCATGTGGTTTCAGAGAAGAAGATTTTCAAAGATTTTCCCTATATAAGTCTATGTAAAACCAAAGGGCCCCGGAGCGGGGGCATTTTTGGCCCCAGCACTATAATTTGAACAATCTTGGTAGGGGTCCATTAGATGAAGCTTCATACTAAATATCAAAGTCCTGGGCCTTGTGGTTTTAGAGAAGAAGATTTTTAAAGATTTTCCATAAATAAGCCTATGTAAAACCAAAGGGCCCTGGGGCGGGGGCATTTTGTGCCCCAGCACTATAATTTGAACAATCTTGGTAGG
Organism: Lucinisca nassula; assembly: GCA_963580285.1. Classification (NCBI taxonomy): domain Eukaryota; kingdom Metazoa; phylum Mollusca; class Bivalvia; order Lucinida; family Lucinidae; genus Lucinisca; species Lucinisca nassula. The sequence continues at coordinate 145,907 of CAUZLF010000370.1, read as the reverse complement.
GGTTCACTAGATGAAGCTTCATACCAAATATCAAAGACCTGGGCCTTGTGGTTTCAGAGAAGAAGATTTTTAAAGATTTTCCCTATATAAGTCTATGTAAAACCAAAGGGCCATGGAGCGGGGGTATTTTTGGCCCCAGTACTATAATTTGAACAATCTTGGTAGAGGTCCAGTAGATGAAGCTTCATACTAAATATCAAAGTCCTGGGCCTTGTGGTTTCAGAGAAGAAGATTTTTACAGATTTTCCATATATAAGCCTATGTAAAACCAAAGGGCCCCGGGGCGGGGGCATTTTGTGCCCCAGCACTATAATTTGAACAATCTTGGTAGGGGTCCACTAGATGAAGCTTCATACCAAATATCAAAGACCTGGGCCTTGTGGTTTCAGAGAAGAAGATTTTTTAAGTTTTTGGTGAAAAAAATCTATTTTTGGGTCCTGTGACCTAGATGTGCAACGGACCGGAACCATTTGAACAACTTTGAAAGGGGACCACCTAAGGATCATTCCTGTGAAGTTTGGTCAAAATCCGATCAGTGGTTTAGGAGGAGATGTCGTTTGAAGAAATTGTTTACGCACGCACGCACGGACGCACAGACGCACGGACGGACGCACGACGGACGGCGGACAAAAAGTGATCCCAAAAGCTCACCTCGTCACTACGTGACGGTGAGCTAAAAAATGTAAGCGCTAGAGCAATGACAAAGTTTTTCTAACAAGAGGGCCCATTGGCCCTATATCGCTCACCTGTGTACCAGAAAATCATTAGTGTAGGAGACCACTTGACATTGCTACATACTAAATATCTAAGCTCAGGCAAAGCGGTATCCATGCTTATAAACCCTACTGGTTTCATTGGGCAACAGGGCTTGAGATGTAATTTCATCTCAATGTCTGGTAAAAGTCCCACAAAATTGGAAGAGACATCTCCAAAATGACCTATACAGTGTTGATGGGGATGTAAAACCACAAATCAAACAAAATCTGTGCCTTATGGTTTTGGAGAAAAATGATGCTTTTAAGTTTTTTCCAGTTTAAGTCTATAGGAGCTAATGAGCCCTGGGGCTGGACCAATTTTGACCCAAAGGGCATGGTTGGCAGGATTTATGTAGGCGACCATTTTGTGTTGCTATATACTAAATATCTAAGGTCTGTACTTCATGGTTTCAAAGAAGATGTTTGAAGTCTTTTCCATTATAAGTTTGTTGGAGTTTAGGGGCCACACGATTTGGACCCAAGGGGCATGATTGGCAGGATTCATGTAGGCGACCACTCGACATTGCTACATGCTAAATACCTAAGCTCTGGGACTTATGGTTTCAGAGAAGATTTTTTCCCCATTTTAAGTTTTTGTTCTTTTTTTTCATTATAAGGGCCCTGTGGTTTCAGAGAAGAAGATTTTTGAAGTTTCTCCAATTTTAAGTCTATGGAAGCTAAAGAGCCCTGGGGTGGGGCCAATTTGGATCCCAGGGGCATAACTGGCAGGATTTATGTAGGTGGCCACTTGATGTTGCGACATACTAAAAATCTAAGCTCTGGGCCTTATGGTTTCATAGAAGAAGATCTTTTAAGTTTTTTTCCATTATAAGTCTATTGGAGGTGATGAGCTGGGGCGAGGCCAATTTTGACCCCAGGGGCAGGGTAAGCTGGATTTATGTAGCTGGCTATTTTATGTTGCTAGACACTAAATATCTAAGTTCTGTGCTTCACAGTTTCTGAGAAGAACATTTTTGAAGCTTTTTACCATTATGAGTCTATGGAAGCTAAGGGGCCCCGGGGCGTGGCCCATTTTGACCCAAGGGGCATGATTAGCAGGAAATATGAAGGTGACCACTGGCCGTTGCTACATGCTAAATATCTAAGCTCTGGGCGCTGTGGTTTCAGAGAAGAAGACTTTTGAAGTCTTTTTTCCATTATGAGTCTATGGGAGCTAAGGGGGTCGCAGGGTGTGGCCCATTTGGACACCAGGGGCATGATTGGCAGGATTAATGTAGGTGACCACTTGCCATTGCTACATGCTAAATATCTAAGCTCTGGGTCCTGTGGTTTCAGAGAAGAAGATTTTTTAAGCTTTTTTTCCATTATGAGTCTATAGGAGCTAAGTGGCCCCGGGGCGTGGCCCTTTTGGATCCCTGGGGCATGATTGGCAGGAATTGTGTAGGTGACCACTTGCGATTGCTATGTGCGTAATATCTAAGCTCTGCGTGCTGTGGTTTCAGAGAAGATTTTTTAAGCTTTTTTCCATTATGAGTCTATGGGAGCAAAGGGGCCCAGGCGCATGGCCCATTTGGAACCCAGGGGCATGATTGGCAGGAATTATGTAGTTGACCAATTGCCCTTGCTACATGCTAAATATCTAAACTGTGGGCCCTTTGGTTTCAGAGAAGAATATTTTTGAAGTTTTTTTTTCCATTTTGAGTGTATGGGAGCTAAGGAGCCCCAGGGCCTGGCCCATTTGGACCCTAGGGGCATGATTGGCAGGATTTATGTAGGTGACCGCTTGCCATTGCTACATGTTAAATACCTGAGGCCTGGGCCCTGTGGTTTCAGAGAAGAAGATTTTTGAAGCTTTTTTCCATTATGAGTCTATAGGAGCCAAAGGGCCCCGGGGGGTGGCCCGTTTGGACCCCAGGGGCATGATTGGCAGGAATTATGTAGGTGACCACTTGCCGTTGCTACACGCTAAATATCTAAGCTCTGGGCCTTGTGGTTTCAGAGAAGATTTTTGAAGCTTTTTTTTTTCCATTATGAGTCTATGGGAGCTAAGGGGCCCCGGCGTCTGGCCAATTTGGACCCCAGGAGCATGATTGGCAGGAATTATGTAGGTTACCACTTGCCGTTGATACATGCCAAATATCTCCGCTTGGGGCCCTGTGGTTTCAGAGAAGAGGATTTTTGAAGCTTTTTTTCCATTATGAGTCTATAGGAGCTAAAGGGCCCCGGGGCGTGGCCCGTTTGGACACCAGGGGCATAATTGGCAAGAATTATGTAGGTGACCACTTGCCGTAGCTACATGCTAAATATCTAAGCTCTGGGCCTTGTGGTTTCCGAGTAGAAGATTTTTGAAGCTTTTTGTTCCATTATGAGTCTATGGGAGCGAAGGGGCCCCGGGGCGTCCCCCATTTGGAACCCAGGGGCATGATTGGCAGGAATTATGTAGGTGACCACTGGCCATTGCTACATGCTAAATATCTAAGCTCTGGACCCTGTGGTTTCAGAGAAGAAGATTTTTGAAGCTTTTTTACCATTTTGAGTCTATGGGAGCTAAGGGGCCCCGGGGTGTGGCCAATTTGGAACCCAGGGGCATGATTGGCAGGAATTATGTAGGTGACCACTTGCCGTTGCTACATGCTAAATATCTCAGCTCTGGGTTTCAGAGAAGATTTTTGAAGCTTTTTTCCATTATGAGTCTATAGGAGCTAAAGGGCCCCGGGGCGTGGCCCGTTTGGACCCCAGGGGCATGATTGGCAGGAATTATGTAGGTTACCACTTGCCATTGCTACACGCTAAATGTCTAAGCTCTGGGCCCTGTGGTTTCTGGGAAGAAGATTTTTGAAGCTTTTTGTTCCATTATGAGTCTATGGGAGCGAAGGGGCCCCGGGGCGTGGCCAATTTGGACCCTAGGGGCATGATTGGCAGGAATTATGTAGGTGACCACTGGCCATTGCTACATGCTAAATATCTAAGCTCTGGACCCTATGGTTTCAGAGAAGAAGATTTTTGAAGCTTTTTTACCATTTTGAGTCTATGGGAGCTAAGGGGCCCCGGGGTGTGGCCAATTTGGAACCCAGGGGCATGACTGGCAGGAATTATGTAGGTGACCACTTGCCGTTGCTACATGCTAAATATCTCAGCTCTGGGCCCTGTGATTTCAGAGAAGAAGATTTTTTAAGCTTTTTTCCATTATGAGTCTATAGGAGCTAAAGGGCCCCGGGGCGTGGCCCGTTTGGACCCCAGGGGCATGATTGGCAGGAATTATGTAGGTGACCACTTGCCATTGCTACACGCTAAATATCTAAGCTCTGGGCCCTGTGGTTTCTGGAAAGAAGATTTTTGAAGCTTTTTGTTCCATTATGAGTCTATAAGAGCGAAGGGGCCCCGAGGCGTGGCCAATTTGGACCCTAGGGGCATGATTGGCAGGAATTATGTAGGTGACCACTGGCGGTTGCTACATGCTAAATATCTAAGCTCTGAGCCCTGTGGTTTCAGAGAAGAAGATTTTTGAAGCTTTTTTTTCCATTATGAGTCTATTGGAGCTAAGGGGCACCTGGGTGTGGCCAATTTGGACCCCAGGGGCATGATTGGCAGGAATTATGTAGGTTACCACTTGCCGTTGCTACATGCCAAATATCTCAGCTCGGGGCCCTGTGGTTTCAGAGAAGAAGATTTTTGAATGTTTTTTTTTCCATTATGAGTCTATAGGAGCTAAAGGGCCCCAGGGCGTGGCCCGTTTGGACACCAGGGGCATGATTGGCAGGAATTATGTAGGTGACCACTTGCCGTTGCTACATGCCATATATCTCAGCGTTGGGCCCTGTGGTTTAAGAGAAGAAGATTTTTGAAGCTTTTTTCCATTATGAGTCTATAGGAGCTAAAGGGCCCCGGGGCGTGGCCTGTTTGGACCCCAAGGGCATGATTGGCAGGAATTATGTAGGTGACCACTTGCCGTTGCTACATGCTAAATATCTAAGCTCTGGGCCTTGTGGTTTCCGAGTAGAAAATTTTTGAAGCTTTTTGTTCCATTATGAGTCTATGGGAGCGAAGGGGCCCCGGGGCATCCCCCATTTGGAACCCAGGGGCATGATTGGCAGGAATTATGTAGGTGACCACTGGCCATTGCTACATGCTAAATATCTAAGCTCTGGGCCCTGTGGATTCCAAGAAGAAGATTTTTGAAGCTTTTTGTTCCATTATGAGTCTATGGGAGCGAAGGGGCCCCGGGGCGTGGCCAATTTGGACCCTAGGGGCATGATTGGCAGGAATTATGTAGGTGACCACTGGCCATTGCTACATGCTAAATATCTAAGCTCTGGACCCTGTGGTTTCAGAGAAGAAGATTTTTGAACCTTTTTTTCCATTATGAGACTATGGGAGCTAAGGGGCCCCGGGGTGTGGCCAATTTGGGCCCCAGGGGCATGATTGGCAGGAATTATGTAGGTGACCACTTGCCGTTGCTACATGTCAAATATCTTAGCTCTGGGCCCTGTGGTTATATAGAAGAAGATTTTTGAAGTTTTTTTTTCCATTATCAGTCTATAGGAGCTAAAGGGCCCCGGGGCGTGGCCGGTTTGGACCCCAGGGGCATGATTGGCAGGAATTATGTAAGTGACCACTTGCCATTGCTACATGCTAAATATCTAAGCTCTGGGCCCTGTGGTTTCCGAGAAGAAGATTTTTTAAGCTTTTTGTTCCATTATGAGTCTATGGGAGCGAAGGGGCCCCGGGGCGTGGCCAATTTGGACCCCAGGGGCATGATTGGCAGGAATTATGTAGGTGACCACTGACCGTTAATACATGCTTAATATCTAAGCTCTGGGCCCTGTGGTTTCAGAGAAGAAGATATTTTAATTTTTTCCCATTGTAAGTCTATGGGAGCTATATGTTGCCATGGCAACCACAATTCCCATCTGATCAGCCCAAAAACCTTATGCAGCCTTTCCCCTTCCTGATGATGCTTCTCATGAAATTTGATCAAGATTGACCATGGGATATTAGAGATATTCTTATTTGAAATTGTTTACGGACGCACGGACGCACGAGACGGACGCACGGACGGACGACGGACAAAAAGTGATCACAAAAGCTCACCTTGTCACTACGTGACAGGTGAGCTAAAAATAACCACAGTGACCTTGACCTTGAAAGTCAAACTCGTTTGAGGTATTGTCATAAGCAACGTTTGTGTGAAGTTGTATTGAAATCAGTGAAGAAATGTAGGCGCTAGAGCGATAACAAAGTTTTCTAAAAATAGCCATAGTGACCTTGACCTTGAAAGTCGAAATGGTGAGATATTGTCATAAGGAACATTTGTGTGAAGTTATATTGAAATCGATGAAGAATTGTAAGCGCTAGAGGGATGACAAAGTTTTTCTAAAAATAGACACAGTGACCTTGACCTTGAAAGTGGAACTCGCTAGAGATATTGTCATAAGGAACATTTGTATGAAGTTATATTGAAATTGGTGAAGAAATGTAAACGCTAGAGCGATGACAAAGTTTTTCTAAAAAATAGCCACAGTGACCTTGACCTTGACCTTGAGGCCTTGACATTGATAGTCGAACCCGCTTGAGATATTGTCATAAGGAACATTTGTGTGAAGTTATATTGAAATCAGTGAAGAAATATAGGTGATAGAGCGATGACAAAGTTTTTTCTAAAAATAGCCACAGTGACCCTGACCTTGAGGCCATGAGTTGGAAAGTCGAACTCGCTGGAGATATTTTTATAAGGGACATTTGTGTGAAGTTATATTGAAATTGGTGAAGAAATGTAGGCGCTAGAGCAATGAAAATGTTTTTCTAAAAATAGCCACAGTGACCTTGACCTTGAGGTCATGACCTTGAAAGTCCAACTCACTCAAGATATTGTAATAAGGAACATTTGTGTGAAGTTATATTGAAATCAGTGAAGAAATGTAGGAGGTAGAGCGATGACAAAGTTTTTCTAAAAATAGCCACTGTGACCTTGACCTTGAAGCCATGACCTTGAAAGTGGAACTTGCTCAAGATATTTTTATAAGGATCATTTGTGTGAAGTTATATTGAAATTGGTGAAGAAATGTAAGCGCTAGAGCAATGACAATGTTTTTCTAAAAATAGCCACAGTGACCTTGACCTTGAGGTCATGACCTTGAAAGTCCAACTCGCTCGAGATATTTTTATAAGGATCATTTGTTTGAAGTTATATTGAAATTGGGGGAGAAATGTAGGCGCTAGAGCCATGACAAAGTTTTTCAAAAAATAGCCAGAGTGACCTTGACCTTGAGGTCATGACCTTGAAAGTCGATTTTGCTCCAGATATTGTCGTAAGGAACGTTTGTGTGAAGTTATATTAAAATCGGTCAAGAAATGTAGGCGCTAGAGCGATGACAAAAGTACGTACGTACGTACGTGGCGCTAGAGCGATGACAAAAGAATGTACGTACGTTGCGCTAGAGCGATGACAAAAGTATGTACTTACGTACGTACGTACGTACGTACGTACGGGACAAATGCTATATCCCCCCTCACAACTATGTTGTGCGAGGGGATAATGAAATCCAACAGGTGGGTTTGGAGGAGAAGATGTTTAAAGATTTTTAATTTTTTGTGTGGTTTTGTTGCCATGGCAACCAGAGTTCTGGGTGTAACAAAATTCTTTGAAGGAATTTAGAAGAGGACTAAGTAAGGAACATTCCTGTGAAGTTTGGTTACAATTGGCCCAGTAGTTTAGCAGGAGAAGATGTTTTAGCATTACACTATATGTTAAATAGGGAAAATAAGCCCCGCCCATGGTGGCCATGTTTTTTGTCTGATCAAATTTCTTCAAGGAATCTGAAAGGGGTCCACCCAAGGAACATTCATGCAAAATAAAAATGAAATCCAACAGGTGGTTTTGGAGGAGAAGATTTTTAAAGATTTTTAATATTTTGTGTTGTTTTGTTGCCATGGCAACCAGAGTTCTGGGTGTAACAAAATTCTATGAAGGAATTTAGAAGAGGACTAAGTAAGTAACATTCCTGTGAAGTTTGGTTACAATGGGCCCAATAGTTTAGGAGGAGAAGATGTTTTAGCATTACACTATATGTTAAATAGGGAAAATAAGCCCCGCCCATGGCGGCCATGTTTTTTGTCGGATCAAAATTTCTTCAAGGAATCTGAAAGAGGTCAACCCAAGGAACAGTCATGCAAAATAAAAATGAAATCCAACAGGTGGTTTTGGAGGAGAAGATGTTTAAAGATTTTTAATTCTTTTTGGTTTTGTTGCCATGGCAACCAGAGTTCTGGGTGTAACAAAATTCTTTGAAGGAATTTAGAAGAGGACTATGTAAGGAACATTCCTGTGAAGTTTGGTTACAATTGGCCCAGTAGTTTAGGAGGAGAAGATGTTTAAAGAAAAAGTTAACGCACGGAAACAACGACGGACACAGGGCCATGACAATAGCCCCGCTGGCCTTCGGCCAGTGGAGCTAAAAAAAAGCTTTAAAAATATTCTTCTCTGAAACCATGAAGTACGGACCTTAGATATTTAGTATATAGCAACATAAAATGGTCGCCTACATAAATCCTGCCAACCATGCCCTTTGGGTCAAAATTGACCTATGGACTTATACCGGAAAAAAAAATAAAAAATCTTCTTCTCCAAAGCCATAAGGCCCAGAGCTCAGATATTTAGTATGTAGCAATGTCAAGTGGTCTCCTACACTTATGATTTTCTGGTAAACAGGTGAGCGATATAGGGCCATTGGGCCCTCTTGTTATATAAGTCTATACATTTTTGTTTGGATATAACACAGTTTTATATACAAAACCATGTTATGAAGAAGTGTTTTAATGAAACTAGCTGGTCTGGCCAAGAAAACATGTACACTCCATAATTTCCAGTTCTGTGGCATATTCCTTGCTTCCAAGGATAGCCCTGTCTAGAACATATTTAATTTCACTACAGCTGGTGTCTGGGAATGTGTGGCAGCCGTAAAACATCTCCATGCCCTACATCATAGTGTAGTATATATTTTCTTGCCCATTGGGATCATTGATTCCATTTTTGAATTTTGAAAATATCTGAGGGTCACTGATGAGGCCTAATTGGCCGAAACTACCTTGTCTGGCCCAGAAAACATGTACACTCCATATTTTCCAGTTCTGTGGTGTATTCCTTGCTTCCAAAGGATAACCCTCTCTAGAACATATTTGGTGTATAAAAGCTTTATTTTCCTATTTTTGCTACAAATATAGACTGTCATGTTCCTTAGATCTACCAATTTAGGTGATTTTATGTTTTTGTGCAGATTTAAGTAAACTGATAAGTAAACTGATATATACCCCAGTAAATTCCACTTTTCCCTTAATAAAGTGGTTTTTCAAAGGGTGTTCATTTTAGGGACTTTTTAACGTGCTGTTCTAGAGAATTTATTTCAGCAGTAGTAAGTAAATTAAGGCCAGTCAGGATTGTTTGCATATTGTTTTGAAGCAAAAAAGCTCTAAGTCTGTGACCTTGACCTCAACAAATCTTGAATCCATATCTCTAATCATGCCAAGTATGAACACAATCCTCTTATGGGCTTGAAAAGTCTAAGGTCTCTGTCAGAAGAGCAGCTATTAAGCCACTGTATACTAGTGGACCCTTCCATTGCTATATGTAAGATAAGGCCATTTGTCTTATAAGGGTGTCAGGCCTATTTTTTGTTTTTCGTATTTATTCTATTTTAGACAGAAAATTCTGTTAGCAAACAGTGCAGGCCCTGGTCAGATGCCGCATTATGCGGCGTCTGATCTGGACCTGCACTGTTTGGCAGGGTATCCATTATGGGGTTTTCGTTACAAAATGGATTTATATTCTAAAAGGTACTTTCCTCCAATTATGTATTTACAACTGTGGGTGTTGTTTAGCTTGTTTTGTTTATATCAAACATATTTTTAAAAAAAAAAAAATATTTGGTCAGTACACATTTCAAATTTCCCAAACATGCTAATCCTTAACCCTTAAGATGCCAATTACAACAACTGTTGTTTGCTCCCTTGTCTGCTGGTTACTTCAAAACCCACTGTTGCAAACACTCATTTAACAGTGTGGATCCAGATCAGACTGTTCCTCTAGGAGCAGTCTGATCAGGCTCCACACTGTTTGCCTGGACCCAGATCAGACTAGGAGCAGTCTGATCAGGCTCCACAGTTTGCCTGGACCCAGATCAGACAAGGAGCCTATACTGCTCATTTAGGAGCAGTCTGATCAGGGTACACACTATTGGCATGTGCACAAAAACTATGTTTGAAAAATTTCCACAAGATGCAAATGGCAACAAGAGGGCCCAATGGCCCTATATCGCTCACCTGTGTATCAGAAAATCATTATTGTAGGAGACCACTTGACATTGCTACATACTAAATATCTAAGCTCAGGCAAAGTGGTGTCCATGCTTATAAACCCTATTGGTTTCATTGGGCGACAGGGCTTGAGATGTAATTTCATCTCAATGTCGGGTAAAAGTCCCACAAAATTGGAAGAGACATCTCCAAAATGACCTATACAGTGCTGACAGGGATATAAAACCTCAAATCAAACAAAATCTGTGCCTTATGATTTTGGAAAAGAAGATTTTTTTTAAGTTTTTTTTTTCCAGTATAAATCTATAGAAGCTAATGAGCCCTGGGGCTTGGCCAATTTTGACCCAAAGGGCATGGTTGGCAGGATTTATGTAGGCGACCATTTTGTGTTGCTATATACTAAATATCTAAGGTCTGTATTTCATGGTTTCAAAGAAGATGTTTGAAGCTTTTTTCCATTATAAGTTTGTTGGAGTTAAGGGGCCACAGGATTTGGCCAATTTGGACTTAATATCTAAGTTCTGTGCTTCACAGTTTCTGAGAAGAAGATTTTTTAAGCTTTCTTCCATTATGAGTATATGGGAGCTTAGGGGCACCGGGGCATGGCCCATTTGGACCCCAGGGGCATGATTAGCAGGAAATATGTAGGTGATCACTTGTCATTGCTACATGCTAAATATCTAAGCTCTGGGCCCTATGGTTTCAGAGAAGAAGGTTTTTGAGGCTTTTCTCCATTATGAGTCTATTGGAGCTAAGGGGGTCCCAGGCTGTGGCCCATTTGGACCCCAGGGGCATGATTGGCAGGATTTATGTTGGTGACCACTTGTCATTGCAACATGCTAAATATCTAAGCTCTGGGCCCTGTGGTTTCAGAGAAGAAGATTTTTGAAGCTTTTTTCCATAATGAGTCTAGGGGAGCTAAGGGGCCCCAGGGCGTGGCCCATTTGGACCCCAGGGGCATGATTGGCAGGATTTATGTAGGTGACCACTTGCCATTGCTACATGCTAATTATCTAAGCTCTAGGCCCTGTGGTTTCAGAGAAAAAGATTTTTGAAGCTTTTTTTCCATTATGAGTCTATAGGAGCTAAGGGGCCCCAGGGCGTGGCTCTTTTGGACCATAGGGGCATGATTGGCAGGAATTATGTAGGTGACCACTTGCTGTTGCTACATGCTAAATATCTAGGCTCTGGGCCCTGTGGTTTCAGAGAAGAAGATTTTTGAAGCTTTTTTCTATTATGAGTCAATGGGAGCTAAGGGGCCCCAGTGCGTGGCCAATTTGGACCCCAGGGACATGATTGGCAGGAATTATGTAGGTGACCACTTGCCGTTGCTACATGCTAATTACCTAAGCTCTGGGCCCTGTGGTTTCAGCGGAGAAGATTTTTGAAGTTTTTTTCCATTTTGAGACTATGGGAGCAAAGGGGCCCCGGGGCGTGGCCCAATTGGAACCCAGGGGCATGATTGGCAGGAATTATGTAGGTGACAACTTGCCATTGCTACATGCTAAATATCTAAGCTCTGGGCCCTGTGGTTTCAGAGAAGAAGATTTTTGAACCTTTTTTCCCATTATGAGTATATAGGAGCTAAGGGGCCACGGGGTGTGGCCAATTTGGACCCCTGGGGCATGATTGGCAGGAATTATATAGGTTACCACTTGCCATTGCTACATGCTACATATCTAAGCTCTGGGCCCTGTGGTTTCAGAGAAGAAGATTTTTGAAGCTTTTTTCCATTATGAGTCTATGGGAGCTAAGGGGCCCTGGGGCATGGCCCATTTGGAACCCAGGGGCATGATTGGCAGGAATTATGTAGTTGACCACTTGCCCTTCCTACATGCTAAATATCTAAGCTCTGGGCCCTGTGGCTTCAGAGAAGATTATTTTTGAAGCTTTCTTCCATTATGAGTCTAGGGGAGCTAATGGGCCCCGGGGCGTGGTCCGTTTGGACCCCAGGGGCATGATTGGCAGGAATTATGTAGGTGACCACTTGCCGTTACTACATGCTAAATATATAAGCTCTGGGCCTTGTGGTTTCAGAGAAGAAGATTTTTGAAGCTTTTTTCCATTATTAGTCTATGGGAGCGAAGGGGCCCCGGGGCGTGGCCAATTTGGAACCCAGGGGCATGATTGGCAGGAATTATGTAGGTGACCACTTGCCGTTGCAACATACTAATTACCTAAGCTCTGGGCCCTGTGGTTTCAGCGGAGAAGATTTTTTAAGCTTTTTTTTTCCATTTTGGGTCTATGGCAGCGAAGGGGCCCCGGGGCGTGGCCCATTTGGAACCCAGGGGCATGATTGGCAGGAATTATGTAGGTGACCACTTGCCATTGCTACATGCTAAATATCAAAGCTCTGGGCCTTATGGTTTCAGAGAAGAAGATTTTTGAAGCTTTTTTTCCATTATGAGTCTATGGGAATGAAGGGACCCCGGGGTGTGGCCAATTTGGAACCCAGGGGCATGATTGGCAGGAATTATGTAGTTGACCACTTGCCGTTGCTACATGCTGATTACCTAAGCTCTGGGCCCTGTGGTTTCAGCGGAGAAGATCTTTGAACCTTTTTTTCCATTTTGGGTCTTTGGGAGCGAAGGGGCCCTGGGGCGTTGCCCATTTGGAACCCAGGGGCACGATTGGCAGGAATTATGTAGGTGACCACTTGCCGTTACTACATGCTAAATATATAAACTCTGGGCCCTGTGGTTTCAGAGAAGAAGATTTTTGAAGTTTTTTTTTCCATTATGAGTCTATGGGAGCGAAGGGGCCCGGGGGCGTGGCCCATTTGGAACCCAGGGGCATGATTGGCAGGAATTATGTAGGTGACCACCTGCCATTGCTACATGCTAAATATATAAGCTCTGGGCCCTGTGGTTTCAGAGAAGAAGATTTTTGAACCTTTTTTTCCATTATGAATCTATGGGAGCGAAGGGGCCCCTGGGCGTGGCCCTTTTTGAACCCAGGGGCATGATTGGCAGGAATTATGTAGGTGACCACTTGCCATTGCTACATGCTAAATATCTTAGCTCTGGGCCCTGTGATTTCAGAGAAGAAGATTTTTTAAGCTTTTTTTTCCATTATGAGTCTATGGGAGCGAAGGGGCCCGAGGGCGTGACCCATTTGGCACCCAGGGGCATGATTGGCAGGAATTATGTAGTTTACCACTTGCCCTTGCTACATGCTAAATATCTAAGCTCTGGGCCCTGTGGTTTCAGAGAAGAAGATTTTTAAATTTTTTCCCTTTATAAGTCTATGGGAGCTATATGTTGCCATGGCAACCAGAATTCCAATCTGATCAGCCCAAAAACCATATGCAGCCTTTCCCCCTACCTGATGATGCTTCACATGAAATTTGATCAAGATTGGCCATGGGGTGTTGGAGATATACTTATTTTAAATTGTTTACGGACGCACGGACGCACGCACGCACGACGGACAAAAAGTGATCCCAAAAGCTCACCTCTTCACTACGTGACAGGTGAGCTAATAAAAACAGATGGCATTTTCAGAAGCAGTTTTTTTTTATGTGTGTCTTAACCCATTGAATGCTAGTAGACTCTTCCATAGCTATAGGTTGGACAAGTTCATTTGTCACATAAGGGGTGTCAGGCCTTTTTTTTGTTTTGTTTTTATCCTATTTTTGATGGAAAATTCTGTTAGCAAAAAGTGCAGGCCCTGATCAGACGCCGCATTCTGCGGCGTCTGATGTGGGCCTGCACTGTTTGCCAAGGTACCCCTTAGGGGTTTTCCGCATGCAGCAGGTTAAGGATTATAGTGCTGAATGTTAAATGTCATCTGCTGTTGGTTATGATGGGTGATTTAAGTGTAACCCCTTATTCTCTTGAACACAACAACCCCTACCTTTGCAAACAGTGTAGATCTAGATCAGATGGCTTCTGAAGAAGCCATCTGATCAGGATCTACACTGTTTGACATTCAGTTTGTGAATTTTTAAGAATAAATTACATCAAGTAATCTGATTGGTTCAAAGTCACAATTTATTAAGCAGGGCAAGGGTTAAGAGTCAAACTACTCATTTCTAGCTAGGTCAATATTTCTTTTTTCTTGTTTGTTTGTTTGTTTTTATGTTTAACGTCCCTGTCAACACTGTATAGGTCATTTTGGAGACGCTGCTTCCAATTTTGTGGGACTTTTACCCGACATTGAGATGAAACAGGTATTATAAGCATAGACGGGCCTACTCACATGGCTTTGCCTGGGCAGGCTTCTTTTTTCTTTTTTTTTTTTAAGGGTTGGGGGGGGGGTGAAGGGGATGGTTGGGATGTTTTTGTTCCACCTACCTTCTCCCCATCCCAGACAAACAGTTTAGTGCCAGATGATATATTTACTGTCATGATAGGCAACTGACTTGTTTCTGAAAATATAATAACAAAAGCTATTATCCTACTATTTGTTTTTTTTTTTTTTAATTTAGCCATCCAACTAGGAAAATAATGCAAGCCTGATTAATTTAGCGGATGACTGAAATCTTTGCTCAATTGTTATGTTATTATACTGCATGTATGTGAGAATAAAAGTCATTGTTACATGTCATTTGTTTTGTTTTTGTTTGATTTGAGGTTTAAGGTCCCCGTCAACACTGTAAAGGTCCTTTTGGAGACGTTGCTTCCAATTTTGTAGGACTTTTACCCGGCATTGAGATGAAATGACATCTCAAGCCCTGCCGCCAAATAAAACCAATAGGGTCTATAAGCAAGGACAGGACGACTCGCACCACTTTGCCTGGGCAGGCTTAGATCCTCTAAACAGTTTACCAGTACTCGTGTGCGGGTCGGTTTCAGTTCTGCGTGGAAGCATCATGCAGCCCATATATTTCTTCAAGCCCCCTTGGGCGGGGGCCATATTGTTACATGTCATTACATGCAATCCTGAATAATTTAACAGATGAATCTAATCTTTCATCGGTTATGAGTTATATTATTATACTACATATATTATTACGAAAGCATGCCTATTCAAATATATTAACAAGAAATGTGGAAATTCCACAAAAACAAGGTTTTCCAACAGTTGCCTGAAACCATTCTTGCAAGCAACATTCCACACTGACCTGTTCTATAAACCTGCCAAGTATCATTTAAATATTACAAAGGGTTGCAGAGTTATGCTCCAGAAACAAGTGGTTGTAAAATATGGGTCAAGGGAGATAATTTGAAAATCAAAACAAGCAGAGTTGTCATTTTTGCACGTGACACTCTTCAATGACCTGTTCTGTAATCCTACCAAGTATGACTGAAATATTTTTAACGGTTGCCGAGTTATGCTTCTATAAACCTGCCAAGTATCATTTAAATATTACAAAGGGTTGCAGAGTTATGCTCCAGAAAAATATGGGTCAAGGGAGATAATTTGAAAATCAAAACAAGCAGAGTTGTCATTTTTGCACGTGACACTCTTCAATGACCTGTTCTGTAATCCTACCAAGTATGACTGAAATATTTTTAACGGTTGCCGAGTTATGCTCCAGAAACGAAAATAAAATAGAAATATTGATCAGGGGAGAAAATTCAAAAACAAAGACAAGCTGTGTTCAGCAGGACAAGGGTTAACCCATTTTGTACTGGAAACCCAAAAACGGTAGTTGGCAAACAGTGCAGGCCCAGATCAGACGCCGCAGAACGCGGCATCTGATCAGGGCCTACACTGTTTGCAAAATTTTCTGCCAATTTCCAAACAGCGTTTGAAGAAAACACAACCTGACACCCCCTAAAGTTTGAAATGGACTCCTGCTATATATAAGGTGGAAAATTCCATTTGGTATAAAAAGGGTTAAGAGAATTTGATAATTTACCAAGAACAGTCTCATAGAGATGGCATCCCGCTGGCAGTTCCTTCATAATGTTTACTTGGAATGGATGCTGGGATATATACTCTGGACCAAACTGCAGAGAAAATAAGCAAAGCTGTCATAGAAAGTGTTGCCTGTTAAAGACCTACACTGTTTACTAAAAGGGCTAAATTTTTGTAAAATTTGCAATAAAAATAAATTAGCCAGATACCCCCTTAACTGATAATGGATCCGCCCCAAGTTATCAGCTATATTGTATGGGCAATTCTAACACAGCGTGCCTATATAGGCAATGGAAAACAACTGTGTTTTATTCTACAACAAATCACAGCAAGGGAGAGCGTGACGAGTGACGTCATTAAAAACTGCAAATTTATGACGTCACTAGTCGATTTCCTTGACGTTAGACGGTATAACGTCATTTTCTCGCATCAAAAACATTAGAATAGGATATAAATGCATGTGTTTCAGTCGATAATTTTAGCGGGATTTCTTCTAACAATGGCGAAAAGTTGTGAGATTTTGAAGGAAACAACAGCATTATTGCCGATTTTCAGCCTGTTAGAATCGAAATAGATCAGCTCTAGTTTGTGATTTGTTGAGTAATAAATCACATTTGTGGGTCCGTTGTAAGTAGCCAAATCACGCGCGCTATGCGCTCGTGATTTGTCTACTTTACAACTGACCTCCAAACTGTGATTTATTACTCAACAAATCACAGTTAGAGCTGATCTATTTCTTAAACATTCTGCTATTAATCTTGTCCTGCTGAATTGGGAAGAGCTCTAACACTGCAAACAGTGGAGATCCAGATCAGATAGCTTCTGAAGAACCCATCTGATATGGATCTTCACAGACTGTCATTCAATTGAAATTTTTTTGAATAATTATATTAAGTAATTTGATTGGAATGGGTGTGGCAAAATTAATTTATTCAGCAGAAAAAGGGTCAAGACCACCTAATATTAAGACCACTCTTTAATTTAGAACCCCATGTGTCACTACCTTAAATTTTAATGTTTATTATTAAGACCATTTCACTAATTGTTTGTTTGAGTTGAGGTTTTACGTCCCCATCAACACTATTAAGGTCATTTTGGAGACGTTGATTCTGATTTTGTGGGATTTTACCAGTCATTGAGATTAAATGACATCTCAAGCCCTACCACCCATAGAAACCGCTAGGGTTTAAGGAGCAGTCTGACATGCATCACTTTTCTTGGGCAGGCTTAGACCTAAACTGTTTACCAGTACTCAAGTTCGGTCAGTTTCAGCTCTGCGCGGAAGCACCGTGCAGCCCAATTTAAAGAAGACCATTTCTGGATACTCCCAAATACGGTCGCCATTTGGCAATTTTAATGTATGTAGATTAAAATGAAACTCAGAGAAAACAGACAGGAAAGAACAAGTGTACTATAGCTGCTCAGTATAAAGAATAATGTCTTGACAAGAGGTATCAAACAAACAACCAGAGATTCAACTTCGGTGAAGTTGATGTCGCACATGCTCCCCATCTGCCCCACACACAAAAAAAATAAAAGTTTATTTAAGGCAGAAGAAATGAATATAGGGCTTTGAGAAGAATCCATAGCCTATATATGTAAAGTAAAAAACTGACTAAGTTCACAATGTGATACAATGAACTAAAATGATCCGAGAATTATATCCAAAGCACATGAACATCCTCATATCATGGAGAAAACACATGCTAAGTTTCAAAATGATTAGTATAAAACTGTGACGAGGTATATCAATTGGAGGTTAAAAATGACTAAGTTCACAATGTGGAAAAAGAGACAAAAAATTATCCGAAGATTAAGTCCAAACCACATGCACAGCCTCATGCCATGGCAAAAACACATGCAAAGTTTCAAAATGATCGGTATAAAACTGTAAGAGGAGTTGCGGTGACAAAGAGGTACCTCCTGTATATCAACTGGTTGAAAATGACTAAATTCACTATGTGCAAAAAGTGAAAAAAAATATTTCGAGAATTATGTTCAAACCACATGCACATCTTCATACCATGGTGAAAGCACATGCAAAGTATCAAAATGATCTGTATAAAACTGTAAGAGAAGTTGCGATGACAAGAGGTACCTACCGTATATCAATTGAAGCTTAAAAGTTACTAAGTTCACAATGCGCGAAAAGTGAAAAAATATATTCTGAGAATTATGTCGAAACCACATGCATATCCTCATACCATGGCGAAAGCACATGCAAAGTTTCAAAATGATCGGTATGAAACTGCAAGAGGGGTTGCGATGACAAGAGGTACCTACCATATATACATTGAAGGTTAAAAATGACTAAGTTCACAATGTGGAAAAAGTGATAAAAATTGATCCAAAGATAAAGTCAAAACCACATCCACATCCTCATACCATAGCAAAAACACACACCAAGTTTCAAAATGATCAATATACAAGAGGGCCATGATGGCCCTGGATCGCTCACCTGATCCATAGAGTAACAAGTGGGCCCCGGGGAGGGCCATTATTGACCCCAGGGTTATAATGTGCATAATGTTGAGGGAGGTCTAAAATGGTGAAGCTTCATACCAAATATCAACAAAGGCTATAATTTGAACAATCTGGCAGAGGTCTACTAGATGAAGCTACACACCAAATATCAAAGACCTGGGCCTTGTGGTTTCAGAGAAGAAGGTTTTTTTTTAAGATATTCCCTACATAAGCCTATTCTTACGGCATGAAAGCCGTAACAAAGGAAAGATGCATAGCCTGAAAAAATCCCCGCTTGTGGTGGGATTCGAAACCCGGGCCGCTCGGGTGGGAGTCCAGTGCTTTAACCACTGAGCCAAAGAGTCGACTCCCTGACGTAGTTGTCAGAGAGTGATTATAAACCTAGAAGCTATGTATATGATCTACAAAGGTAGATAATGGAAGGGAGGTAACACACCCCCTCTTCAAGAAAGTCATCATTTATGATGATGTGAAGGATGCCAACTTCGGCACAAGCCAATTCTGGCATATAAAGTCCAATCCCGGACAAGCCCCCATCTTACGACAAGTAAGCCGTAACAAAGGAAAGATGCATAGCCTGAAAAAATCCCCACTTGTGGTGGGATTCGAACTCGGTCAGCTCGGGTGGGAGTCCAGTGCTTTAACCACTGAGCCAAAGAGTCGACTCCCTGACGCAGTTGTCAGAGAGTTGTTATGAACCTAGAAGCTATGCATATGATCTACCAAGGTAGATAACGGAAGGGAGGTAACACT
Organism: Lucinisca nassula; assembly: GCA_963580285.1. Taxonomy (NCBI): domain Eukaryota; kingdom Metazoa; phylum Mollusca; class Bivalvia; order Lucinida; family Lucinidae; genus Lucinisca; species Lucinisca nassula. The sequence goes on along the minus strand of CAUZLF010000370.1, from coordinate 126,840 downwards.
ATGTAAAACCAAATGGCTGCGGGGCGGAGGCATTTTTGGCCTCAGGGCTATAATTCAAACAATGTTGATAGAGGTCCACTAGATGAAGCTTCACACCAAATATCAAAGACCTGCACCTTGCTGTTTCAGAGAAGAAGATTTTCAAAGATTATCTCTATATAAGTCTATGTAAAACCAAAGGGCCCCGGGGTGGGGGCATTTGTGGTCCGAGGGCTATAATTTGAACAATCTTCGTACAGGTCCACTAGATGAAGCTCCATACCAAATATCAAAGACCATGGCCTTGCAGTTTCAGAGAAGAAGATTTTTAAAGATTTCCCTATATAAGTCTATGTAAAACCAAAGGATCTCGGGCGGGGGCATTTTTGGCCCCAGCACTATAATTTTAACAATCTTGATAGAGGTCCACTAGATAAAAATTCAAACCAAATATCAAAGACCTAGGCCTTGTGGTTTCAGAGAAGAAGATTTTAAAGATTTTCCCTATATATGCCTATGTAAAACCAAAGGGCCCCGGGGCGGGGGCTTTTTTGGCCCCAGCACTATAATTTGAACAATCTTGGTAGGGGTCCACTAGATGAAGCTTCATACCAAATAGCAAAGACCTGGGCCTTGTGGTTTCAGAGAAGAAGATTTTAAAAGATTTTCCTCATATAAGTCTATGTAAAACCAAAGGGCCACGTGGCGGGGGCATTTTTGGCCTCAGGTGTACAATTTTAACAATCTTGGTAGAGGTCCAATAGCTGAAGCTTCATTACAAATATCAAAGACCTAAGCCTTGTGGTTTCAGAGAAGAAGATTTTTCAAGATTTTCGCTATATTAGTCTATGTAAAACTAAAGGGCCCTGGAGCAGGGGCATTTTTGGCCCAAGGGCTATAATTTGAACAATCTTGGTAGAGGTCCACTAGCTGAAGCTTCATAACAAATATCAAAGACCTAAGCCTTGTGGTTTCAGAGAAGATTTTTAAAGATTTTCCCTATATAAGTCTATGTAAAACCAAAGGGCCACATGGCGGGGGCATTTTTGGTGTCAGGGCTATAATTTGAACAATCTTCGTACAGGTCCACTAGCTGAAGCTTCAAAACAAATATCAAAGACCTAAGCCTTGTGGTTTCAGAGAAGAAGATTTTTCAAGATTTTCCCTATATAAGCTTATGTAAAACCAAAGGGCCCCAGGGCGGGGGCTTTTTTGGCCCCAGCACTATAATTTGAACAATCTTGGTAGGGGTCCACTAGATGAAGCTTCATACCAAATATCAAAGATCTGGGCCTTGCGGTTTCAGAGTAGAAGATTTTTAAAGATTTCCCTATATAAGTCTATGTAAAACCAAAGGGCTCCGGTGCAGGGGCATTTTTGGCCCCAGCACTATTATTTGAACAATCTTGTTAGGGGTCCACTAGATGAAGCTTCATACCAAATATCAAAGTCCTGGGCCTTGCGGTTTCAGAGAAGAAGACTTTTTAAGTTTTCGGTGAAAAAAAATATTTTTGGCTTCTGTGACCTATATGTGCAATGGACCGGAACCATTTGATCAACTTTGAAAGGGGACAACTAAGGATCATACCTGTGAAATTTGGTCAAAATCGGATCAGTGGTTTAGGAGGAGATGTCGTTTGAAGAAATTGTTTACGCACGCACGGACGCACAAAAAGTGATCCCAAAAGCTCACCTCGTCACTATGTAACAGGTGAGCTAAAAACTGTAAGTGGAGTTGCGATGACAAGAGGTACCTATTGTATATCAACTTAAGCTTAAAAATGGCTAAGTTCACAATGTGCAAAAAGTGAATATAAAATAGCCTGAGAATTATGACGAAACCCCATGCACATCTTCATACCATGGTGAAAGCACATGCAAAGTTTCCAAATGATTGGTATAAAACTGCAAGAGGAGTTGTGATGACAAGAGGAACCTATCATATATCAATTGAAGGTTAAAAATGACTTAAGTTCACAATGTCCAAAAAGTGACAAAAATTGATCCGAAGATAAAGTCCAAACCACCTGCGCATCCTCATATCATGGCAAAAACACACACAAAGTTTCAAAATAATCTGTATGAAACTGTAGGAGGAGTTGTGATGACATGACACACAGTGTAAAATGTTGACGGAAAGACGGCCGGACAGACCCACATTTTGGGTTTGTGTGGCTGCACCTGTCCATATTTTATGGGGCTAAAATTTTTATGTGGCTAACGGTTTATGTGGCTATAAGACACACAAATCTGTACATCTAATGTGGCTAGCCACACAAACTTTGGACATCAGCCACATAAAGGCTGTCTGTACGAAGCCGTCTTTGTCTAAACTTATGTGTCTACCAGAGGTTGTGATATCTAGCCCTCTAAAGGTAGAACAGAACTTTCTTTATAGTGCACTGATACATCTTATGGGTCTAGCTCCTCACATAGAGGGACTTTTTCCTACTGCAGCATTCAGCCCCAGGACAGCCAGTTAAATTTATGTGGCTCAGCCCCATAAACTCAAAGTTTAGCCTCATAATCCTGGACATCCATGTCCAAGGATGTCCAAGGTAATGGACATAAATTTATGTGTCTTTTTTTTATTTGATTTTTCTAGTCCCCCTGAACCCCTCTGTACTAACAGAAAAATGGGTTTGTGAGGCTAGCCACACAAACCCATTTTGCCACACAAAACCCTTCTGTACCTAAAAGAAGCCACATAAACCCATTTTGTAAGAACGGATGGACAACCGGACGGACAGAAACTTGCACGCCTATGTCTTCCTGCTAAAGCAGGTGCGACAAAAACCATGACACATTCTTCTACTCTCTTACCCCAGTAATAACAGCAAATAAATCTTCAGTAGGTTTCCGCCGGTCAATTGTGATTTCCTGATATGCAGTTGTTTCACTAGGAGATATTGGCTTTAAGGCACCTTCTCTATAGATGTACGAGTTTCCAAAGTGAATCTGTATGGTCACTGAGTTGATTTCATCCTCATAGTTTTGCCTGAAGTCCAAATTTAAGGGGAAATGGAACACCTTTGGGGAGGCAACACCTGTAAAAGTATTTTTGTCTCCCATGTCCACAGGGGTCAACTCTTAAAGGAAGAAATTTGCTCCTTTGGAGAAAATTCTTTCCTTTAAGAGCAGACCCCTTTTTCTGTGGAGCAGACCCCTTTTCCTGTGGGACAGGACATATAGAAAAGCGAACAGAAAGTCCCAAAAGTTGTCTCCCTTTGAAAAATGGTGGAAAACTGTGCCAGGTATTCCCATTCCCTTTAAATCATCTTCAAAGTGACATTATATAAATAATACTATCACCCTCTCAGGAATGTAATATTTATTTTATTTTGCCGAACAAAACTAAAAATTTAGGTAATGGATTTTTAATGAAAATACAGGACAGCTCACACGTGACTGTTCCAACTTATTCGATAATGTCGGCTTTCTATATAAGCGGCATTAGCTGGTGAAACAGAAATTCAGACGTCTATAACTCAATTATTTACTAAAGTGTAGGTATTTGTTTTCTTAATTAAATCAAAAGAAACATTATGGTACCAAAATTTCTCGACTTTAATACAAGTTTTGGTTTAGACTCATTTCCTCCAGCTTTCCTGAAGAACCGAATCATATGTGCACCCAATTCCACACATGTGATAGTTGAAATTATCGCAGAGTCATAGTAAAATTATCACCCTCAGGTCTATGGGAGTTTTGTATGGGAAAGTCACATGAGGTAAAATAATATAAGATATCTTGGCTCAGCTGTTCAAAGCATTATTAGCATACTGGGGCCAATTGTTCAAAGCATTATTAGCATACTAGGACAAGTTGTTCAAAGCATGATTAGCATACTAGGACCAGTTGTTCAAAGCATGATTAGCATACTGGGGCCAGTTTTTCAAAGCATGATTAGCAATACTGGGGACAGTTGTTCAAAGCATGGTCAGCATACTGGGGACAGTTGTTCAAAGCATGATTAGCATACACACTACAGTTGTTCAAAGCATGAATAGTATACTGGGGTCAGTTGTTCAAAGCATGATTAGCATACACAGTCTAGTTGTTCAAAGCATGATTAGCATACACAGTCCAGTTGTTCAAAGCATGATAAGCATACTGGGGCCAGTTGTTCAAAGCACTATTTGCAATACTGGGGCCAGTTGTTCAAAGCATGATTAGCAATACTGAGGCCAGTTGTTCAAAGCATGATTAGCATAATGGGGCTGGTTGTTCAAAGCATGATAAGCATACTGGGGACAGTTGTTCAAAGCATGATTAGTATACTGGAGCCAGTTGTTCAAAGCATGATTAGCAATACTGAGGCCAGTTGTTCAAAGCATGATTAGAATACTGGGGCCAGTTGTTCAAAGCATGATAATCCTACTGGGGCCAGTTGTTCAAAGCATGATTAGCATACTGGGGCCAGTTATTCAAAGCATGATTAGCAATACTGAGGCCAGTTGTTCAAAGCATGATTAGCATACTGGGGCCAGTTGTTCAAAGCATGATTATCATACTGGGGACAGCTGTTCAAAGCATTATTATCATACTGGGGACAGTTATTCAAAGCATGATTATTATACTGGGGCCAATTGTCCAAAGCATGACTATCATACTGGGGCCAGTTGTCCAAAGCATGATAAGCATACTGGGGCCAGTTGTTCAAAGCATGATTAGCATACTGGTGCTAGTTGTTCAAAGCATGATTGGCATACTGGGGCCAGTTGTTCAAAGCATGATAAGCATACTGGGGCCAGTTAATCAAAGCATGATTAGCATACTGGTGCTAGTTGTTCATAGCATGATTGGCATACTGGGGCCAGTTGTTCAAAGCATGATTAGCATACTGGAGCTAGTTGTTCAAAGCATGATTGGCATACTGGGGCCAGTTGTTCAAAGCATGATAAGCATACTGGGGCCAGTTGTTCAAAGCATGATTAGCAGCAAATATATTAGCATATTTGCAATATTAAATGATCAAAAGTTTAAAGATATGTTAACTAATGACGTTGTTTGTTTTGTATTAATAACAAGAGGTCCATGATGGCCCTGTATCGCTACCCTGGTCCATATTGTGCAAATGAAATGGTAGGTAAAACTGGAAAGTTTGTGCAATTTTGGTTGACAGTGACCCTAGGAGCATTTCTGTGAAATTATTTCAAAATCAGTCTAGCTGTTAAGGAGCAAAGTCATTTAAGGCTTTTATATTTTTATCTCTGGTGGCCATTATGTGCAGTGGAGCAAAAGTATTTTAGCAATTTTCTTAGAAAGTCGCCCAAGCAACATTCCTGTAAAATTATTTTAAACATGTGGGTCCCAGGACGGGGCCATTTTTGGCTCCAAGACTATAACTTCATACCAAATATCAAAGACCTGGGTTCTCTAGTTTCAGACAAGAATAGTTTTCAAGATTTTCCCTATGTAAGTCTATTTAAAATGTGTGGGGCCCTGTGGTGAGGCCATTTTTGGCCCCTAGGCTATGATTTAAACAATTTTGGTAGAGGTCCACTGGATGAAGCTTCATACCAAATATCAAAGACCTGGGCCTTCTGGTTTCTCACAAGAAGATTTTTTAAGGGTTTTCCCTACATAAGTCTATGTAAAACATTTTGGCTTGGGGGCCAGGCCATTTTTGGTCCCAAAGCTATAACTTAAACAAACTTGGTAGAGGTCTACTAGATGAAGTTTTTATACCAAATATCAAACACCTCAGCCTTGTTATTTCAGAGAAGCTTTTTAAGTTTTCAGTTTAAACTAGAAATGCGTCCATAGGACACAGATGCCCCCACCTGAAAATATGTCTATGTTCGTATTAATCCATAGAAAGTTATTGATGGTGTTTAAGTTTTGGACCTTTTTTTTCACATTTGACCTCTAATTATGACCTTGACCTTGGAGGTAAGGACCTTGGTTTTGTGTGAGGCAGATTGTCTCACAATGGCCAACCTTTCTGCTAAGTAATTTCAAAATCCAACGAGAAATCAGGAAGTTATTGACTGTGTTTAAGTTTTGGATCCTTTTTTTGACTTTGACCTCTAAGTATGACCTTGACCTTGGAGTTACGGACCTGGGTTTTGCACGAGACACATCGTCTCATGATGGTTAACATTTCTACAAAGTAATTTCAAAATCCATCCAAAAATAAGAAAGTTATTGACCGCGTTTAAATTTCAGACTGACGAACCAACGAATGGACGAACAAACGAACGGATGGACAGACAGGGGCAACGCTTTATGCCCTTCCACCATTCTTCAAAAGGTGGGGGCATAAAAATCAATTTTTGACTCCTATGACCTAGACGTGCAACAGACCAGAACCATTTATACAAGTTTGAAAGAGGATCATTCCTGTGAAGTTTGGTCAAAATCCAATCAGTGGTTTAGGAGGATATGTTGTTTGAAGAAATTATTTACAAACGCAGGCATAAATAGATGCATGAACGAAAAACAATGGACAAAATGTGGTATGACAGTTGAGCCAAAAACAACCTCCCAAAACAAATATTTGGATCTATGGGAAGCAATCCTTTGAGGAATCAGTTCGAATTAGCCATGGTAAACCAGTCAAATGAAGTTTCACTGTACAGTAATTGGTTTTGTTTGTTTGTTTGATTTGAGGTTTAACGTCCCTGTCAACACTATTTACGTCATTTTGGAGATGTTGCTTCCCATTTTGTGGGACTTTTGCCCGAAATTGAGATGAAATGACATCTCAAGCCCTGCCGCCTAATGAAACCAAAAGGCTTATATGCACTGGATGGTCTGACTCACACCACTTTGCCTGGGCAGGCTTAGTCTTTCTAAGCAGTTTACCAGTACTCACGTGTGGTCAGTTTCAGCTCTGCATGGAAGCACCATGCAGCCTATTTCTCCAAGCCCTGATAGGCAGGGGCGACCAAACAAAAATGTATAGATTTTACATATGGTCATTTTTCTATAAAATCTATACATTTTTGGGATTGATCTTGAAACTGTGTTGTATCCAAAACTGTGTTATAACAAACCATGTAATAATGAAGTTGTTGTGTAACTGACTTGATACATGACATGTAAAATGAAGCTACATAAAGGTCTTCTGTACATGTCTGCCACCATAAAGACATCTGGCAAGACTGAACTTATGTGCATTTTTGATTACGTGCATCTTGCCAGAGCATATGCTGGTGAGTTGAGACCTATGTGATAAGTACCCTTTTCTCATAAGCTGACTCTACAGAGCTAACCCAAGTAGGTGTATGCACAAGATGGACAGTGTAGATCCTAATGAGAAAATTTCAATTTTCAAAGGGCAATAATAATGAATAATTTCTATAGAGCCAGACTGATTGTAACCTGTGATTCTTGGTATGAAATGCACTGCCCACATCCTAGGCTAGCAGTCTACAAAGTTTAAGCATCATCAAATAAGCCAACGCATGACAAAATCTACAAGAAGGCTTGAGCGACCAGCAAAGACTCAGATCAGCCTTCACATTTGCGCAGTCTGATCAGAGTTTTCGCTGATCACATGTACCTACTATAGGCTAATATCTTTGCAAAGAGACATAAGCAAAAGTCTTGTCATAGTGGATGGGTGCGCAGGTTGATTCGAGTCTCTGCTTGTCGGACCGGTCTTATTGTAGGTTTTGTCATGTGCCGGCTCATATGAATATCAAAACGAAAATGTTTACAGATGAATGGGTGCATGGATGGGAGTCATAAGATTATACAACCTTTTTTTCTCAAATAGGCAAAAGGCATGTAAAACATGAGAGAATTTGTTCCTACCTTAGTTTATCCAGCTCTATATTTTCATTAAGAATGTCATTCACCAAATGTTCTGGTAAACCATAGTATGCATCACCTTTAGCTAAAAAGAAACTAGAGAAAGTGACCAGTGGGTCACGTATAACCCCGGCCAGCGCCATACTCTGATATAGCTTTCAAGCTTGTATGCAATATGAATGAAGATGTCAAGAAGCTATAAGAATCTATAAATGTGCTTGTAAAAGCTAAACTAAACATAAAATTTCTAAATGGACCAAGGGAGTGGGGGTATCAATGTTACTGAAGCAGCAGGGTGGGTAATGCATCAATGAAATCTTTGGACTGGTATGCAACATCGATGCAAGTATGAATTGATAGAGTTTAGAACATACAGGCATCTATAAACTTTGTCATAAAACTTTAACCAAATGTAAAATTTCTAAGTCCATGACCTTGAGGTCCAGGTCGCCGTGGGTGGGAGAAGGGACATACATCACAAAATGTTGGGACTGGTACACTGATTCAAGTATCAACTGAATTTGTCTTAGAGTTTAGAACATAATAGGCATCTATAAACTTTGTCATAAAACTTTAACCAAATGTAAAATTTCAAAGTCTGTGTCCTTGGCCTCAAGGTCACTGTGGGGGGTGGGACATGCATCAATGAAATCTTAAGACCCAGTATGTAGCTTCAGTGAAAGTATCAACTAAATCTATCAAAGGGTTCAGAAGATACAATCTCCTAGAAACTTTGACGCAAAACTTTAACCAAATGTAAAATTTCTAAGTCTGTGACCTTGACATCAAGGTCACTTTGTGAGGGTTGGGACATGCATCAATAAAATCTTTAGACCAGTATGTAACTTCAGTATAAGTATCAACTAAATCTATCAAAGGGTTCAGAAGTTACAATCTCCTAGAAACTTTGACGCAAAACTTTAACCAAAATGTTAACGGACGGACGGACGGATGGACGGACGGACGGAAGGATGGACGGACGGACGGACGGACGGACGGACGGACGGACGGACAGACGGAAAACCGGACACACGGACAGACGGACGGACGAACGGACGAACGGCAAGACGAAAACTATATACCCCCATAGTATACTTCGTATACCGGGGGTATAATAAGAAGAACATTAAAAGCAGTTGTGCTTTCGTTCTAACCCCACCTCCACCCTTGATTTGCGATGCCATACTTATGTGTGTATCATATGTACTATTAACCCACTGTATACTAGTGGACTTTTCTATCGCTATATGTTTGACAAGTCTTTTTGTCATATAAGGGGTGGTAGGCTTATTTTTTCATTTTTATTCTATTTTTGACAGAAAATTCTCATTACGAAAACACACCTAAACAAATACATAGTCCATTTTCCAGCCAAAAATTTGGAAATTTTAGGATGAAAAATTGTGATTTTTTGCTTGTTTCTGCTCAAAACATAGATTGTGGAGACTCGATAGAACCCCCTCTACCAGGCGGTTCTATCTAGTACCCACAATCTATGTTTTTAAGCAGATATAAGGAAAATACTGTTTACCCCTGTAAACCCCAGTTTTACTATATAAAAGTGGGGTTAAAGGGGGTCAAAATTATATAGGTGTGTTTTCGTGATGTGTTAGCAAATAGAGCAGGCCCCAATCAGATGCCACATTCTGCCAAGGTACCTCTTTATGGGTTTCCCACCTGCAATGGATTAATGAAATAGAGGATCTTACATGAGTTTTCATGTATTATTGAATTAATTAAACGAGTTGAGGAAAAGGGATAAAATGCGAGGCTTTGCCGAGCAGTTTATCCCTTTTCCTCAACGAGTTTAATAAATTCAATAACACATGAGCACAAATGCAAGATTATATTTATCATATGACATTTAAAACGCATTTTATTCACGATTGTTTACAAAAATGTCAATATTCCGCCGTTAGTAAACGCGACGTCGTTAAGGACGTCATACATGTAACGTTATGGGACGTATCTAGCTAATTTGCATATTTAATCCACTGGTGGATTATCAAAAATTTTACATGGCGTTATTACACTCTCAGATGCGACGTCATATGATAAATAAAATAAAACGTTTGTTTAAACCAAAAAATATATTTGCAGCCAGCCTCAGTAGCTCAATCAGATGTGTGTCTGACATCACAGGTTTGATAACTGACGTCACAGGTGTGATACCTCAGGTCGCAAGTTTGATACCTGACATCACAAGTTTGATACCCGACATCACAGGTTTGATACCAGAGGTAAAAGGTTTGATACCTGAAGTCAGAGGTTTGATACCTGACATCACAGGTTTGTTACCTAAGCTCACAGGTTTGATAATACTTTTCTGGAGACTCCAGATTCTCCTTTTTCTGCTGATTCAAGTTGGCAGTTGTCAGTTTCTGGCATTTTGGGCACTGTACTGGTTGACCACTTATATATAGGCCTGTCCAAGAAAAGTGTGATAAGGTAAATTGACTGACTCAATATGACAAACATTACAATAACACACCCATGCGACATAGTGTACTTTTCACATCTCCAAAATGGCTACTTTTCTGATAAAAATCTTTCATACTTTTGTTATTTTTACATCAAACATAGGTTGTGGGTGCTCGTTAGAACCGCCTCATCGAGGCGGTTCTAACGAGTACCCACAACCTATGTCTTGGAACAGAAATAAGAAAAATAACGTATACCCCCGTAAACCCCAGTTTTCTCTATATTAAGTGGGGTTTAAGTGGGGTGTTCATTTCACGGACGTCTTCAAGTGATGGATTGTGTTGACTTGGCTGTTTTAACACCAAACAAACAAAATCTGGCTTTGGTTCATTATGCATTATTGTGTGTTTTATGCAGCTGGCACCCCTCCCTTCCAGTGTGGGCAAAACTTTACAAATATGAATGAATTTGAGCATTAGAATGAGGATCACTGTGTTTAAAATTGTCATTTGGGGAAGAAAACTTGCCATATGGCAGTTTTATGGTCTCAAATTATGTTTTGAAAACGCAAAATTTCCAGCCATAAAAGTGTAGATTTATCTCCCCAAAGACCAATTTTGAATACAGTTATCCCCTGAATATTTTTTTAAACAGTTGTCTCCCCTGAAGTTTTATGGTATTGCTTGAACTTGTTTCCTAGTAACCTTTGCCTGGGTAGAAGCCTCCGTGGTGTAGTGGTTACGCTACTTGCCTTGTAAACCAGGGATCACAGGATCGATCCCGGGCTTCTCCAGACTTTCGGATGAGTCTTTAAACCGAGGTCCCATCTCTGTATGACCTTAGCTGTTGGTGGCACGTAAAACTCAAACACTCACTCACTCACCTTTGTCTGGCCTGGTCATATTTTTCTTTCTATAAAACAACATATATGCACTTTCCCGCCCAGCAAACTGCTTCTCTATGTCATTCAGATGGATCGGATGAACCCGTGAATCATTGAAGTCAAACCAGTGATCTGTACATCCAGGGGGGATAAATCTGTAATAACAGAACACAATAAGTCAGTTTACCACGCTTTTCTGTTTCACCTTACCCTCACCATGCTTTGTTTGATTTGCTTGATTTGAGGTTTAATGTCCCCGTCAAAACTGTATAAGTCATTTTGGAGACATTGCTTCCAATTTTTGTGGGATTTACCCGACATTGAGATGAAATGACATCTCAAGCTCTGTCGCCCAATAGAACCAATAGGGTTTGTAAACATGGACGGTCCGACTCGCACTGTTTTGCCTGGGCAGGCTTAGAGCCTCTAAGCGGTTTACCAGTACTCATGTGCGGTTGGATTCAGCTCTACCTGGAAGCATCATGCAGCCCATATATTTCTCCAAGCCCCGATGGGCGGGGGCAGGCCCTCACCATGCTGAACCAGGATATACATGTATCTTTGACTGAAAAGTATAGACCTTGATCAGTTGGCTTCCGCTTCTTGGAAGCCAGCTGATCAGAATCTATACTTTCTCCATTCCATGTAAGAATTGAAAACATGCAACACAAATTGCCGAAAATCGGGGAGGAGTGTAGCACATTGAAATATTCAGCATGGTAAATGTCAAGCCTTGACCTGCTGAATATTTAAATATACCACACCCACTACCAATTATCAACCAATCAGATTGCTTGATGCAAATTATTGCAACAAAATCACTTTCTGAATGACGAACAATGTAGATCCTGATCAGATGGCTTCTTCAGAAGCCATCTGATCTGGATCTACATTGTTTGAAAGATAAGACATGTCCAGGCTCAGCAGAACAAGGGTTAAGAAATACATTCTTTTCTGAGGTTTATTGAAGTATAAACAACAATAAGTTGCATGCAGCAAAGTAAAAGAAGGGGTTCATGCACACTTAGCTAGCATGTTCATGATCCATTCACAACAACTGTTGTCTGCTGGTTACTTTATAAGTCACCAATGCAAACATTGTGGACCCAGATCAGACTGCTCCTCTGATCTGGGTCCACACTGTTTGCCTGTATGCAAAATAGGTTCAGCAGATGACATAAGCAGACGACATTTTCAGATGTATGCAAAAATATTTCCAACTAGAGCTGCCGCCTAACGGGCGCCAATTATACCCCCGCATCCTCAAGGTCAACGTAAAGGTCAAGGTCAGGTTTGTGTATATCAATCTTAAGTACTAGTGGCAAGGTGTGTGGTGTGTGAATATTAAAGAAATCGGTCAAAGAATAAGGAAGTTATGAGCAATGTTAAAGTTTTTTGTAACGGACCGACGACGACAGACGACAAGCTGACTCCTATATACCCCCTTCAAACTTCGTTTGCGGGGGTATAAAAATGGTTTGCAAGAAAATGAAGCAGACGACATAAACAGACAACATTTTGAGATGCTGTTTTACTTTAAATTAGAACAAGGAAGAATTTACATGCAGTTTACTATAAACAGCCGAACAGTAACATCAGGTGTTTCAGTGGTTCAGTTGTTTTTGCGTCTGACTGGTAATCAGGAGGTAATCAGGAGGTCCTAAGTTCAATACCTACCAGGTCTGCAACAATCTTTCATGGAGACTGATCATGAAATCTTTTCTATGGTCATTCTCTCTCTCTCTCTCTCTGATTCAAGAAGAGCAGTTGTCAGTTTCTGGTGAAAGAATGTGCACTGTTAGATAAACTGCCTGGCTTGATATGATCTAGAGTTGACGGAGTCATAAAACTCTAAAACAAACAAAAATCATCATCAATGCAACAATGTCAGCATAGTTCAATCATATTGTGGAAAACCATTATTCATTTTGATGTCACTTGACAATTATATGATGTCACATGACTTATGTGGTGTCACATGACTCAATGTGAACTTATGATGTGGCCCATATGACCATGCATCTTTATACTGTCAATGGTATCACACAATCTCATTCAAACATTCATTCCCGCCAAATCCTGTTGTTTATGTTATTATATTTTTTGTTTTACAGCAATTTCAAAATTATTATCCCCACCCTTTTCAAAGAAAAAGTGGGGATATTGTAATGGTCTTCGTCGTCCGTACGTACGTACGTCCGTCCGTCTTACCGGATAACTCCTACTAGACGGTTATAGACAGAAACTTGAAACTTTGGGAACTGATAGATCTTTGGTCTGGGGAGTGCATGACAGTCTCAGAATTTTGATCACACCCCTACGGGTGGGCCCAGAGGGTGGGGCCCTCCCGGGTTAAAAATCAAAATTTCCAGAACATGGTCGTGTAATATATCAAAGCAAACGGCATGATGAGTAGAAAACATTACAACCAAAATTTGACCCTGGGGTCAATTCTGAGGTCACCAGAGGTCAAAAACAGATTTTGACCCCTTTACCGGATAACTCCTCTTAGACGGTTATAGATAGAAACTTGAAACTTTGGGAACTGATAGATCTTTGGTCTGAGGAGTGCTTGACACTTTCGGAATTTTGATCACACCCCTACGGGTGGGCCCAGGGGGTGGGGCCCGCGGGGGTCAAAAATAAAAATTTCCAGAACATGGTCGTGTAATATGTCAAAGCGAAGGGCAAGATGAGTAGAAAACATTACAACCAAAATTTGACCCCCCGGGGTCAATTTTGAGGTCACCAGAGGTCAAAAACTGATTTTGACCCCTTTACCCCCATACATTACTGTTACCGGATAACTCCTCCGAGACCGTTATAGATAGAAACTTGAAACTTTGGGAACTGATAAAACTTTGGTCTGGAGAGTGCATAACACTTTCGGAATTTTGATCCTACCCCCTTGGAGTGGGGCCAGGGGTGGGGCACCTTGGGGATAAAAAATCAAAGTTTTCAGAACATGGTCGTGTAGCATATTAAATCGAACAGCATGATGAGTAGAATTCATCACAATCAAAATTTTACCCCTCAGGTCAAACACCCCTAGGGGATGGCCCTGGGGGTGGGGCCCACGGGGAAGCGTGGGGATATGCGATGGCTTGCCATCCACTGCGTGATTCTAGTTTCACTTATTTCAAGCTGATCATTAATCAGAGATAGGCAAAAAACAAAGTACCTTGTGTACATGCGACCCAAGCAAGCCTCGAACCTACAGCTACAAGAAACTTAATGATTAAGAGACAATATTCCCACCCATCATGCCATGGAGGCTTATCAGCCAAATTTTAAACAAGAATTGAACCTTAAATAAGACTAAGAGTTCTAGAATCAATGGACACGTTTGATGGATTTTTTGACATTCTTCAATTTTTTTTTCCTCAACCAGAAAACTTACTTGCTTTTACTGGAACTTCTAGAATCCCCAGAACTTTTTGCTGCATTCTTCATTCTCCCAGAAGAGTACTTCTCCTCAACACTTGACTTGTCAACACTGGTTCCAACATCTTCAGGGTAACCAAACCACGTTTCTGCCATACCACTTTCCATGTTATGATTGTCATTTTGATTCTGGGGATTTTCTTTCAAGACAACATAGTTCTGAGAGGGATCATAAGTGAACTTGTCACTGTTGTTTGCTAGAAACTGAAAGACAAATATGTCATAAGAGGACAAAACCATTAGCCATATTTGACTGGTAAGTTTTGTGAAATGTCCATGGAATTTCATAAAGAAGGATGTTCTTTAATCTAATTTATCAGTCGACCCCTATATTAACTGCATTTTAACACCATTACCATTATGCTATCTCAGGACAAGGGAGTTTTATCAGGACAATGTGAAATTGCGCTTTTATGAATGAACTGGACTCTCCTGGAAAATGGCAAAAACATAATTATTACTGGAGAAAACTGATAAATGGAACATTCACAACATTTGATACCAAGTTTATCAGGTTTGGCTAAGCAGCTTCGAGGATGCGTGTAGAATCGCTCAGCAAGCCTTTTGATTCTACAAGCATTCTTGAAGCCTTGCCTGATAAACTTGATATCAAAAGACACAAACCTTGTATTCTCTATTTATGATGCTCTGAAAACCTGAGCCCTGATCATTGACCACTGAGACACATTAGTCATATTTGACTGCTAAGTTTCTGCGAAATTTTCTGAAAAAGTGTGATACCTTCTTGTACCACCAGGTCACATGGTCCAATTAAGTTTTGAGTTATTTTGCAAGTTCAAAAGAAATTGTGAAGCACAACTCTTTTCAATGGAAACACCAAACCTTCTTTGCATAACAATCGCTTAACCCATTGTATACTAGTGGACTCTTCCACTGCTAAACGTTGTACAAGTCCATTTGTCATATAAGGGGTATCAGGCCTTATTTTTTCGTTTTTATTCTATATCTGACGGAAAATTCTGTTAGCGAAAAGTGCAGGCCCTGATCAGATGCCGCATTCTGCGGCATCTGATCTGAGCCTGCATTGTTTGCCAAGGTACCCCTTCAGGGGTTCCCCGCAAGCAATGGGTTAAAAGCTTGAAACAAAACAAACAAAAAAATTGATTGGACCATGAGACAGGCAATGATTAGGAATTGATAAAATTGCCTTACTCTTTCGATCCAGGTCACCGAAGGGAAATAACAATAATGATAATAAAAATCAACTTTATTTATAGAGGGTAAACATTTAGTACTAGTACTAATCTTCCATGTCGCCCTCGTTTCCTCCTCTTCCTGGGTAGAAACCAGTACTATGCAATGTGGATAAAGTCTCTTGCTCATGGAAACAGCACTTGGTACTCGCAGGGATTGAATTGGCCACCTCTTGATCTCAAATCTGATGCTTTACCACGGCACCAAAGCGCTCCACAGGCAGAGACAGATGCACATAAAGCACGCCTAAACACATTCAATTAACTGTGTTACCTTGGTCATAGAACCATATCTGCCTTTAAACCTTTTCTTCCATGACGTCCCTGTCTGGGTCTGTATCTCCTGAAAAATATACAACAAAAATTAATCTCTTAAACCATTCAGTATCAGAAACCCCTAAAGGGGTACCTTGGCAAACAGTGCAGGCCCAGATCAGACGCCGCAGAATGCGGTGTCTGATCAGGGCCTACACTGTTTGCAAACAGCGATGCCATTTCCCGAATCAATTTTGAAGAAAACACAACCTGACCCCCCTAAATTTTGAAATGGACTTCTGCTATATATAAGGAGGAAGATTCCATTTGGTACAAAAAGGGTTAATCACAACCTGGGGTCAGTTGTTCAAAACTAACAATGTCGTTAGTTATGGAATTGTTAAAACTTTGATCATTTAATATGGCAAATATACTTATATTTTTGCTGAAAAAAATATGCAAAAGCTACACACATTTTTTTCAGCAAAAATTTCCAAAACATTAGTTATTGTACTTGCTAGAACATTTCAGAATATGACCACTTACGAGCTCGTTAAGCTAACAAAAACTTTCAATAACTGGTCCATGAAGTTATGACTAGCTAGGCTTAGTCTCGTTCTGAGTTTATAATATGTCTTTCACACCAACATCTGTTGGTATTATTAAATTAGTGAGCAGGACAATTAATATTTTCTGCTGTCATAATTGACCAGGCAAACCACCTCATTTCAGTAGTATTGCCATAATTATGAACATTACAAATTGCATACTGAACCAAACTGGGCATGAAATGAGGAACTTTTTTGGTGAAGTGTCGTATAAACTTAATTTCTTTTTTAATAGTCTGTCACTAACCATAATGTAATTTATCAGACTTTTTCACAAAAGTTAATATGAAAAATTGTGACTTGAGAATCACCCTGTCCAAAGACTTAGATATGGCAGTCACCTGATTGATCCTATCAAGTGACATTTCTTTGTTTTCCTCCCCAGATAAGATATACTTCTCCAGCGGGACAGGAGAATAAAACCATACAAAGACCTAGACAGGGCACTCTACTAACTGGTTCTATCAAGTGACATTGTTTAATCTTTCTCCCTGGATAAGATATACTTCTCAAGCTAAACTGGAGAATCAGATAGGACACTCACCTGACTGATTCTATCATGTGGCATTCTTTTATCTTTCTTTCTAGACAAGATATACTTCTCCAGCTGGTGTGGAGAATCACACTGTTCAAAGACCTAGAGAGGGAAGTCATTTTACAGATGCTATCAAGTATTATTACTATTTCTTTCTATCTAGAAAAATATATTCCACCAGCTCTACTGGAGAATCACACTTTTCATAGGCCCAGATCGGGCCCTCACCCTACTGATTCTATGAAATTACATTCCTTTGATTTTCTTTCTAGATAAGATATAATACTCCACCAGCTGGACTGGAGAACCATATTGTATATAGACCTAGATAGGTCTTTCAATTCATTGATTCTATCAAGTGACATTCTTTTGCATTTCTCCGTAGATAAGATACAGTTGACTCTCATTATCTCGACCCCGCTTCGACCCTATCGCTTATGTCAAACCGATTTCTAAGTCCCATACATTTCCCCTATATATTTATTGTATATCAACTTCTCATGTGTCGAACTACTTTTAAGTCGACACTTCGGCTATCTCGTCCATCATTTTCAGTCCCTGAATATATTTTTCACTGTTTTTACTACTGCGTATCCCTAACCGGGATTCTTGACATAACGAAAAAAAAAAAAAAAAAACATGCGTCCAGTCCTTCAATTTTGTAATAGGCCTTTAGAAAACAATTCATCAATACTCACAATGTTGTTAATTATCCAATTTGTCCAGGTGTGTTTGCAATTAAAATTAGCACACACAATACCTTTTTGGCTACTAAGAAAATCATGTACGTGTAATAAAGACTGACGCACGGTGCTCAACCTTTAATCTTACCCCGTCTCGTGTCAATGATTTGCAAGATTTCCGTGATAAAAAGCAGTGTTGTCTTTCTTGCAGAAATGTCAAAGAAAGTGACAAAAGTTGTGATAATCTCGGCGTGTTAAAAACGCAGTTGTTCGGAACAATTCACGTGTATGGTTGTTAACTCGTCTGTTTCTTAACCCATGCAAATCCATGTACAAACAGTGTAGATCCAAAAGGGATGGCTCATAGCGAGCTTTCGCGGCAGGACCTAAACTGTTTGCCATAGTGACGGTTAATCAGTTAGAGGGGAGATGAGTCAAACTACTGTTTGACTTATATAGCATGTACTACTCTCCGAAGTAATATAAGCGTTGCATTCACAAGCGGGAACCAGTCTGTTTAGTATCTAACTATATTTAGCGTATTTGGAAACCCAGATTTGTAGGAATTTAAAAGACAACAAAATACGTGAGAAATCTATCAGTTTTATTTATTTATTAATTTGTTCATAAACGCTATACTCTGACAAGCTCCAGCACTTTCATAAACAAGTTTTAAAAACTCAGTAAACCGTTCATGTAAGAATTACCAAGAATACCAAGCATATCACAGCAAACAATGTGTTCTGACATACATGTGACGTCACACTTTGGTTATCTCGTACTACGGATAACTCGAACTTTTTATCCGGTCCCGTGAGGTTTGAGATAACGAGTCGACTGTATATTCCATCAGCTAGACCAGAGAATCACTCATGCTGATTCTATCAAGTGATATATTTTTTTTTTCATCCTAGATAAGATATGTTCCTCCAGCTGGACTGGAGAATGATTCTATCATGTGTCATTCCTTTTTCTCCCTGGGTAAATATATTCCACCTGCTGGACTAGAGAATCACACCATTCAGAGATATAGATAGGGCACTCACCTAACTGATTTTGTGGCATTCACTTATCTTTTTCCCCGGATAAGATATACCCCACTAGCTGGAGTAGAGATGAAGAATCATACTATCCAAAGATTCAGACCGGGTACTCACTTTACTGATTTTGTCAAGTGTCATTCCCTTATCTTTCTCCCTAGATAAGATATACTCCACTAGCTGTACAGGAGAATCACATTTTAGCACATCAAAACTGTCTTTTGATAAGTTCTTTGATATCACAATTTCTTCATCTTCCTGAAATGAAATTAGCAACACGATAAGACATGGTTTATGAAATCAAATTCTAACAACAATGAGCGAGCTATTGATAGAGTTTATAACCACTATAGATGAAAATGGTTCGCCGACAATAAATTTTAACCCTTAAGATGTCGAGAAAAACTACATCTGAAAATGTCGTATGCTTATGTCATCTGCTGAATTTTCTTGCAATCTTTTTAAAAATATTTTTGCATACAGGCAAACAGTGTGGACCCAGATAAGACTGCTCCTAGAGGAGCAGCATGATCTGGGTCCGCACTGTTTGCAAAAAATGACTCTTAAAATAACCGGCACATGACATTTTTTATGGGTTATCGTATTCCTCCCATTTAGCACCCCTGCTCCTATAAGTGCCCCCTCACTGTTTTTTCAAGAACAAAATAATAAGCGCCCCTTCTGCTGTCAGAGGAAAAAAATATTTTGGCTGTCCAAAATTAAGGATTTCAGCCTTTCAATCATCAGCGTATCTGCTGTAAATCATACAGAGTCTTTCTAAACCCGAGCGGTCTGTGTCGACCACTTGGTACCTTACATGTCATTCCACCATATTCTAATGGAAAACTACCGCTAGTAATGGGTTTTAAACTATCTGTTCTAGTAAGATTTTTGTCTCTTATAAGCACTTCCTCTTTTTCCAATGTTTTAAGTACATGTACCTGAGGGGCTAAATTGGAGGAATATGGTAACAGCTGAATCAGACTGTTTACTATATTGCCTGGTCTGCATTTAACCTTTCAACCCTGCAGACCGAAAAAAGGTACCTATGCAAACAGTGAAGATCAGGATGAAACAACTCATCATGATTTATATAGAGGATCTTACATGAGTCGTCATGTATTATTGAATTTATTAAATGAGTTGAGGAAAAGAGATAAAATGCGAGGCTTTGCCGAGCATTTTATCCCTTTTCCTCAACTCGTTTAATAAATTCAATAATACATTACCACGAATGCAAGATTCTATTTATCATATGACATTTAAAATAAATTTTATTTACGATTTTTTACACAAATGTCAATATTCCGCCGTTAGTAAACGGGACGTCATTTAGGACGTCGTACTTGTAACGTTACGGGACGTATCTAGCTAATTTGCATATTTAATCCACTAGTGGATTATCGAAAATATTACATGGCATTATTACACTCTCAGACGCGACGTCATATGATAATATAGTATCTATTAACTCTTATCATGCTGTTCACGACAACCCCTATCTTTGGAAACAGTGTAGATCCAGATCAGATGGCTTCTGATCAGGATCTACACTGTTTGGCATTCAGTTTATGAATTTGTAGGAATAAATTACATCAAGTAATCTGATTGGTTCAAAGTCAGAGATGGGTGTGGCTAAAATGAATATTCAGCTACAGAAGGTTAAATGAGTTGAGGAAAAGGGACAAAAAGGGTTAACAAAACTCCAAAACCAGTCAATAGGATAAAAACTATTTTTGATACTTACTGGAGCCACCCATGTTCCTAGCTGGTCAATATCTCTGATATAAGCATGATAATGGCCCCCATGAGCCCCTCCCCCATGTATCACTACGGAGAATAACTCATACTCTAGGCTTTCTCCTTCACTCGGCTGCAAATAAGTAGACATGAAAATTTCTTTATTTTCAGGTTAAAAGAAATCGGCCCCAGCCCATAGGGGCATGAAGAAATATATGGGCTGCATGATGCTTCCACGCAGAGCTGAATCCGGCCTGCACATTAGTACTGGTAAACCGCTTAGAGGATCTAAGCCTGTCCAGGAACCACGGTGCAAGGCGGACTGTCCATGCTAATAAACCCTATTGGTTTATTGGACGACAGGGCTTGAGATGTCATTTGATCTCAATGTCGGGTAAAAGTCCCACAAAATTGGAAGTAATGTCTCCAAAATGTCTCCAAAATGACCTTTACAGTGTTTACGGGGATGTTAAACCTCAAATCAAACAAACAAACAAACAAAAGAAACAACAAATAAAAGAAACAACAAATAAAAGTTAGATAGATAAAAATAATAAATGTGTAAATAGTTAACCCATTGTATACTAGTGGACTCTTCCATTGCTATATTGTTGGAAAAGTCCATTTATCATATAAGGTGTGTCAGGCCAATGTTCTTGTTTTTATTCTATTTTTGACGGAAAATTCTGTTAGCAAATAGTGCAGGCCCTGATCAGATGCCGCATTCTGCGGCATCTGATCATGGGCCTCCACTGTTTGCCAAGGTACCCCTTTAGGGGTTTCCCGCATACAATGGGTTAAATCACTAATTTTACCATATTTTTCTATGCAATAATGAAATACAATTGCTGTGTTCATGTCAAAAGAAGGCAACTCTAACAAGTACCTTTATGCTAAACTTTTGAAGAGAATTAAAAAAAAAACTTTCCATAGTTAGCTTACATTATCTAAAATTATATCCATGGCCTTATGGTTAACCCTTGTCCTGCTAAATACATTAAATTCGCCATCTGATCTACAGTTCACAAATTTGGTGATTGTTGTGTTTCTTGAGGACATGGGTTAACTAGATATGTTTTCAGAGGAAAACAATATCCCCCACCATAAATATATCTTATTAAACACCCATTTGACTTTAATAACTAGGTTAAAGACACCAAAATGTAAGCTGCAAACAAGCCATTTTTGGCCTTGGCCAAAAACTGACTGTTTTTGGGGTGCTGTGACCTTAAAAAAAAGATCAAGGTCACCAAAATCTAATCAAATCTGCGGTTTGTTGTAATGATATATTGTACCAAGTTTGATGAAAATCAATCAATTCGTTAATGAGATAGAGTGCAGACAAGCTATTTTTGGCCCAAAAATGACTGTTTTCAGGTCGCTGTGACCTTGAAAATGAGGTCTAGGTCACCAAAATCTAATCAAATCTGCGGTACCTTGTAATGATATACTGTACCAAGTTTGACTAAAATCAATCAAGTCGTTAATGAGATATAGTGCAGACAAGCCATTTTTGGCCCAAAAATGACTGTTTTTGGGTCGCTGTGACCTTGAAAATGAGGTCAAGGTCATTATGACCTTATGACTGTTTTCTCCCATCCTAGTGATGTGTCTATGCAAGTTTGATCAAAATCCATCAATAGCTTCAGGAGATATAGTGCTTCAAACAGGCTATGCTGAAGCCGACGCAAACGGGATCCGCACCAAAAACAACATGTCCCCTACCCTCTGGTGGGGGGACATAATAATGCCAAAATTGAAGCACTAGAGATCTGCCACAGGCTTGGACAAGCAACTGAGAAGTCAAATGTGGATACAGAATGGACATACGTGTTTTATCTACCATAATGATCCTAGGTATTGGGACAGATAGGCCAAATCACACAGACCCAAATCAGACTACTCCTGTAGGAGCAGTCTGATCAGTGTCTACACTGTTTGCCATTCCATCTGCACCTTTTGGACTCTGAACCATGAAACAAATCTGTCACAATAAAAGGAGGATTCCAGCAAGTCCTTATTAGGATTTTTACAGTAACTATACAATAACCGCATTATAATACTGTTGTTGTTGTCCAAAGTAAAAATCATGTTACTTAACACATTCTGTACCAGAAACCCCCAAAAAGGAACCCTGGCAAACATTGCAGGCCCAGATCAGACGCCGCAGAAAGCAGCGATTGATCAGGGCCTACACTATTTGCAAAAAGTTCAGCTATTTTCCAAATAAATTTAAAAGATAACACAACCTATCACCCCTGAATTTAGAAATGGACCCCTGCCATATATAAGCAGGAAGATTCCATTTGGTACAAAAGGGGTAAACTAACTGTATAATTTGTTTGTTTGATTTGTGGTTAAACATCCCTGCTCATTTTGGAGACATTGCTTTCAATTTTGTGCGACTTTTTCCCAACATTGACATGAAATGACATCTGTCGCCCAATGAAACCAATAGGGTTTATAAGCATGGACAGTCAGACTCGCAGCGCTTTGCCTGGGCAGGCTTAGATCCTCTAGGCCATTTACCAGTACCCATGAGTGGTCGGTTTCAGTTCTGCATAGAAGCCTCATGCAGCTCATGTATTTCTTCAAGCCCCTATGGGGGGGGGGGGGGCAAAATGTATAAATTAGATACAAAATTAACCATTTATGGTCATTTTTCTATATAATCTATACACTTCATGATCCACCTTTAAGCTGTGTTATATCCAAAATCCTATTATGCTAGACAATTTTATAAAGAGGCTGGGTTGTAACTCAGTCTGCAGCCACATCTGATCTAACAACTGGTTTAGCATTAACAAAATATTAGTGGAAGGTGACAAACTGCAATTAAAAATACTGCAGTTACGGATAACATCTTAAATGTGACTTAAAAATCAGTTCTGCATAAATGAGCCGAGAAAGTGGGAATAAGATAACAGGAGTCTAGTGTACTTACATGATCACAATACGGCTTCATGTCTATCACATATGGAAATGTAAATTTTCCTGTCTCCTGCCAATAATAAAGGAGAATGTGTAACAATTCAAGGCTCCTCAAGGGGTATAAAATGCCATCCACCTATTTGCTGTTGTGACTAAAATCCAGGCAAGGTGAGTAAAGTTTTAAAGTATTCCTTTACTATCTCATTCATCATCATCATCCAGATTTTTTATCAATGTGCATGTTTTTTTATTTAGTCACCTAAAATAGCATTTAAGGGGAATAGGTACACCTTCAGGGGAGGCAACTCCTGCAAATGTATTTTTGTCTCCCATGTCAATAGGGGTTAACTCTTAAAAGAAAGAATTTGCTCCAGAGGAACAAATTCTTTCCTTTAAGAGTAGGCCTCATTTTCAGTGGGACAGGGCTTATAGAAAAGTGAACAGAAAGTCCTAATAGTTTTCCTTTTGAAAATGGCGGAAAAAACTGCCACGTGTTCCCATTCCCTTTATGCAGGCGTCACACTGTCCCGAAAATGACACCAGGTGGCCATACGAATATGGAATTTTGAATTTCGCGCGAAGATCTCTCGGAACATGGTCAGCAGCCAATCTCTAGCCGAAGCAAGCACGATGCATTCAGAAGGTCACACGATTGCATCCGAACCACACACGAAGGCAACACGAAGATGTGGATTTTTATTACGAAGTTTACCCGCAGGCCAAACGAAGGCAACATGACGGCTTCACGACGTCGTATTGAGAGTACGATGCGTTCGAACTAGGTCCCGAAGACGACACGTGACCTCCTGATGTTATAAAACCTTCGGCCGACCGTTTGAAATTCATTTGATGATCGGAGAGTACACAGTACATTTCAACTCTCTTAAATTTGATTCAACTTAAAACCAATTTAAAATGCCACCCAAAGAGAAGACCACTTTTTCAGAGAGACTTGGTTTATAGGAAAATAAGATCTGCTCATCTTGTTCTCTAAGGTGCATCGAAAGAAGCAATGCTGCTGCTTTCTTTTTCCTGGTTGTTTCATCATCAGCAGGAACGGAATTGTGAATAATTATTATGACTAAAGCTTTGGGAGTTACACTAGCCTATGCTCTGCAGAGTGAGTGAGTGAGTGTTTCAGTTTTACGTCCCACCAACAGCTAAGGTCATACGGAGACGGGACCTCGGTTTAAAGACTCATCCGAAAGTCTGGAGAAGCCCGGGATCGAACCTGCGACCTCTGGTTTACAAGGCGAGTAGCGTAACCACTCGACCACGGAGGCTTCTATATGCTCTGCAGAGTTGCTCATCAGGAATGACTGAGGAAGATGCTCTGAGGTTGGCCTTTTATATGTCTACGTTACCATACACATGGGTATCGCTTGAGGTACTCAAATTCAGCTGTCTTCGTCGACACCGTGGTCCAATCTCAATGTCATCGTACTATAATACGATGGCTACACGACGTCATTGCGAGGGTTTCACGTAGTCGTATTGCCTTCCTAAGACAATCGGACGACTTCTTGTTTCCCTCGTATTATCTTCGTGAGGCGTAAAATGCCCGAGAGCACCGGTGATCACACGAAGAAAAGACGAAGATGACACGATTTGACAAGATGCCCCCACGATGGCCTTACGAATGGCAAGATGGACAAACGAATTCAACACGAAAATGAACCTTCGCAAGGTCTTCCGGCAATTTTTTGGCATGCCAAAGATTTTTCCGCCGCTCACGAAGTTGCTGCCGGAGCCTCAGAAAATCCACCGGTGATCATACGATGGCTCAAGATGTCCTCACGAATGGCCCGATGTTTTCACGATCAGAGCCGAATTAGAACATTTCCTTTATCGTGTTTCCATCTGGTGTCAATTTCGGGACAGTGTGACGCCTGCATTAAGCATGATATCACATTTGCATAACGAAATGGCATATCATCTGTTAGTGCATATCACAAATAAAATACATTTTTTTCTTTGACTAGAAACGCATCACATGCAATTTGCCCAATGAAACCAATACGGTTTATAAGCATGGGTGGTCACTGGCACTGTTTTGCCTGGGTAGGCTCAGATCCTCTAAGCCGTTTACCAGTACTTGTGTGCAGTCGGTTTCAGCTCTGCGTGGCAGCATCATGCAGCCCATCTATTTCTTCATGCCCCAATGGGCTAGGGCCACTGTATGGATATTTCATGGTTGTTCAATAACAGTTTCCACTTTGGACCCAAACAACAGTGTTATAAAAGTGTTCAATTCTTCAACACAAATGAACAAACTAACATCGTAAGCTTTATAATAACGTATGTTACATACGTTATAATCATGTAGAAATGTTGGGAAATGTTATCATGCCATCATGACAACATAATGTTTACTGTAGGAACTTTTACATACTTTCATTCAGAAAACACATACATTGTACAAAGATGTTCATAGATATTTTTTTATTTGTTTGCAGTGGAGTTTATTGGCCCAGTCAACATTATTTAGGTTACATAGAGCCTGTTAGGATAACCTAATCACACTTTTCCTGGGCAGGCTAATACATAAGCAGTCAAACAGTACAGTGCATATTCTTTTACCAGAAACTGACAACTGCCCTTCTTGAACCAGCAGAAGGGAGAGAATGACTGTAGAAAAAATTTCATGATAACGATATGCAGAAAACACAGAAAAAGGTCATATGAAAAAAAGAAGAAACTTTTATTGGTGGTCATTTTGTAAGAAATTTATTAACACTTATCCTGCTGTTCGTGACAATCCCTACCTTTGCAAACAATGTAGATCCAGATAAAATGGCTTCTGCACAGGATCTTCACTGTTTGATATCCAGTTTGTGAATCTGCAGGAGTAAATTACATCAAGTAATCTGACTGGTTCAAAAGTCAGAAATGGGTGTGGCTAACTTAATTATGCAGCAGGATAAGGGTTAAACTCTCCAAAGGCTTGTTTCACAAACTTCACATGAAGTGTTCACTTTTGTAGAATACTCTCATAGTGTTTCATACCTTGTATCTTTCCAATCTCTGGTAATTGAAGCTAAACCTCAGCAAAGACAGGGTTAAAATGGACGGAAGACAACGAATCTTTGCACCCTGAAAGAGAAAAAATCTCTAATTGAATGATCTGTTTATTGGCTGTTTCTCAAATACCAATACATATAAATCTCTTTATAACACCTGTATTTGTTTTGTTTTTTTATATTGTTTGTTTGTAATAGAGTTTAACGGTCGTGTCAACACTATTTTAAGTAATTTTTGAGCCGGTCAGTTTACCTATCCACACTTTTCCTGGGCAGGCCTATATGTAAGAGGCTAACCAGTTCAGTGCACATTCTTTCGCCAGAAACTGACAACTGCCCTTCTTTAATCAGCGGAAGGGAGATTGACCATAGAAAAGATTTCATGATCACTCTACATGAAAGAATGTTGCCGACCCCAGCAGGTATCGAACCCGCAACCTCCTGATCACCAGTCTGACGCGCATCCCACTGAGCTACCGAGGCCGGTGTTTTTTGTTTTTTTTATATAGAGGATGTTACATGAGTGTTCATGTATTATTGAATTTACTAAACGAGTTGAGGAAAAGGGATAAAATGTGAGGCTTCGTCGAGCATTTTATTCCTTTTTCTCAATGCGTTTAATAAATTCAATAATACATCAGCACGAATGCATTTATCATATGACATTTAAATGCATTTTATTCACAACTGTTTTACAAACATTTTGTCGGAATCTGGCTACCGGAGCCGAGGTGTGTCCTTGGGCAAGACACTGCCCCACTCCACCCAGGAGTAAATGGGTAGCAGTGGTGTAAAAGTCACTGCCCCTCTCCCGCTTGCGTGACAACATCCGGAATGAGTGTTCGAGAGTCACTGAGTGATTCAAATAAGCTTGAAGCTTTCATCGCAATCAAACTAAAATAAATAAGTATAAACTAATCTTTTGCAAGAAACTGTCAACTCCCTTCTTGAATCAGTGGCAGAGAAAGAATAACTTCTTCGTGTATATAACACAGTTAAAGATAGATCCCAAAATAATTACCTGGTATAGAACAAGAATTCCCCCGAAGGTTATGTCGCGCCTGTGGGGGCGCAAAGTCACCCATCCATGATATATAGGTCAAGGTCAAACATGGATGCTTGTATAAGAGTTTCCATTCTTAAATGCAAGCTTGTACTAAGTATCATTAATGAAGCTCTAATAATTCTTGAGAAATGAACTTAACCATTAGGGTGAAAGGGTGGGTGGTCGCAATATTTTACAAAGTCAGTGAACCATGAAATTTAGGTCAAGTTCAAATATGGATGCTTGCATTTAAGTTGCCATCCCCAGATTCAAGTTTGTACCAATAAATTAATGAAGCTCTTATAGTTCTTGAGAAATACACTTGACCATTAGGGTGAACGATAGGGTGGTCGCAATATTTTACAAAGTCAGTGATCCATGAAATATAGGTCAAGGTCAAATATGGATGCTTGCATTTAAGTTACCATCCCCAGATACAAGTTTGTACGAAGTATCATTAATGAAGCTCTTATAGTTCTTCAGAAATAAACTTGACCATTTGGGTGAACGCTAGGGTGGTCGGACAAACGAACGAATGGACGAATGAATGGATGGAAAACCGGATGCCTATAATGCACCATGCTAATAGCAGGTACTACAAACAAGAATTCCGCCGAAGGCTATGTTGCGCCTGTGGTAAACTTGACCATTAGGGTGAACGCTAGGGTGGTCGCAAATGTTGACGCCTTGACCAACGGACGGACGAACGAACGGACGAAAAACCGGGCGCCTATATCCCGCCATGCTTATAGCAGGCGCGACAAAAATGACCATAAAAGGTCATTATAACACGGTTGTTTAACTAACACAGTTTCTGCTTTGGACCCCAACAATAGTGTTATAAAGAGGCTGTGGTCTGTCTAGTTGCAAAATTAGGTCATGATCACTAAACGGTCTCTGTGTGTTTATGTGCTATAAATCTCACTAAATGTCATTTAGAGAAATCATCTCAAGTTAACCTTTACCATGCTCTAGGCTAATTCAGCCGACAACATGTTGATATCTTTCGTGTTTTTCCCCAGAAAACAGGACTTGACATCTCATACAAATTGTCTCCATAGGTGACAATTTGCATGAAATGTCATATCCTGTTTTCTAGGATAAATAAGAAAAATATTTCAAAATGTTGTCTGCTGAAAAAAAAAATACCCAGCATGCAAAGTCTTAACACATTGTACAACAAAGACATCTGCAAACTGTGCAGAGTTCGATCAGGATTTTTAAAGTATGCAAGAAGTCCAGGTATTTTCTAAATTAATTTCTGTAAACATCTCAACCTGAGAAACCAGAGAAACTCAACTTTTGAAATACACTCCTGCTACAACCTTCTTATAACACTGTTCATTATAAGTCAGTTTTAGATATAACATGATTTAACAAGAGCACCGCATGCGGGTGCCAATGCTCGTCTGCAGTTTCTTTTAGAAAACCAAAGTTCTAAGTCAAACAAGAGCAATCAAATTGCAAGATGGAGTTATAAAACTTGTAGGGATGTAGCTCTTGTGATGGTGAGTATGTGTATGAAGTTTCATGAAGGTAGGCCAAATACTTTTGGAAATATGGTCAAGGTTAAGGTTTTCGGTTAAATTTTCGAAAAATAGGTCAAAGTTCAAAGGTCAAGGTCACAGATCAAAAAGTGTGGTATCACTGAAAAGGTCTTGTCCCAAGGAACATTCATGTGAAGTTTGAAGGCTCTGTTGTGAATAGTATTAAAATGAGAGCAAAAAATGTGTTTCAGAAAAAAATTGGAAAAGGGGAGATAATTCAGCCAAAATCAACAATGTTGTTATGGTCCTTGGTCAAAATGTAGCTCTTGTGATGATGAGTGTGTGTATGAAGTTTCATGAGGCTAGGTCCACTACTTTTTAAGTTATAGCCAAGGTTAAGTTTTTTTGGAACGACGACGCCAGACGACAACGCAGACGCCGGAGTGATGACAATAGCTCGAAAGTTTTTTTTCAAAAAACAGACGAGCTAAAAATGGATCCTAACTGGAAATGTATCAATACAACACAGATGCCCCCACCCAGGGGCACTCCTCACCCCGAAATGCTGCAACAAAAGCTTGTAATCAGACAGCATAGCTCACCTGGAAATGTATCTTTGAGGTCATAGGCATAGGTGTGGGAATTGCCGATTAAACCTTTGGACAAATATCTACCATCATACCAAATATGAACACAATCCATCATATGATTTGGTGAATATGAGCTCTTTAAAAAATTAACTTTAAAAATTTCTACATCTGTGACTGTGATGTCATAGGCAGGGGTGGGTGTATGGCTGAATGAAACTTTGGGCCTGTATCATTCCAAATATGAAGCAAATCTATCATATGGTATGGTTTGGAAAATACGAGCTCTAAAAAAGCTTAAAGTAAAAATTAAAAATTGCTAAGTCTGTGACCTTGACCTTGAGGCCACTGGCATCGGTGGGTGTATTGCTGAATACATGTATCACTTTAGGCCTGTATCTATCATTGTACCAAATATGAACCAAATCCAGCAAATGGTTTGGAAAATATGAGCTCTTAAAAAATGTAACGTTAAAAATCTCTGTGACCTTGAGCGGAAAAGATGTTGGCAAATTACCTTTCTAGCATCCACCAATTTATCACATTTACCACAGTGGTACTGGTTTTTACCCTCCATCATCTCAAACTCGAGGTAGGAGGCCTTGAGACTGTCGTCTACCCCATCACTACCAGCAACTGACAAGGGAATATCTAGGAACTCTTCCTGTTGAAGGTATTTGACAGAATATATAACTGCATACTTTCAACATTAAGAAGCTTGATACAACTCATTTATACCGCCATTCTAGTAACCTAATAAAGGGGGTTGAATAACTGCACGCTATAATCTGTAGTGATCTATAATACTTTCTACTGACCTATAATACGTCTAGTGACGTTTATAGACCGGACCTTCTTTTCAGGTCCTTAATTTGAAAGTGTAAATAATAACATGCAACAACGAAACGAAACTGCAAATTAAAATCCTTGCAATATTTATTTAACCAGATTGTCAGAAAGTTCAGCTAAATTCTTACCTTCTCGGGCTTTCTTTGTTTGAATGGTCTGTTGGAATAATGCGCACTGCTACTGCAGTTGTATCGGAACCTCTAAAATAATTTCTAAAGCTAAAATAAACTATTCATTTGCAGATTTTCATTAAGAATGTAAAGCGCTGAGAAACTTCTATTTGAGTGTCCATGTTGCTTCCTCATCTCTGTGGCGTGGTGAAGTCAGAAACCTTGCACTCGTTGATGTCACATAATACAACGCGTGCATGCCATGTCACTGAATCTCGTTTTACATGCCACCCTGTCTGACAAGTGCATGTTTTTTTGTTGTTGTTTTTTTTTTTGCTTAAATTTTCTAAATTGTTGCAAAACCCCTTCACTGTATAAACTAAATACATGATTAGTGTCTTTAATAATAAAGTATACTTGGTTCGCTGGGACAATTTTATATGGGCTCGATGAAGCTCGCCCCTATAAAACTGTCTAAGGCTCAGTGATTATACTTCATTATTAAAGACAATATAAACCTGGGGTGAGTTGTCCAAAACTAATGGTGTCGTTAGTTAACATATCATTAAAAGTTTGATCATTTAATATGGCAAATATGTCAATATTTTTGCTGAAAAAATGACAGGAGCTTTTGCATTTGCAAAAGCTGCTCTCATTTTTTCAGCAAAAACAATACTATATTAGATGTTGTTAATAATTTGACCACTAACAAACTATTTTAGCTAACAATGCATTGAACAACAGGGCCCAGGTATTTACTACATAAAACTTCAGCTTATAGGTATTGACTCTTGTCCTACTGAATAGGATATGCTCTACCTTACATACATAGTAAAATCCAAATCAGAGTGAGAAGCCATCTGGCCTTGATTTTCACTGTTTGACATTCATCATGATAACAAGTCCATGAAATGAAGACCCCTCTTAACTCCACATTATATACAGAAAAGCTTTATTTTTTATCAAAAACAGATTGTGGGTACTCGTAGACAGATCTAACAAGCACCCACAATTTATGTTGAAAGCAGAAATAAGAAAGTTATTACAATTTTTACCTAATATTTGTGACACCATGTTGGAAGCCATTATTTCACATGGACATGTTTTCTTAATAAAATTGGTGAATATATAGGAATAAATTACATCTTATTACCTGACTGGTTGATAGTCAAGCCAGTTTCATCCCCAAAAGCCACAGAATGCACAAACTATTCTAGAAATGCCCTTGATGTATGCATGTGGAAGCATGTGCAGTAAATAGGTTAATTTTGGTACGATCTTTTTATGTCAAAACAGGTAACCAGACCTCCCTGTACTACAGGGAGTCCCAAAAGTTATCTACCCTGAAGAAAGGGCCTGTACCCTGAAAAAAGGGCCTGTAGCCTCCTTGTATACCATCCCTAACTAAAAACAGGATATACTCTGAAAGAAAATAATTTGCTCCTTGGTAGCAAATTCTTTCCTTTTCGGATAGACCATTTTGAACAAGGGGTGCAAATCATTTTTACAGAGTTGCTTCCCTTCATAGTGCATCCATTCACCCCTTTACTCTTCAACTTCTACGTAACATTCTACAGCAGACGACAATCTGGGGCCAGTTGTTCGAAGCATCGTTAGCTTAACGAGCTCGTTAGTGGTCATATTGTTAACTGTTCTAGCAAGTTTAACATTTAAATTTTTGGTATTTTTGCTGAATAAATGTGAGCAGCTTTTGCAAATGCAAAAGCTGCTCACATTTTTTCAGCAAAAATATTAGCATATTTGCCATAATAAATGATCAAAGTTTTAACGATATGTTAACTAACGACGTCTTTAGTTTTGAACAACTGGCCCCTGATGTTTAAAAAACAAAAATTCATTGTAAATAAGGATAGATATTACATGTGAATTGTCTGGTGTGCAGTCTATTCACATGTAATGTCAACCCTAGTTTTCTCTGAAAGGTAAGAAGACATTTTGAAAATGACGTCTGCTAGTCATGATTAACAGTCAAAGGGCTAATTAACTTACCTGTCTCTCACTAACATAACTACACTCTGTACAGCTTATCTGAAAGAATGAACAAAATTTATCAGTCAGCACACTTACCCGACCAAACAAATGCAACACTGGCAAACAGTGATGTCCAAGATCAGCCGAGGTAACTTTCAGTTTGCAGTGAACAGTAATTCACCTTATTTGCATTATCTGCTGGTTCCTAGTCTGAAGGTTATCAGTGTTGGAAAAACAGGTAACCAGACCCCCCTGACCTTAAAAGGTAACAGGTAACCAGACCTCCCTGACCTTAAAAGCTCAGGGGGGTCTGGTTACCTGTTTTTCCAATATTGACAATGTGCAAGCTGGGAGCCAGCAAATAATGCAAATATGGTGATGTGTGTGTGTGTGTGTGTGAATTCGGGTTTAACGTCGCTTTCAACAATTTTTCAGTCATATCACGACGGTGTCTGGTTGTGACAGGGAGCTCAATGCTCACGTTTATAGTGCTGCCTCACTGAAGTATCATGTCCCAGACACATTACATGATACCACACCCAGTCACATTATCCTGACACTGGATCGACCAGTCCTAGCTCTTCCCCGTAAATCTGGGTGCCAAGCGAGGAGCAGCTAGTACCATTTTTAACGACTTTGGTATGTCGCGGCCCGGGATCGAACCCGAGACCTCCCGTTCCCCGGAGCGGACACTCTACCAACTGAGCTATCGGGGCCGGTAACAAATATGGTGAATTAGGTCCTGTGGAGCTGGTCTCACTTTTTCTGGGCAGTCTTATACATAAGCAGGCTTATATGAGCCCCGCCAAGCGAATTTGTGTCTTCGAGCATTCCGTCATGACAAATTTTAACTGCACATGCCCAGCCCCAGGGATATGGCTTTCTGTCTGAAGGTTCCTCTTGAATCACTGCTTGCCTGAACCTTCCCTGCTCACATAGGCCATAAGTACCAAAATCGCTTGACAGGGCCCATATATAAGCTGTTTACCAGCACAGTGCACAGTCTTTAGTTAGAAACTGACACCTACCCTTCTTGAACCAGTGGAACGGGGAGAATGATCACAGAAAATATTTCATGATCAATTTCCACGGCAGAATGTGTCTGGACCTTACTGAGTTTCTTCTGGAAGAAGGAACTGATCGTCAAATAAATGTATTTTCTACGGTCTCCCTTCTGCTGATTCAAGATGGAGAAAAAATTCGATGGGACTATAATTCAAAGATGAAAATGCCTGTCGAGTCAGAATTTCATGCTCTTGACACAACCTGTTTGATAAAATTCACCTTTGAAAAATAGACAGATATGAAACTTTGTGTACATTTCTTTCCAATGAAATACCACACAAACACCATTCTCAGCAAAAAGTGTGTATAAAAATGCGGTAAACTTGAGAAAAATCTGGGTCGTTTCAGTAGGTTCAGAAAAGACAAAAATTAATATATTTAGCGATAAACTGGAATTTTTTCACCATAATCATTAAATCGGAAATTGAATAATCTGCAACTGAAGTAAATTTCAGGAAAATCTATTTCTGACCATTTTTTTATTCCAAAAAAACTGAACTACTTCCGGTCGTTGAACACGAACAAAAGCCAGCCAACACGGGTGTAAACACAGGAAAATAAAGAGACGAAAAGACTAACCCTGTAGTATTTCTCCAGCTACTGATTTGTTTACCCGCCTGCAGTTCATCAGGCTTTTCCAGTAAATCCGAACTCCCGATGTTTAATTTATTTTTCCATTTGTGTCAAAAATAGCCTCAAAGAGTCTGCCAATATACGCATCTTCCATGCCATAATAGGTATATTGCCAACAACAACAACAAAAACATGTGACGTATACATTTGTACTGACGTCATATACGAAAAACCAATACTACCTTATTTGCCCATCTACTAATCAAGATCAAATAACAATGTAGACTAACAATGTAGACAGAATGAGCACCTTACTCTGTTAACTGCCAGTTCACGCGCAGCCTAAGTTTCAACTAGTCCCTTCCACCTCGAAACACAAATAACCTTAAATTTCCATCACGTTTGCTCAACGATGCTTTATTTTAGTTGTCACTACTGCTCAATTATGAGACAGAGAGAGAGAGAGAGAGAGAGAGAGAGAGAGAGAGAGAGAGAGAGAGAGAGAGAATTTGTTTGATTTGAGGTTTAACGTCCCCGTCAACACTGTAAAGGTCATTTTGAGGATGTTGCTTCCAATTTTGTGGGACTTTCACCCGGCATTGAGATGAAATGACAATTCAAGCCCTGCCACCCGATGAAACAAATAGGGCTTATAAGCATGTAAGGACCGACTCGCACCGCTTTGCCTGGGCAGGCTTAGATCCTATAAGTGGTTTACCAGTAATCGTGTGCGGGTCTGTTTCAGTTCTGCGTGGAAGCATCATGGCCCGCTGTTTGTGCTAGCCGGGCACTATCCGCAAGAAATAGATACCTGGGTCTCAAAGTAGAACCACAAAGTCGCGTGGTGGAGGATGCTCCTAGAAAACCGACCGAAAGTGGATAATTTATTTTCATTTGCAGCCTCAAGTTTTTTTGTGTTTTTTTTTACCATCCCTATTAGTTTTTTTGTGTGTTCGTGATGGGGTAATTTATCGGGCTTTGTCACAAAGTGCGATACAGGCTTGTTTGTACAAATTATTTCTACAAACAAGCTGTGTTGCAATGGAGAACCTCCCCCCCACCCCCAATCTTTCATGCTCGGTGTCAAAACAATTGTATGATCGTAGGCGGTTTATCCTTTTCAGGTATGTAATCTTTGAAAGACGGCAGCCGCCTCACCTTGAAATTAATGAATGGCATGTCATAATAAAACCCCCGTCTGAGTATAGGCTGAGAAAAAAAGTCCTGAGCGAGGATTTATACTGTTACGTCCTGTATTTGTTTAACGTCCCCGTCAACACTGCATGTGTAGGTCATTTTAGAGACGCTGCTTCCAATTTTGTGGGACTTTTACCCGAAAGTCATGGGCAAGCTTTAAGACGTCGCATCTCTGTCGGCCCGACGTTGTTCTGTATTTGTTTAACGTCACCATCAACACTGCATGTGTAGGTCGTTTTAGAGACGTTGCTTCCAATTTTGTGGGACTTTTACCCGGCATTGAGATGAAATGGGCAAGCTTAGATCCTCTTAGCAGTTTACCAGTACTCGTGTGCGGTCGGTTTCAGCTCTGCCTGGAAGCATCAAGCAGCCCATCTATTTCTTCAAGCCCCACTGGGCCGGGGTCGGGCCTTTACTGAGCTGTTATAAATCTAAGGTTTCTACAGAGTCTACTGTTCACACATACGAATGCAAACAGTGTAGATCCAGATAAGATGCCGCAAAATAAGTTATCTCATCCATAACAAGTGTCATTCTATTAATGATTTACACCACTAAAAACCCGATGGGTGAGTACTATCACAAAAACAGACCCATATAATTTTGACACCCTTTAAACGCCACTTTTAAGTGTAGTAAAACTGGGGTTTACAGGGGTATGCTTTGCCACTGCCCACCGGGGCTTTCAAAAATAGATTGGGCTGCACAATGCTTCCACGCAGAGCTGAAACCGATCTCAGCCTGCCCAAGCAAAGTGGTGCGAGTCCTGATGACCTACACATGCAGTGTTGACGGGGACGTTAAACAAATTCAGGAGAAAACAGTCTAAATCCTCGCTCAGGACGTTAACCTCATGCATA
Organism: Lucinisca nassula; assembly: GCA_963580285.1. Taxonomy (NCBI): domain Eukaryota; kingdom Metazoa; phylum Mollusca; class Bivalvia; order Lucinida; family Lucinidae; genus Lucinisca; species Lucinisca nassula. Next base: position 90,561 of record CAUZLF010000370.1, on the reverse strand, counting down.
TAAACACTATTGGTTTCATTGGGCGGCAGGGATTGAGATGTCATTTCATCTCAATGTTCAGAAAAAGTCCCACAAAATTGGAAGCAGTGAGTGAGTGAGTGTGTGAGTTTTACGTCCCATCAACAGCTAAGGTCATACGGAGACGGGGCCTCGCTTTAAAGACTCATCCGAAAGTCTGGAGAAGCCCGGGATCGATCCTGCGATCCCTGGTTTACAAGGCGAGTAGCGTAACCACTACACCCCGTAGGATTCTAAAAAATTGAAGCAATGTCTCCAAAATGACCTAAATAGTGTTGACGGGGACGTTAACCTCAAATCAATCAATCAAACAAACAAACAGGGGTATACATTATTTACCCAACATTGAGATGAAATGACATCTCAAGCCTACCACCCGAGGTACCCGCTTGTCCAGCGGGGACACAACGTTTACGCAATGTCGTATCAACGTCGATGCAACAGAATGATGTTGCATTGACGTTTAAAAGTCATTTGCCCCACCCAACATTGAGATGAAATGACATCTCAAGACTACCACCCCAGGTATCCGCTTGTCTAGCGGGCACACAACGTTTACGCAACGTCGTATCAACGTCGATGCAACAGCATGATGTTGCATGGACGTTTAAAAGTACCCCCCCACCACCCTTGAAGTGGTTTTACACCGGTCGGTTTCAGCTCGGCGCAGAAGCTCATGCAGCCCAATCCAATTTTCTCCAAGCTGAGATGATAGTCCATGTCATTTTCTGAAGGCTCGAACATATAGCAGTCACCACTCACAGGCTGCAGTAATGGAATACCGACAGATACAATGCCGTCAGATAGACTTTGAGAGAGAGAGAGAGAGAGAGAGAGAACTGTACCAGTGATGCGTTTTGCATAGGATTAACATGGATCTGGTGAAGGATTGTCTAAGGATGTGACACCAGTAAAAATTCTGATTCTGATCTACGTGTTCACAAACGGCTTCTGTCTATCTATCTTTCTTCTTATATTGAGTCAGTCATATTTGACCATTACCTCAGTTGCCGTATCAAAGTGTGAAACTGCTTAACTTACCGACAAAAATAAAGCAATCCAGAGGCAGTTAGTTTAGTTGTGGTCTAACAACCAAGGTTCATAACGTATTTTGACAAAACACGCCTTCTTTCAGCGTTTAAATTTTGAAAACCTTTTCTTCGCAGCCATGTATTTTAAAATCTGTGTGTGCAAGCGTTGCGACTGGTCAAATATTGACCCAACTTCTGACGTCAACATTTCCAATACTGTGTTTACTTTAGTGTAGATACTCAGCTGGAAGACAGAATAATGTATAACAAACATTTTAGGAAAATTTGAACCAAAATTTTTTCTGACCATTTTTTTATTCCAAAATAACTGACCGGTACTGTTTGACCAGAAGTTTGTTTAAAAATATGGGTTACTTAATAAACGAAGCTTCGAAAACGTTCCATTTCAGTGGCAACCATAACTGAAGTAATGAAACGTTTTAGGAAGTGTTGATGTTTTCATTTGTGCTTTTGAATGCTAATTTTATCATTTCTGACGACTGTATGCTTATGTTAAAATGACCGGAAGTAGCTTCCGATTCCACAATTATTTTTTGCTATAAAAAATAATCCCTTTCGCGGAAGCTTACAAAAAATTAAAATCTTGACGACGGCCTTAGCAACTCTCCTACTGTCAGTTTGACCCACTTTAGATTGGAAAACCCAAAATAGCACACTGGCAAACAGTAGAGGCCCAGATCAGATGCCGCATTTTCGCTACAAAATGCGGCGTCTGATCTAGCCTGAAATGTTTGCAAAAAGCTCCCCCATTTTCTAACCTATTGTATGTGGGAAACCCCTAAAGGGGTACCTTGGCAAACAGTGCAGGCCCAGATCAGACGCCGCAGAATGCGGTATCTGAGTTCTGCAGCATCTGATCAGGGCCTGCACTTTCTGTTAACAGAATTTTCTGGCATCCTGTGTATATGACAAATGGACTTGTCCAACATATAGCAATGAAAGAGTCCACTAGTATACAATGGGTTAAATGAATTTCTAAAAATAACTCAACCTGAGACCCCTGAATTTCAAAATGGACTCCTGCTATATACGAGTAAACAGGAAAATTTGATTATAATGTGTGTCATAGATGACTTGAAATTTTTAAGCTTTTATTCTAGCCTACAGTTCTCAACCCCAAGTCATGGCAAGATTATTCTATTCAGGACAAGAGGATTTAACCAAGGGCAAGATAGCAAGGCGACTGAAATGGTGGCAACTGCAAAGTGGTTCCAAAGGCGGAAGGTAATCTATGTTTCTTTCAATGGAAATGCGATTCCATCCCATGTACATGGTAGCATGTAGTTTTGCTGAAAAACTTGCAATGTTTACATCCCTAGTTCATACTGTAAAAGAACAACAGACCAAAACCATTTATTGGGAAATAAAACGGGTCATACCTTTGTCATATGTTATCATATTTTGCCCATCTGCAATCCCAAACTATTCAGCCGTTATAAATTGAATGAAATCTGTCTAGCACTGTGCAAATTAGGCATAGGAAATGAAGTGCTGATGTGCAGATGGGCAGACATACAGACACTTGAACCATATAAAATAGTACCCTGTAACAAAGTAGTGACTGACTGAGTGATTGGTTGTGTTTTATGATGCATCAGCATAAAACAAAGCAAAAAGGTGGACTGAGATAGGTGTAGATGGAGAAAAGGTTAGAGTATAATAAATAAAACTTTCCCGAAAGGAAATTGTAATGAAAATCTTAACCCTTAAGATGCCGAGAAAAAACTACATCTGCAAATGCTGTCTGATTATGTCATCTGCTGAATCTTCTTCCAAACTTTTTAGAAATATTTTTCATACAGGCAAACAGTGTGGACCCAGATCAGACTGCTCCTACAGAACCAGTCTGATCCGGGTCCATATTGTTTGCAAAAATGACTTTTAAATTAACTGGCAGACGACAAAGCAGACCACAATTGTCGTGATTGGCATCGTATGGGTTAAATATGTACTACACAGTAGTAGCAGGGCATTAAATCAAGCCAGGTGTATCCATTCCTTTAACTCTTCAGACACCAACAAAAACTGCATGTTTATGTTATCTGCTGCATCTGCTTGCAAACTTATTTAAAAGCACACAATGTTTTGGAAACAGCAAAACAGTGTGGACCCAGATCAGACTGCTCCTTCAGGAGCAGTCTGATCTGGGCCCACACTGTTTGCAACAATGACTTTTAAAGTAACAACAGAGCAGACGACAATTGTTATGATTGGCATCTAAAGGGTGAAAAAAACATGTACACATGTACTGTTCTAGAATGCATACCTTGTTTACAAGTCTTCCATGGTACAGTTTACTGATGATGTCCTTCCCAGAGGTACCCACAAGTGAGCTCTCTATAGCACTGAATAATATTCTGTTCAGTTCCTGTACGTCATGCTGGATAAATTGCTGGAATTGAAACAAATGGCATTGTAGCTCGGTGGTTAGTGCATTTGCCTGGTTCGATTCCTGGCAGCGGTAATAATATTGCTGTGTCCAAACATGCTCCACTGGCATCATGGATGCCACAAAGTGCAGTCCTTTGGATCAGGACGTTAACTGGAGGCCCTCTGTGCAGGGAGAACCATCCCCTGTGTGGGTTAAAGATCCCTACCATAATTACATGATTAATCTGCAGGCTTTCATTCTGCAAACCTGGAGTGTATGTAATGTGCACCTGCAAGTAACGGTCGAATGTGACCGATCGCAGTAGAAAGAAAAAAAGAAAGAAATAAAGAAAGAAAGCAAGAAACCTTTCAACCGAAAACACCTTAAAGCACCTTGCAAAATTTTAGAGCAGATGGCAATTTTATTCTTTATTTTCTTTTCTGCAAAAACCAGATGTCAGAAAGCAGGGCTTACCAAATACCCCCCACCCCCAACAGTTCAATTCAGAATATCACTTAGAGCAATAATGAATTTTTGTGGTCATTCAAGGGCTATAGCTCTGCTGAAAATTGATACAAAAAGCCATCTAACAGTTCCAAGCTAAATCTTGCCAACATAAATTTATATTCCAAATTTGATCAAAATCTACCATTTCTTCCTCACGATATTGGGTGATAACAAATTTTTTAAGCCAGTCAAGGGCCATAACTCTGCTGAAATTTGATGTGAAAAGCTGTGTAAAAGTCTCAAGCTATATCTTGTCAACATAAATTTACATATCAAATTTCATCAAAATCCATCATTTCGTTCTGAAGATATCGAGCAAAAACCAATTTTTTACACCAATGGAGGGCCATAACTGTGCTGAAAATTGACACAAAATACTGTGCAATAATCCCAAGCTAGATCTTGGCAGCATTAATTCACATACAAAATTTGATCAAAATCCATCAATTCTTTCTCAAGATACCGAGCAGAAACAAATTTTTAACATCATTCAAAGGCCATAACTCTGCCGAAAATAGATGCAAAATGCCATCTATTGACTAGATTTTGTCAACATAAATTCACATTAAATATGATCAAAATTAATTATATATTTCTTAAGATATTGAGTGGAAATGACTTTCTGACATCAGGCAACGGCCATAACTCTGTTGAAAATTGACACAAAAATCCCAAGCTAGATCTTGTCAACCAAAATTCATATACTAAATATGAAATTAATCATATGTTTCAATTCATATGCAAAATTTGATGAAAATCTGTCAATTTGTTTTCAAGATATTGAGTAGAAATGATGGATGGAAAGATGAACGGGTGATGGACAGAACGTGAAAACAGTATACCATCCCGCCCCCCCCACACACACTTTGTATGTGCGGGTCGGTAAGGGGGGAATGGGGAGGACTGTTATTAAGTATTAATCTTCTGCTGGATAGACAAAAATAAAAAAAAAATGTTTTTGAAAATAACATCTGCAAATGTTGTGATTGGCAGTTAAAATTTTATGGTGACTGGACACACCTGAACAAGTAAGATAATGATTAAACCTGGTGTATTTGCCATCATTTTCTAACATAGGAGACAACTTTTAGGGCTTCCAGTTCGTTTTGAATGTCAGAAACCCTCTGAAAAATGGTCTACTCATGATGGGAAGAATTTGCTCCTTAGGAACAAATTCTTTCCTTCTGGAGTAGACCCCTACTGACATGGGAGACAAACTAATTTTTATGGAGTTGCCTGCTTTTTGGAAACAGGAAGTGGCTCATCTAGTACCTGAATCCTTCTCAGTGGGGTGATTCTTACAAGTACCCACAACACAGATTTCTGAAGAGGATTCAGGAAAATTATCCTTTAATTATCCTCATTATTCCCTTAATTATCCTCATTACTCCCTTAATTATCCTCATTACTTCTTTAATTATCCTCATTACTCCCTTAAACATCCTCATTTCTCCCTTAATTATCCTCATTACTCCCTTAATTATCCTCATTACTTCTTTAATTATCCTCATTTCTCCCTTAACCATCCTTATTTCTCCCTTAATTATCCTCATTTCTCCCTTAATTATCCTCATTACTCCCTTAATTATCCTCATTATGCCCTTAATTATCCTCATTACTCCCTTAAATATCCTCATTCATTACTCCCTTAAATATCCTCATTACTCCTTTAATTGTCCTCAATACACTCTTAATTATCCTCATTACTCCCCGAATTATCCTCATTTATTCCTTAATTATCCTCATTACTCCTTTAATTATTATCATTTCTCCCTTAATTATCCTCATTACTCCTTTAATTATCCTCAATACACTCTTAATTATCCTCATTACACCCTTAATTATCCTCATTTCTCCCTTAATTATCCTCATTACTCCCTTGATTATCCGCATTACTCCTTTAATTATTATCATTTCTCCCTTAATTATCCTCAATACTCCTTTAATTAACCTCGTTACTCCCTTAATTATCCTCATTACTCCCTGAATTATCCTCGTTACTCCCTTAATTATCCTCATTACTCCTTTAATTAACCTCATTACTCCCTTAATCATCCTCATTTCCCCATTAATTATCCTCATTACTCCTTTAATTATCCTCATTACTCCCATAATTATCCTCATTACTCCCTTAATTATCCTCATTACTCCTGCAATTATCCGCATTACTCCTTTAATTATCCTCATTACTCCCTTAATTATCCTCATTTCTCCTTTAATTATCCTCATTTCTAACTTAATTATACTCATTACACACTTAATTATCCTCTTTACTCCCTGAATTATCCTCATTACTCCCTGAATTATCCTCATTACTCCCTGAATTATCCTCATTACTCACTTAATTATCCTCGTTTCTCCCATAATTATCCTCATTACTCCCTTAATTATCCTCATTTCTACCATAATTATCCTCATTACTCCTTTAATTATCCTCGTTACTCCCACCATTGTTTACCTCATTATTTGTCCAACCAAAACTTCATTATGCCCTTAATTATCCTCATTACTCCCTTAATTATCCTCATTACTCCCTTAACTATCCTCTTTACTTCCTGAATTATCCTCATTACTCCCTTAATTATCCTCATTTCTCCCATAATTATCCTCATTACTCCCTTAATTATCCTCATTACTCCCTTAATTATCCTCATAACTCCCTTAATTATCCTCATTTCTCCCATAATTATCCTCATTACTCCCTTAATTATCCTCATTACTCCCTTAATTATCCTCATTACTCCCTTAATTATCATCATTACTCCCTTAATTATCCTCATTACTCCCTTAATTATCCTCATTTCTCCTTTAATTATCCTCATTTCTAACTTAATTATCCTCATTTCTAACTTAATTATCCTCATTACTCCCTGAATTATCCTCTTTACTCCCTGAATTATCCTCATTACTCCCTTAATTATCCTCATTTCTCCCATAATTATCGTCATTACTCCTTTAATTATCCTCGTTACTCCCACCATTGTTTACCTCATTATTTGTCCAACCAAAACTTCTAGTCAGATCCTCTGTAGAAACAGCTTGTATGTTTAATAGCAGAAGCCTCACAAACAGTCGCTGTAGCTGGATGGGTATAACTCGTACCTAGAATTCATAGCAAGAGCATAGCAACTGATATTAAAGGTGAGTATTCAGTGGAAGATGAAGGACAGTTTTCCTTATTATTCCATACAAAGCTATGTTGTGAACATTTACTTGAACCGCCTCACAAATGAATAACCACAACATGGGTTTTTAATGAGAATTGACAAAAAAATATCCTTTAACCCATTCAGTGCCAGAAACCCCTAAAGAGGATATTGGCAAACAGTGCAGGCCCAGATCAGATGCTGCAGAACACGGCTTCTGATCAGAGCCAACACTGTTTGCAAAAAGTTAAGCCATTTCTCAAATAAATTTTGAAGAAAACACAACCTGGAACCCCTAAATTTCGAAATGAACTCCTGCCATATATAAGGTGGAAGATTCCATTTGGTACAAGAAGGGTTAATTACCCCATCTGTTTCTATGAGGAAAAGAGTATCGTATATTATTTTATAGGTACTCAGCACAACCCCGCCCATCGGGGCTTGAAGAAATATATGGGTTGCAAGATGCTTCCACGCAGAGCTGAAACCGACCAGCATACGAGTACTGGTAAACAGCGAAGAGGATCTAAGCCTGCACAGGCAAAGCGGTGCGAGTCTGTTCGTCCATGCTTATAAACCCTATTGGTTTCATTGGGCAACACAGTTTGAGATGTCTTTTCATCTCAATGTCAGGTAAAAGTCCCACAAAATTGAAAGCAACGTCTCCAAAATGACCTATACAGTGCTGACAGGGACTTTCAACCTAAAATCAAACAAAACAAACAAAAAAACATCCTTTCACATACGAAAAACAACAACTCAGTTTTTAACATTTTCAGTGTAGCAAGCTGGAACTACTATTTTGTTTGTATCTACATAATTTTATTCAGTTATAACACAGTTGTTTTACAAACATGGCTTCTGCTTTGGACCCCAACGAAGTGTTATAACACTATTGTTGGGGTCCAAAGCAGAAAACGTGTTCGCTGAACCACTGTGTTATATGCAAACAAAAATGTATAGATTATATAGAAAAATGACCATTTATGGTCATTTTTCTATATAATCTACACATTTTTTTATCCATCTTGAAACTGTGTTATATCCTAAATCGTGTTATAATGAGGTTATGGTGTAGCTATCAAGAGGTTGTAGTGTAATGTCATGTAAATATGAGTAGCTATCCAACTTTAATGAGTTCTCACCCTCGCCTCTGGGTTAGCAGCATCTTCCAGCCTTCCTAGCTCTTCTTCTCCTAGGCAAAATAATGATTCTGAAAAAGAAACAAAAATATCACAATAACCAGCCATGTAATTACATGTATGTGGTGACAGGAGGCTAAGTTGTCTTCCACTCTAAAACACAGCCTTCTACTTCGGGGTCCTTGTGGGCCAGTCCTATGCAGGCTCAAGCAGATTTCTTTTAAAAATTTCTGACTCTCTTCTCATAGGGGATCTACTCTGAAAGGAAAGAATTTGCTCCTGAGGAGCAAATTCTTTCCTTTAAGAATAGACTGTGGACCCCTTTGTCAGCGCTGGGCTCGTGAAGTAGCCAAAGCTTCAACATGCCTCCAGGGATCATGACCATACTGTGCGGCTGAGCAAGCTTGTCTGTGTATGTTGGGAGAATTGTAGAAATTGCTGGGCCCTTGCTTTCTTATTTACTTTGTGTTTCGGCCTAATGCTCAAACGGCTTTCTTGGGACCCGGCAAATATTAATGCATGAAAACCTATGGGTGATTCCTGTAATAAAATTGAAGATTTTCTACTGAAAAGTAATCAATGCGCTTCTTATTCAATACATATTCCATTACTTAAATGGAAGTTGAAAAGCAGAAATAAGAACAAGAGGCCCATGGGCCACAATGCTCACCAGAGCTCAGGGGGCCACTGCCCACTGGCAGCAATGTATTTTAATTAACCATTGAAGCCCTGTGCCCTAGGATGCTACAGATAAAATTTGGACCCAATAAGCCTCTTTGGACCCAATGGCTTTGGATTCCATGTCGCTTGAATGTGTTGTTGCAGGACAACAGATGACAATTGACAATTTCCCATCTGTGGCAACAAATAGGCCAAAAAGAACATAAATAAAGGAACATTTCTATGAAAGTGTGACAAAATATCTTGAAAGGCATTAATGTCATTTTTCAATTTTCCCCATTATAGGACAATGGAAACTCATAACTTGGCATAGCAAACAAACCAAAGAGCCAAAGTTCATAAACCAGAGCTCATGTGGACACTGCCCAATGGCAGCCATGTAATATAACATGATATGATTTTATTATACAATTATAAAGTCTCCCAAACAAACCCCACACCGAAATGAGCACCCATGTGGACTGTATCTGAAATATTAGGTGTTTTATAAAGTAGAGAGATCGGGCCATGGACCCGATGGAGCCCTGGTTGGTGTCACTAAATGCGTCTTATCAAAAGGAACAAAGACATATGGTTTATCAGTGGGAATATGTATGGTTCATGAGATGTAAGGCCTTTTAAGCAATGGAGGGAATCGGGCATGGCAGATCCCAGAAAAGCCCAAGAGTGTTGTCAATGAATAAGTCTTATCATAAGGACCAAGAGTATATACGGTTAAATGGTGGGAATCTGAATGGTTTCTGAGATATGAGGCACTTTTATGAAGTGGCAGGGAGAGAAATGGCCCCTGCGGACCCCCAAAGACGGGGGTGACTGAATGTGTCTAATAACAATGATCAAGAATATATGTGATTATAGGATGGGGATTTGAATGGTTTATATATATGGCCTATTATGAAGTGGAGTCTTATCATAAGGAACAAGAATAAATATGGTTAAGGGGTGGGGTTCTGAACAGTTTCTGAGATATATAGATTTTAATGAAGTAAAGGGGTGGGGCATGGCCTGTGGTACCCCGGGGGGGACCTGCATGCTGGTGTCACTGATTGTGTCTTATCATAAGGAACAAGAATATATATGGTTTAGGGGTGGGGATCTGAACGGTTTCTGAGATATATGGATTTTAATGAAGTAAAGGGGTGGGGCATGGCCTGTGGCACCCCGAGGGGACCTGCATGCTGGTGTCACTGATTGCGTGTTATCATAAGGAACAAGAATATATATGTTTAGGGGTGGGGCTCTGAACAGTTTCTCAGATATATGGTCTTCTGTGAAGTCAAGGGGTGGAGCATGGCCCGGGCGTACACAGGGTGACCCTAAAGTTGGTGTCACTGAATGTGTCTTATCATAAGGAACAAGAATGTATATGGTTTAGGGGTGGGTATCTGTAAGGTTTCTGGAATATTTGGCCTTTTACGAAGAGGAGGGGGCTGGGCATGGTCCCGGAACATCCTAGGGGACCCCAAATTTGGTGTCACTGAATGCAACTTATCATAAGGAATGAGAATATATATGGTTTAGGGGTGGGGATCTCAATGGTTTCTGAGATAAATGGCATTTTATGAAGTGGAAGGGATGGGACATGGAAGGGGTGGGGCATGTCCCCGGCACATCCCTGGGGACCCACAGGTTGGTGTCACTTAATGCATCTTATCATAAGGAACAAGAATATTTATGGTTTAGGGGTTGAGATCTGAATGGTTTCTGAGATAAATGGCCTTTTATGAAGTGGAGGGGTCGGGGCATATCCCCGGCATATCCCGGGGGACCCCAAGGTTGGTGTCACTTAATGCATCTTATCATAAGGAACAAGAATATATATTGTTTAGTGGTGGGGATCTGTATGGTTTCTGAGATATACGGATTTTAATGAAGTAAAGGGGTGGGGCATGGCCCATGGCACCCTGGGTGGACCCGCATGCTGGTGTCACTGATTGCTTCTTATCTTAAGGAACAAGAATATATATGGTTTAGGGGTGGGGCTCCGAACAGTTTCTCAGATATATGGTCTTTTGTGAAGTTAAGGGGTGAAGCATGGCCCGGGAGCACCCTGGGTGACCCCTAGGTTGGTGTCACTGAATGTGTCTTATCATAAGGAACAAGAATATATATGGTTTAGGGCAGGGGATCTGTAAGGTTTCTGGAATATTTGGCCTTTTATGAAGTGGAGGGGGTTGGGCATGGTCCCGGCACATCCCGGGAACCCCCAGGTTGGTGTCACTTAATGCATCTTAGCATAAGGAACAAGAACATATATAGTTTAGGGGTGGGGATCTGTATGGTTTCTGAGATATATGACATTTTACGAAGTGGAGGGGGTGGGGCATGTCCCCGGCACATCCCGGGGGACCCCCAGGTTGGTGTCACTTAATGCATCTTAGCATAAGGAACAAGAATATATATAGTTTAGGGGTGGGGATCTGAATGGTTTCTGAGATAAATGGCATTTTATGAAATAGAGGGGGCAGGGCATGTCCCCGGCACATCCCGGGGGACCCCCAGGTTGGTGTCAGTGAATGCATCCTATCATAAGGAACAAGAATATATATTGTTTAGGGGTTGGGATCTGTAAGGTTTCTGAGATATAAGGCATTTCATGAAGTGGAGGGGGCGGGGCATGGCTCCGGCACAACCTAGGGGACCCCCAGGTTGACATAAAAGCATATGGCTGAGAGAAAATTACACAAGGAACATGTTTATGTAAGTTTTGTCAAAATATCTGCAATGACTTGGCAATAATTGCCACTTTTCAGTTTTCCCCAATATAAGTCAATGGAAACTCTAAGTTGCCATAGCAACAAAACTAAAAGGCCAAATTTCATAAACAAGAGGGCCCAGAGGGCCCTGGTTCGCTCACCTGATCCAAAGCATAACAAGTGGGCCCCGGGCAGGGTCAATTTTGGCCCCAGGGCTAAAATTTGAACAATCTTGGTAGAGGTCCACAAGATGAAGCTTCATATCGAATATGAAAGACCTGGGCTTTCTGGTTTCAGAGAAAAAGATTTTAAAGGTTTACCCTGCATATAGAAGTCTATGTAAAACAAGATTTTCCCTATATAAGTCTATGTTAAACCAAAGGGCCCCGGAGCGGGGGCATTTTTGGCCCCAGTGCTATAATTTGAACAATCTTGGTAGAGGTCCACTAGCTGAAGCTTCATAACAAATATCAAAGACCTAAGCCTTGTGTTTCAGAGAAGATGATTTTTAAAGATTTTCCCTTTTTAAGTCTATGTAAAACCAAAGGGCCACATGGCGGGGGCATTTTTGGTCTCAGGGCTATAATTTGAACAATCTTTATAGAGGTCCACTAGCTGAAGCGTCATAACAAATATCGAAGACCTAAGCCTTGTGGTTTCAGAGAAGAAGAGTTTTCAAGATTTTCCCTATATTAGTCTATGTAAAACCAAAGGGCCCCAGAGCGGGGGCATTTTTGGCCCCAGCACTATAATTTGAACAATCTTGGTAGAGGTCCACAAGATGAAGCTTCTAACCAAATATCAAAGACCTGGGCCTTGCAGTTTCACAGAAGAAGATTTTTCAAGATTTTCCCTATGTAAGCCTATGTAAAACAAAAGGGCCCCCTTGCTGGGGCATTTTTGGCCCCAGCACTATAATTTGAACAATCTTGGTAGGGGTCTACTAGATGAAGCTTCATACCAAATATCAAAGACCTGGGCCTTGAGGTTTCAGAGAAGAAGATTTTTCAAGATTTTCCCTATATAAGCCCATGTAAAACCAAAGGGCCCCCATACGGGGGGCATTTTTAGCTCCAGCACTATAATTTGAACAATCTTGGTAGGGGTCCACTAGATGAAGCTTCATACCAAATATCAAAGACCTGGGCCTTGCAGTTTCAGAGAAGAAGATTTTTTAAGATTTTCCCTATATAAGCCTATGTAAAACAAAAGGGCCCTGGTGCGGGGGCATTTTTGGCCCCAGCACTATAATTTGAACAATCTTGGTAGGGGTCCACTTGATGAAGCTTCATACCAAATATGAAAGACCTGGGCCTAGCGGTTTCAGAGAAGAAGATTTTTCAAGATTTTCCCTATATAAGCCCATGTAAAACCAAAGGGCTCCCGTGCGGGGGCATTTTTAGCTTCAGCACTATAATTTGAAAAAATCTTGGTAGGGGTCCACTAGATAAAGCTTCATACCTAATATCAAAGACCTGCGCCTTGCGGTTTCAGAGAAGAAGATTTTTAAAGATTTTCCCTATATAAGCCCATGTAAAACCAAAGGGCCCCCTTGCGGGGGCATTTTTGGCCCCAGCACTATAATTTGAACAATCTTGGTAGGGGTCCACTAGATGAAGCTTCATACCAAATATCAAAGACCTGGGCCTTGCGGTTTCAGAGAAGAAGATTTTTCAAGATTTTCCCTATATAAGCCCATGTAAAACCAAAGGGCCCCCTTGCGGGGGCATTTTTAGCTCCAGCACTATAATTTGAACAATCTTTGTAGGGGTCCACTAGATGAAGCTTCATACCAAATATCAAAGATCTGGGCCTTGCAGTTTCAGAGAAGAAGATTTTTAAAGATTTTCCCTATATAAGCCCATGTAAAACCAAAGGGCCCCCTTGCGGGGGCATTTTTGGCCCCAGCACTATAATTTGAACAATCTTGGTAGGGGTCCACTAGATGAAGCTTCATACCAAATATCAAAGACCTGGGCCTTGCGGTTTCAGAGAAGAAGATTTTTTAAGTTTTCGGTGAAAAATTCTATTTTTGGCTACTGTGACCTATATGTGCAACTGACCGGAACCATTTGAACAACTTTGAAAGGGGACCACCTAAGGATCATTCCTGTGAAGTTTGGTCAAAATCCGATCAGTGGTTTAGGAGGAGATGTCGTTTGAAGAAAAGTTTACGGATGCACGGACGCACGCACGGACGCACGACGGACAAAAAGTGATCCCAAAAGCTCACCTTGTCACTATGTGACAGGTGAGCTAAAAACACAAAACCTGTGACGGCAAATATGGTGAATATTTTCATAAAGTCTCAGCCTCCTAGAGCATATGGTTTCTGAGGAAATGATTTTTAAAGTATTTTTTGTCTATCTTTTGCATTTTGGTTTCCATGGTAACCAATAAAAATGAGCAGAATGCCTAAAATCATACGGCAGATAGTAGATTACCTATGGAACATTTGTATGAAAGTTTTGTCAAAATATCTGCAGAGGCTTGGCATTAAATGCCATTTTTCTATTTTCCCCATTATAAGTCTATGGAAACTCTAAGTTGCCATAGCAACCAAACTAATGAGCCGATTTTCATAAAAAACACAAACTTTCAATCCCCATGCCCAAGGATGCTACAGATGAAATTTGGGCTGAATCGGCTCAGTGGCTTCAGAGGAGATATCGTTTGAAAATGTTGACGAAGACGACGCAGACGACGACGGACAACTGCCTATCCTATAAGCTCCCCCGGAGCCTTCGGCTCTGGTGAGCTAAAAACAATGTACACAACAAAATCCTAAACAATTTGTTAAGCCCAATGTGACTGTGAACAATGCTTGATGTCAGTTTTCTAACCATTGCCTGCAGTGAAAACAATAAAATATCATAAACTCTTAAGCATTTTCAAAATTTAAGTTAAGAGTGGATTTTCTTTCTTATACAGCCATTACGATGACACACCTGTGTGACATACACCTGTGGACACAAATCCGTTCAAACTTTGATGAGCTTAATTTCATTTTGATCTGATGTTTCATTCAATGTTTCCTTACAACCTGTCAGTCAACTGCAAGACAGGAATAAATTCAAAACACAAAGTGTTGTATATTTCATTGTAGACACTGCACTGTCCAATCTGAATAAATCTCAAATGTCAATCAGATCTAAAAATGAGGAAAAAAGTGTTTGCCACAATAAGACCAATGTATATTGCTTGATCCAGTTTTAGACTACTTTGATGAATGACATTTGCTTGTCAAACTAACTTGATACAAAGAGATTTATTGAAAGGTACTTCATCGGAGTTTGAACGCTTTTGTGTCCACAGGCGTAGTGCATTCTTTCATTTTCTCCAAAATGACTACTTTTCCGACCAAAAAGGTGATATTTATGTTATTTATACTCCGAGCATACGGTGTCTTTGCTCTTTAGAATCGCCTCATTGTGGCAGTTCTAACAAGTACCCACAACCTATGTCTTGGATCAATGTGAAAATGATTTAACCCTTTACCACTCAGGGATTTTGTGAATTTCGCTGATTTTCACAGTGTTGTACCAGACAGCAACTTCAACTAGCCATTGTTTCATAATGGATGGTCTGTTTTACACCAAACTCGATATGAATGTTCATTGGCCAGTAGCCTTTCAAATGCAACCTTTCATGACTTGATTATTGTTGTCATGGTAAAGAGGGGGCATCTCAAAGTTGGCAAAAAGTGTGTTTTCACATGAATTTTTGACCACATTTTAATCTTCACACAGCTGTCAAGGCAACAATTAAGGTGTTCGGCACTGGCCATTTTCACTGTTTGCAGCATGTTTTATCAGCATCAATTTTCAGACATTTTTGACCCCAGACACCCTCAGATATAAATTTTAGCGGCCGGTGGGGCCATACACCCAAAATTTCTCGGGATGTGAGGATCGCCCCCCCTTCAATCCCCCCAGAATATTTTAAGTGGGGAGGGGCGCGAAAAAACAGGTCACTTTTTTGCCAAACAAATCCTAAAGCAAACATAACTATCCAGGGGTAGAAATGCAGATTTTAGGTGCTTCTTGGGCTTAAAATGGGGGGGGGGGTGCAGACACGTAAAAACACGTATCTGAGGGGTAAAGGGTTAATCATTCCTTTGACGATCAGCTACATCTAACAGTAGATGTATACATAATAAAAACTGACTAGTCTACTATCTCGTGAATGGTTATGTTTTGGCGCCAAATAGCAGACGCTTGGCGGGAAAAGTCGAACGCTTTAATTTGTGTAAACACATCTGTATGCTGTTGTTGGTTATTGACACAGAGCTTCCGGGGATAAGTCGGGAGTAATGCAAAGCGCTGTTTTCTATCCACCTCTATCCACAACCGTTTAGCTAACGAGACAATATTTTTACGGGTTCCAAACAATTTTTTTATGAAAGAGATATGCCCCATTTAAATAAAACGACATTAAACATGTGTGGGGTTGCTGGGGTCGGATGACGTCATTTACCGATCGCATGCAGAAAAATGGTAGCGGTGATATGGATGGCAGAAAACTTTGATGTTCGCATTGAACTTGCATGTAGGGCGGGTGTAAAAGTTTGGGCTCGTTTTGGATGGAAGGGTCCTCGTCTTGTGGTTGGATCATTAAATTGTAAACTAAACTGCATTTTATTAATCTCTTATATCGCTGCCCTGACAGTTCTGATCTTTTGAGTTTATCGGCTGCAGCTCGTGCTAATCATGTGTGTCAAGCTAAATGAGTTTATATAACCGTATCTTAAACTGCTAATCCACAAGTCAGCAATTAACATGAACTAGAAATGTGTCCAGACGACACAGATGCCCCCGCCAAGGGCCCCGCCTCACCCGAAAATCCATCTTGCAACAAAATTTTCTAAGTGTGTGACCTTGTCATCATGAACATTTGTGAGAAGTTATATTGAAATTGGTGAAAAAATGTAAGTGCTAGAGCAATGACAAAGTTTTTCTAAAAATAGCCACAGTGACCTTGACCTCGAAAGTTGAAATCGCTCGAGATATTGTCATAAGGAACATTTGTGTGAAGTTATATTGAAATCGGTGAAGAAATGTAAGCGCTAGAGCGATGACAAAGTTTTTCTAAAAATAGCCACAGTGACATTGACCTTGCAGGGCTCAAGCTAGAGGGCGACTCGGGCGAAGAAGTCGCCTTGTTGGGGCTCACTTCGCCGACTTTGGCGATGAAAGCGAAAAAAACTTCGCCCTGAATTTCGCCCGTTTTTTTTGTGTCTTCCTTGTGAACAGTAACGGTAAACTGACAAGGTGACGATAATCCTTCGATCCACTAGTGTCAGAAATCTCAGTAATTACACTGAACAAAGCTAACTGTTTATTCTGCACTTCGTCCCAGTTGCAGTTTGGTACTGTTATGTAATTTAATTCTAACCGTTAGCTCATGCAGCTCGAGCCACTTGCAACACGCTTGTACTGTCATAAATCTATCTCGGTTGATTGCACAAAGTTGTTATTGCATTAAGAGCCAATTAATATTACACAAGATTATGCAACTAAAACAGGTATATTTTTACCGTTAGCTCGTGCCAAAGTCCGGGTGCGGACGTACTTTGTTAAGTACTGTTGTATACAGTAATAAGATTAATCTGACCGGTAACATTGACACTGCATTAGGATTTAATAAATTTTAAATATAGATGGTTTATTTGCCATTGATTTGTTTGTACATTACTTTTGCATCCATCAATCGTTTTCATTTTTTTATGGACAACAACAAAAGCAGGAAGCAATTTTTTATTTTGTAAGTGAAAATAATTATTACTTGCCGGTAAATATTCAGTTCAGAGCTCTCGGAAACGCAGGATTCTGCGTATTTTACGCCAACTTTTGCCGTTGTACGCGTAAAATTCACAACCGGCGATTCTTGTGTACGCATGTTTTTATTGCGACACGCGTCCAAAATTACAGAAGCGGTAAATTCAGAAGCTAATTTAGGCCGCTTATGCAATACCAATAAAAGATCAAATGCGGCGCCGCTTTTTATGTTGAAAGCGCACGTGCCACAAATCAGTAGGCGTGACTTATATTGACAGGTACTTTCGCACCTGTCAGTGGGAGAGACGATATTGGAAAGTGGTCGGTTTGAAATGATTGTACCTGTTTAATCTCGCCGCGCTAATCCCCGTGTTATTACGGATTACAATTAAATAGTTTACTAATTGATGTAAGCTCATATCATCAACGGATTAGCATGAGTCGGTAAAATATCACGTTTAGTTAAACCAGGGTTACGGCGAAGACGTTATAATTGACGAATTACCAATGTCATGTATTTTCGCGACTACACGATCGTACTTTTTATCGCTCGGTCAAAGTGTGTTTCGACGTTTACTGGTGACAAAAATGTATGTAATTCTTCAAAATACAATCATTTTTAACAATTACAGGAAGTCAGACGTGGTTAGGAACTTAGGATGCTTCCCCTATGTATTTGTTTACACCAATTAAAAATAATTGAGCTACTGTCAGGTACATATACGTACGAATTTGAAAGCACAAATATAGCTAAATAGAATGCTGCTTTTCTGATCTGGGTTTACATTATATCTGCTGTTATCCTAATACAACCTTATTTTTATGTGGCATTATTTGACTAGAAGTGTGAGAATAAATCTGAGCAACTGCATTGGGGGTGGAGGGGGGGGGGGGGGGGGGTAGACACATCAGTGAAATATTTCTAACTAGTACCCACACTCTACATGTTTGGAACGAAGTTATTAAATGCATTTATCAGAAAAAAAGAGTTTGGGAACCATGAAAGTATAGTTTTTCATATGGACGTGTAGCCTGATAATAAGAAGTTTTTATCTATGTTCTATGCGCGATCAAGATCAGAACTCCAACTTTTTTATGTGGGAATCCAACTTTTTATCTGTGAATCCTACTTTTTACCAGGAAGGATTCCTGGAATCCTGTTTTCAAAATTCTAGTGAGAGCTCTGCAGTTACTCAGTAATTATCCAAATTCATAAAAAGTAACAACTGATTTTCATCTAGCGAGGTTGTTCCCCCTTGTTTCAAATACAATTGTGACAGGTACTTAGTGAACTGATCTATTACATAGAAACCTCTTTACTTTATTACACCTTTCATTATAACATGGTTGGCTATAACAAAAGTTACAGCTTGCCCAAATACAGTAAAATTACTATATTAAGACCACCTTTGGGACAGTTCAAAAGTGGTCTTTAAGACCACTTTTGAACAGTCCCAAAAGTGGTCTCTGATCAGGGGTCACTGTGTGCAGAAAACAGAAAGAATAACTGCAGCCAACCAAATAAGCTTTTTAAAGCAGAATTAGTCTTCATTTCAGGTGGTCTCAATAGTGGAATTGATTGATACCCCTATAAAATACACTCTCCAAATAGGGATTCATTGGGCGACAGGGCTTGAGATGTCATTTCATCTCAATGTTGGGTAAAAGTCCCACAAAATTGGAAGCAACATCTCCAAAATGACCTTTACAGTGTTGATGGGGATGTTAAACCTCAAATCAAACAAACAAATCTCCAAATAGGGGTTTACAGGAGAACTCATTACATTGTTGTTGTTCGGCGTTAAGCCGCACCCACTTCTCCCTAGACCCAGCAAACTTCTCCCTATTTTCCCAGGAGGGAGAAGTCACTTCTCCCAAATTTTTTGGGCTAGCTTGGGCCCTGCCTTGAAAGTCTAAATGGCTCGAGATATTGTCATAAGGAACATTTGTGTGAAGTGATATTGAAATCGGTGAAGAAATGTAAGCGCTAGAGCGATGACAAAGTTTTTCTAAAAATAGCCACAGTGACCTTGACCTTGAAAGTGGAACTCGCTAGAGATATTGTCATAAGGAACATTTGTGTGAAGTTATATTGAAATCTGTGAAGAAATGTAAGCGCTAGAGCGATGACAAAGTTTTTCTAAAAATAGCCACAGTGACCTTGAGGCCATGACCTTGAAAGTTGAAACTGCTCGAGCTATTTTTATAAGGAATATTTGTGTGAAGTTATATTGAAATTGGTGAAGAAATGTAGGCGCTAGAGCGATGACAAAGTTTTTCTAAAAATAGCCACAGTGACCTTGAGGTCATTACCTTGAAAGTCAAACTCGCTCGAGACAATGTCATAAGGAACATTTGTGTGAAGTTATATTGAAATCAGTGGAGAAATATAGACGCAAGAGCTATGTTGTGCGAGGGGATAATTGAAATTTTTTAAGTCTGTGACCTTGACCTTGAGCTCATTGGCATGGGTGGGGGTATCGCTCGGCTGAATAAAATGGACAGAGATCTAATATCATACCAAATATCAACTCAATCCATCGCACGATTTGGAAAATATCAACTCTTAAAATATCTAATTAAAAATTTCTAAGTCTGTGACCTTGACCTTGAAGCCATAGGCATGAGTGGGGGTATTGCCAAATAAACATTTGGACCTGTATCTATCATCATAGCATACATCAGCCAAATCCATGATATAGTTTGGAAAATTTGAGCTCTTTAAAATCTTTCACATTAAAATTGTCTAAGTCTGTGACCTTGACCTTGAGGTCATAGGCATGGGTGGGGGTATTGCTGAATAAAACATTGTACCTATATCTATCATCATATGAACCAAAACCATCATAAAAGTTCAGGTTCTACCAGGTACAAATACCTTAACTGGAGTCTTGAACATGGAAAATTTCTAAGTCCATGACCTTGACCTTGAGGTCATGGGCATGGGTGGGGGTATCCCTGAATAAAACTTTGGACCTATATCTATAATCATACCAAATATGAACCAATTCCATCAAATGGTTTGGAAAATATGAGTTCTAAAATGTTCAAATCTACCTGTTACAAAAACCTTAACCTGAGTCTTTAACATTGAAAATTTCTAAGTCTGTGACCTTGACCTTGAGGTCACAGGCATGGGTGGGGGTATTGCTCAATAAAACTTTGGACCTATATCTATCATCATACCAAAGATGAACCAGTTCCATCAAATGGTTAGGAAAATATGAGTTCTAAAAGTTCAGGCTCTACCTGTTACAAAAACTTTAACCTGAGGTTACAGGATCACGTACGTACGTACGTACGTACACACACACGTACAGACGGACGTACACATGTACGCACGTACGGAAAACCGAAAAACTATATGCCCCCGGCATCATATGATGCGGGGGCATAAAAAGTACCGGTATAGACTGTGACAACTACAGTATTTTCTACAATATTACCGCAGGGAGGGAAATAAATAGAAGTGAAGGCAATGATCAGGACTCAATACAATTAACCCACAGCTACCATCAGAGACACCAAAGGGAAACACAAACATGAAATAACTAGACCCTAATGGAAAGATGTATTGCTTGAAACTTGATAGAAACTTTGGGTTATATTTATAAATGTTGGTCATCATAATCGTCACCATTATGCCCCGGCACCCACTTTGAGTTCCAAAATCCTAGGCAAGTAGGAATTTGAGCTGGGCAAGTGCAAAAATAGTGGAAAACTTTTTGGATTTGTCAGGCCCTGTCTGACCATTACTCGCAGGTGTACATTACATACACAACATGTTTGCAGGATGAAAGCCTACACAATTATCAAGTAATTACGGTTGGGGGTCGGGTACAAAAGCCAAGGCCGCGCCGGGCCGAGCCGCCGAGCAAAAAAATGCTGATCCAGAAATTTTATATTTCGTCTCTTGGCACAATGAAGCTATATATTGTAGCCAGTTTGGTATAAAATTATTATGAATAACATATTTGATAACTGCACAAAGGTTCATCTCTCTACATTATTTTATTTTCTTGTAATAATTTTTCCGAAATCGAGGGGGTATAAAAGCCAAGGCCGGGAAAAATGGAAATATTTCTTAATTTCTTATGATTTTATTGGTTAAAGAAATTCTTTTTGTCCTGATGTTATTTAAATTTGATAATTTTTATCATGTGTACATAGAAAATATAATAAACATATCAAAATCACCTTAAACGCTCTTATTTCTTGTTTTCTAATCGTTTCTATTTTTAGATTAACTTTACTAAAGGAAACGACCCAAATGTACCGAAAAAGTAAAAAAGTATTGTTACTGCTAGCTGGAATTAAACAAATATAAAAATTGATTGTTATATCTGCTAACATGTATGTGTCTATTAAAATGATAAAGAAAAAATCGTTATTTTTTATTTTTCTTTAATTCCAGCTAGCAGTAAACAAAACTTTCTTCCCTTTCGGTCCTTTTCCGTCGTTTTCTTTAATTAAGTCAATCTAAAAAATAGAAACAATTAAAAAGTAAGAAAATTGATAATTTAAGGTAGTCTTATATGTTTGCTATATTTTTCTATGGAAAAGTGATGACAATAATCAAATTCAAATATTTTCAGGACAAAAAAGAAGAACTTTAACAACTGTAGATTTGCAAGAAATTAAGAAATATTATCATTTTCCCCGGCCCTGGCTTTTATACCCCTCGATTTCAGAAAAGAGGTTATTTTAAGAAAATGAAACAATGTAGAGAGATAAACCTTCGTGTAGTTATCAAATATGTTATTTTTGAAGAAAAAGTGGGGATATTGTAATTGTCTCCATTGTCCGTATGTACGTCCATCTTACCGGACAACTCCTCCCAAATTTTTACAGCTAGAAACTTGAAACTTTGGGAACTGATAGGCCTTTGGTCTGAGGAGTGCATGACACTTTCGGAATTTTGATCCTACCCCTAGGGGCCAGGCCAGGGGGTGGGGTGCCCCGGGGGTAAAAAATCAAAGTTTTCAGAACCTGGTCGTGCGACATATCAAATCGAACGGCATAATGAGTAGAATACATAACAATCAAAATTTGACCCCTAGGATAAGGTTTGAGGTCACCAGAGGTCAAAAACTTGGATTTTCACCACCATAACCCCCTTTTTAAAGATTACTGGATAACTCCTCCTACGCCGTTTCAGATAGAAACATGAAATTTTGGGAACTGATAGGTCTTTGGTCTGAGGAGTGCATGACACTTTCGGAATTTTGATCCTACCCCTAGGGGCTAGGCCAGGGGGTGGGGTGCCCCGGGGGTAAAAAAATATGAGTTTTCAGAACCTGGTCGTGTGACATATCAAATCGAACGGCATAATGAGTAGAATATATAACAATCAAAATTTGACCCCTAGGATCAGGTTTGAGGTCACCAGAGGTCAAAAACTTGGATTTTCACCCCGATAACCCCCCTTTTAAAGATTACTGGATAACTCCTCCTACGCCGTTTCAGATAGAAACATGAAATTTTGGGAACTGATAGGTCTTTGGTCTGAGGAGTGCATGACACTTTCGTTATTTTGATCCTACCCCTAAGGGCCAGGCCAGGGGGTGGGGTGCCCTGGGGGTAAAAAAATATGAGTTTTCAGAACCTGGTCGTGTGACATATCAAATCGAACGGCATAATGAGTAGAATACATAACAATCAAAATTTGACCCCTAGGGTCATGTTTGAGGTCACCAGAGATCAAAAACTTGGATTTTCAACCCCATAACCCCCTTTTTTTAACGATTACCGGGTAACTCCTCCTACGCTGTTCCAGATAGAAACATGAAACTTTGGGAACTGATAGGTCTTTGGTCTAAGGAGTGCATGACACTTTCGGAATTTTGATCCTACACCTAGGGACCAGGCCAGGGGGTGGGGTGCCCCGGGGTAAAAAATCAAAGTTTTCAGAACCTGGTCGTGTGATATATCAAATCTAACGGCATAATGAGTAGAATACATAACAATCAAAATTTGACCCCTAGGGTCAGGTTTGAGGTCACCAGAGGTCAAAAACTTGGATTTTCACCCCCATTTTAACGATTACCGAATAACTCCTCCTACGCCATTTCAGATAGAAACATGAAACTTTGGGAACTGTTAGGTCTTTGGTCTGAGGAGTGCATGACACTTTCGGAATTTTGATCTTAAGATTGGGTGGGAGTTGCAATTGAGAACTTGTATAGTGGCGTATCTTTAAAAAAGCGTGGGGATATGCGATGGCGTGCCATAGACTGCGCGATTCTAGTTTATAATAATTTGATACCCAAGGGACCTAGATATATATCTCAATTATAACAAGAAACGAAATATAAAATCAGATCGGCATTTTTGGCTCAGCCCGGTGCAGCTTTGGCTTTTATACCCGACCACGGTTAGGGTCGTTAACTTGCACAGGGCATGACTCTCCGTGCACAGGTGCCTCCAGTTAACGTCCCGATCTGAAGGACGGTGCATTTTATGACATTCATTCTGGCACATGATGCCAATAGTGCGTGTTCGGACACCGAAATTTTATCACCGCTACTGGGGATCGAACCCGGATCCTCAGAGGCAAGTGCACTAACCACTGAGCAATCATGCTCCACTAGCCTAGGATTGAACCCGGGAACTTCCTAGACTCATAAGGTTTGCTTGTACCAGTACCATTTGACATACTTTACCTCTAAACTCAGGTGTATACACCAAGGTTTGTATCAGAGAATTCAGATAACAAGTAGCACCCTGATTATTGATGCCAGCAAGGCCGCAAGCGGCTCTGGTTCGAGGTGGAGGTTCGGGTCCTTTCTCTCTGCCGTAATTGGCGTCCTTTCCCTCTATGTCGCCTTCTTCGAAGAGAGAGCCCAACATATTACTTTATAAAAAGGTTATTCTTCATAGAACTCATTAAAATTTGGTGTATGACAAAATCTGGAAATTCGCTGATTGCAAAACAAAATCGAAAGTAAGGGGCGTTCGTTTACCTATTCTTTGCATTAGCCGGAATTCGGTGTCACGGTAAACCGAAAGTGTTTGGATGGGCGGTGTGAGGTATTTGTATCGATTCCTGGTCGATTCCTAGTCGTTGTTGTTTTCCAGTTTCCCCGTGTCGCGGGTCGTCAGCTGGTGGGGTCTCAGGGAACGAATCCATGCTGGCACTACACCGTAGCCGTTCGGTGGTACCCCTATTCCCCGTTGCCGGTGAACAGGGAGATCATCGCTCGGCTCCAGCCCCGTACGTCCGTGTTTGTCGTCTCACGTCTCAGGTGTCTCCGAGCCCACGGGCATCCCCTTGCCCTGTAGCCATTCGCCGAGCTCCATCCTGAGGGGTTTGTGAAACGGTGCCGTGACCTTTCCAGGTCTCGGTGGGGCTTATATTTTGTCTTCCAGTTTGCTTCAGGAGTGCATGTGTCCTGTCGCTAAAAGGCATCATTATTTGTTGGAGTTTCTGGGCTAGGCGTGCTTCATTTTTCAAGGGCTGTGGATGTGTTGCACAGTTCCAATGTGAGCCTTTGTTTTGGTGCAACATAGATTAGTTGTAATAGTTTGGAACTCCATTCTAAAGGTTTGGCTACGTGATTGCACTGCGTTTAAGTTATAGCAGTGCTGTACCTTGGGGTTTTGCGGTTTGTCGCAAAGGGGTGTGGGTTGTTTTGTGTAACAGGGTAGGCTCCGAGTTTGAACTTATCATTAAGGGGATCGTGTAGCAGTTAATTTTGTTTGAAAGTTTCATTGCGATTTGGAAGACGTTTCTAAAGACTGCTATACGCGTCTCCATGTAACGTGTTATGCACCTTATATCCAATCAGGAGATTCGAGATATAACGTTTTTAGCCATTTTGTGGTGCTTATTTGCACCACAAAATTGTAGAGTCCATCCATTTCTTTCTTCTAGCTTATAGCTTCAGCCGCATATGCACCGTCACGCCAGCACCCTGTCTATGGATGTCGTCTACGCTTTTTGAATCAATTTTGATATTGGTATTTTTTTTTCTTTGATTTTTGCATGTTTTTGTAACGTATGTACATTTTTACATTATTTGGTCTGTACCCCCAGCTTATTGAGTATATATGCGGGCGTATGTGCTCGCCCCGCCACGGACCCGTCTTGTTTGTTTTTCTTGTGCTTTAAAGATGGTGTTGTCCGTTTTGGGGCAAGCCCACCCGCTCACAGTTGCTGGGAAGGATAGCTTTTGTACCTGTAAGATTGTGGTTGTAGATTATATTTTGTGATTTTTTTTCGTTTGTTCTCTATTTACAAATTCTCAATCCCCCGTTAGTCGTGTCAAAGGGATGCCCCCGATCGGCAAGGCCGATCATGATATAGTTTATATTGAGTATGACATAAAAGCAAAGCGAATCCGACAGGTCCCGCGTAAAATATATTTATATAAGCGTGCGGATATGGATGGTCTGCGAGACCATATGGCGCGATTTAAGGATTCCTTCCGTTCCTCTGACCTCTCTCGCATGTCAGTAAATGACTTGTGGGTCAGTTTTAAGACCGAACTTACGACGGCCATGGAAAGGTACATACCAATAAAAATGACCAAAACAAAGCATAGTGTACCATGGATCGATAACACGATCAAACACCTAATCAGAAGGCGAGACAGAATGTACTTTCGTGCTCGTAAGTCTAGCAATCCCGACGTGAAGAACCATTACAAAAGGTTCAGAGCACATGTACAAAAGGTAATTAGAGATGCATATTGGAAGCATGTTTCCAGCATCTTTACCTTTGATGATGAAAATATTGATCTCGAGGGCCCCCAGAAGAATGGAAAAGTTAAGAAATTTTGGTCATTTGTAAAGTCCCTAAAAAAAGAATCATTTGGGATCACTTCACATGGAATTTTGAAAACTGAATCGCGCGACAAGGCAAATATATGTAATAAGCAGTTTCAATCGGCGTTCACACGTGAAGCTGACGGTGAGCTACCATCAAAAGGTCCAAGTCCGTTCCCCTCTATGGGGGACATAACAATTGACCCCAAAGGGGTCGCAAAACTGTTGGACAAGCTCAACATACATAAGGCATCTGGGCCTGACGGTCTGCATGCCAGGGTGCTTAAGGAATGTAGTGCTGAAATATCTCCCCTGCTGGCCTTTATTTTCAATGAATCACTTGCTCGGGGCACTGTACCAGATGACTGGCGACAAGCAAACGTAACCCCGGTCTTTAAGAAAGGAGAAAAATATGATGCTGCGAATTACAGACCGGTGTCGCTCACATGCATCTGTTGCAAAATAAAAATCAAAAAAAAAAAAAAACCCTGGAGCATATATTAGTTAGCAACATTAACAAGCACCTAGCCTCTGAAAGCATTCTTGCTGACTGTCAACATGGTTTCCGAAGTCGAAGGTCTTGTGAAACTCAATTAGTTCAGTTCTACCATGACATAGTGAGCAATCTGGATGGGGCCATTAATCGTGGCCACAAACAGACTGACCTGATTATCATGGATTTTGCCAAGGCCTTCGACAAGGTACCTCACAGGAGGCTATTGTACAAACTGGATCATTATGGGATTAGAGGATCCACACTTAAGTGGGTTAGCTCATGGTTATCTGGACGCACACAACAAGTTGTACTTGACGGCCCAGCGTCGGATCCAGTCCCTGTTTTGCCTGGTGTCCCTCAAGGTTCGGTACTTGGACCGGTCCTTTTCTTGATATTTATTAATGATAATATCAGGTCATCTGTTCGGTTGTTTGCTGATGATTGTGTTTTGTATAGGAATATATATACTACTTCTGACTGTCTTATTTTACAAGATGACCTGGATAGCCTAGCATGTTGGGAGGCCGATTGGCAAATGAAGTTCAATGTGGCCAAATGTCATTCAATGAGGGTGTCACGGCACCCTCCAGACAAGTAGATTAAATTCAACTACTCATTACATCAGCATACTTTGGAACATGTCCAATCCGCAAAATATCTTGGTATCACCATTACTGATAATCTTGATTGGGGTCAACATATTTCTCAGATTACCTTTAAAGCAACTAGGACATTAGGGTTTCTTAGACCTAATTTGGCTTTTGCACCTAGGCAGACAAAGGATGTTGCATACAAAACCTTGGTTAGACCTCAATTAGAGTATGCATCACCTGTTTGGCATCCCCGTGTTAAAACTCAGGTTCAACAGGTTGAGAAGGTTCAGAGGACGGCTGCCCGATGGACCTGCAGGCGATGGCGGAACAGAAGTAGTGTTGGTGAAATGCTCGATGAGCTGGAGTGGCCATCATTGGAGGCCCGTCGCGAGCAGTCCTCTTTAACCTTCTTTTATAAGATACACTCTGACACAGTGTCTCTTAATAAAGATAAATACTTGACACCTGTGACTACTTCAACTCAAACAAGGGCATCAAAACTAAACAGCAGTCAATATCGTAGGTACCAGGCCTACAGCGATGCCCTGAAGAATTCTTTCTTTCCTAGAACTTTTCCTCATGGAATAGTCTTCCCTCCTCTGTGGTAAATGCCAAAACTGCAGAGGAGTTCAAAGCCCGCATGGTGTAGATTGGGATACAGAGGTGTACGTTTTAGTACACCTCTGAAAGCAGATTGTAAATAGTTTTAAGAACTCATCCAGTGGGTGTGTTTTTTTTTTTTTTGTTTGCTAAATTCTAAATTTAGCGCACTACCCAACTGAGGTAATGGCCAAGTATGACCGACTCAGTATATGAAGATAGATAGTACAGACAGCATATAACATAGTGTCGGCCTCCGCCACCTCGAGCCCAACTTTGTATCTGTTTTAGTTAGTGGGTGACTCCTATCGCGGAGGATGTGAATAAATAGGTCAGTCCCCTTTTCTGCCATTTGCTGCAAGTAATGAAAAAGTGGTGCCCTCCTCGACGCAGGATGCCGTATTCTGTGGGACCGTAAGTGGGTCAATTTGAGACGCCATGTTTGCATATCATTATCGCATCCTACGGGAAGGAAGGCACCATAGGAGGAATGTGTATTCCTACCTAGCCATTTTGGGGCCCGAGACAACGTGTCCCGATCTCGTTAGCAACGTAGTTAGTACAAATTGTTATAATCATGTAGGTCGCATACAAGCGTCCGCCTGCGCACGTGCGCAGTCGAGCGCTCCCATGCGATCTTGTTTTTAATGTTTCATATTTACAGTTAAAATGTTTGAATTCACTTTTTGAAAGAAAACTTCTTCTTCCTCTTCTATCCCCAGGTTTTTTTAATCTCTCTTTTTCTATACTATCCTCTCTACGGTATTCCTACCCTACAACTATCGCTATATCTACATATTTGTACATTGCGTGGGTGGTTGTATGCTGTTTAGTTTTGTGTGGTTGGTTGTGTGTTGATGCCTTCCTTCAGGGTCGCGCTAAGTCCTGCTCTAGTTAGTTAGTTAATTGCCCTTATCTGTATAAATATGTGGTCGTCTTGACCGTCCGTTTTTATTACGGTCACGGCGCAATTTGCTGTATTGGGGTTTTCTATATTAAACGACAAGAGCAGTACGTAGGGCTGTATGATGTACCAGGCGAGGTGCGTTTTATCGGCCGTGGTGGTATGCGCGTGACGAGATATGATGCGGACTTCTGGGCAAGTTGTGGGACAGAATGATGGCGTGGAAACCTGACGTTGTGCTTCTCCACATAAGCGGGAACGATATCAGTTATGATCAGCAGGGGCATATCGGACAGATGATCATATACCTTACTGGGTCTCTGGAGGCGGCGGGCATTACTGGCCTTGTTGGTGAGGTATTGCCTCGAGAGTCGTTTCGAAGCAATATCGATCCTTCTGGGTTTGAAGCGTTCCGGCGTCAGATTAATCAGTTTCTGCGCCGGCGTCTCAAGCGGCGTTTCATTTTTTTCCGAGTGCAAATTTGGGACAGCGATGGCCGCCTCCACAGGCACTATGACAGGGACCGTGTTCATCTGTCCAGGGAGGGCCAGAAGAGGTACCATGTGTGCTTAAAGAGGGATTTTTTTCTTTGCGATTTCCCTGCTAGTCAGGTGTTTATAAAAGGGTCCTTTTGAGGGCCCCCAGATCATTCCGTTTGGGTAACCTTAAAATGTACATCCTTTATCCGAAAGCGAAAGTTGCGAAAAAATGTTTCTTATTTCTGTCCCGCTTATCTATATGCGTTCCTGAAGGAAAAGCGTTTGTTTGCTAGTGTGCTGTTGCTCCGTTCTCCTTTGGGTTGTGTGGCTCCCGATCAGGCAGGATTTTGATGCAACGCTCCTAAGTGCAAAGTCCAAGGACCGCAACCAGAGCGTCACATCTCGTCCTAACCTCCCGTTCACCTCACCCCCTCAGGAGGGGCCGGGCGATGGATTTCTCTTGTGGTGGATCCATGCCCAGTCCTGGCGTGCGCTCGTGTGGTCCTCTTTCGGGCTGTGTGGCTGCTGATCAGCTAGGATTTTGGTGTAGCGCTCATAAGTGCAAAGCCATGGGCCACAACCACAACGCTACTCCTCGTCCTAACCTCTCATTGCCACACCCCCTCGGGAGGGTGTGTCGGGGCTATGGATTTTCCTTATGGTGGGCCCATGCCCCGTTCTGTCAAGGTCTTCTCACAGTGATCCAGGGATCGCTGTCACCGGCAGGCACCCCTAAGTGCAAAGCTAAGCCGCAACCACAGTGCCTATCGTTGACTTTGTTCCCCTTTTCGCCGTGAGATGGCTTTGTTGACATGTCTCTGTCTTTCCTCACTTTGGATGTGGCAAGCAGTACGGTGCGAATCTTATTTCACGTTGCACGGGTTTATTTGGTTCCTATAATATGTCCCTTTTATTTGTGTTTTCCTGGTCATTGCCTCACTTCTATTTAACCCTAATTTCACTGGTGTGGTTTGGTGTGGTTTGGGGTAATTCGATGGACCGGCGGTCTACATCAGAATCAGAATATTGTTACTGGTGACACGTCAAATGACATTTATACACCATCATTCGACACATGTGTCGTTCCATAAAAACACCATCCCAGAACAATACCAAAACCAAATAAAATACAGCAAAGAAATTTAATATGTGCCATTAGCGTCTTTTAAGGATGGGATTGTTTTAATGTTATGGTCTATATATAATAATATTGTCATTGGAGATATCACCAGTAATGATTCTGATTCTGAAGATACATATGGATACCCATAAGCAATATTTTATATGAGAAGTAACAAAAACCATCTTCTAAATCTCCCTATTAACTAGAGTTATGCTATACAGTGTGTACAAACTAAGTAAATTGTTAGGAGCCAAGCGTACGATCCAAGCATAGCAGAAAGAAAAAGCAAACAAGCATTTTAGAAAAAATAATAAAATTTATTTACAAACTATTTTAACATATTGTTATTACTTCAATGAAGTATGAAAGAAACAAATACTTAACTCTGTTATTAAATATCCTTGAAATTATTTTTTCTGATCTCACTTAAGTCCTAAATGAATAATAATCCTCAACTAATCCAACACAGAGTTAGAATGTATTTTTATTAAGACACCCGAGCTGAAACTAAAGGTAAATTTTCTCTCTTTTTTATAAAGTAATGGAAATTTCTAGAATGTTTCAGAAATAAATGAGCTCATACGCTAAAAATAATACGATCTGGAATCTTCTAGGTACACATGTACTTTTTTAACCCCCTCGTCTTGTAAACATAATGTTTACCAACTACAATTAATTTGTAACTCATTTTCTAGATTCTTCTTTTCAATATGAAGTAAACAAAATATTACATTGCCAGTGAAATACCCGTTTCAAGGCGGTTATTCTGTCGCGTATTATTTTTGTTGCAGTTCGTCTATTCGATTACTGATCATTGCCTCCTCTTCTATTTATTAGGTCACCGAATGGGGTGAAAGTGAGGATCAGAAAAAAATACTATACATAACACTCCCCCCTTTTCAAGGAAAAGAAAGATTTGTGAAATTAATAATGCTTTCTTTTGTCATAAAAATAATAAACATTGAACATAATATATAACAGTTACATGTATGATTTAGAATTATATACAATCATAATTATATTCAATCAACCCACTTCAGTATGAAGGAAAATATAATTCCTGACACAGCTCAAGCTCTCGAAATGGCATCAGAGATAATGTTATCTCTCATCTCTCTCTCTCTCTCTCTCTCTCTCTCTCTCTCTCTCTCTCTCTCTCTCTCTCTCTCTCTCTCTCTCTCTCTATTTGATATACATTTTGTCAAAATTATACTCCTGTAACATAAGACGGCTCTTCTGTCGCGGTTTATTTTTGTTATTGTTTGTCTTTGAGTGTGTGTATCGCTTATATTATTTTGTTTTGGATAGCCAATTGGCCATTTTGTGGGAAAGTAACTGTCATTCTGGCTTTCCGCTATTGATGTTTCCATTAGGGTCTAGTTATTTCATGTTTGTTTTTCTTTCCCTTAGGTGACACTGATGGGAGCTGTGGGTTAATTGTATCGATTCCTGGTCATTGCCTTCACTTCTATTTTTTACCTAAGCCGTTAACCAGTACAGTGCACATTCTTTCGCCAGAAACTGACAACTGCCCCTCTTGAATCAGCGGAATGGAGAGAATGACCGTAGAAAAGATTTCATGATAAATCTCCATGAAAGAATGTTGTTGATCCAGCAGGTATCGAATCCGCGTCGTCCTGATCACCAGTCAGACGCGCGTCCGACTGAGCTACCGAGGCCGGCAAATTTCCTCTTTAAAGGCATTTATTCTTGTAACCGTAGGACACACCGTGTATTCATAATTGTTTTATTGCTACTTGAGATATACAGTCTAAAGCAGATCAAAGGCGGCCCCTAATAGGGTGATTAGTAGCTCTTATTGAGTCCTTAAAGGTAAAATCAAAAATGTACACTCTAGTCAATGGTTAGTAAACTAATGATTTTCCCCAAGGAGGCCCCACAGAGGACTTCTCTTCAGTCATCACTGAGGGCTAGAAAGTATTATGTAAGGTAATGACAGTCTTCAATAATCAAGAATAAATGCCTTTAAGGTATTCTTGCTTTATAGGGTTCATTCTGTATTGATGCTGTTTTACAGGTTTAGAACCATCAATGTCCACAATGGACTCCACATCATGCAATATTTTGTCCGTCCGTGTTGGAATATCGGGAAATAAGTGCTCATATTCAAATATCAACTGTTTCAGTTCATTTCATTGATCTGGCTCTGGGTTTGACAGTTTCTGTCACAATTCCCCTAGAATGTCAGAATTCTGTAGTTTAGACGATGTGTGATCAGATTTCATTGAATTAATGTCTTCACAGTCATTTTCACATGATTCAAGAGGAACAGAGCTAACAAGGTCAGCTGATGTTGCAGATGGATTATCCCTATCTGTGTACATGTATTCATTGAGTTTGTTCATATAACATAGCTGTTTCAGCCTGCGCCTCCCAATTATGTAATTTACACCACTTATCTTTTTTGTCTACAGTGTATATACCATAATATCTGACAAATTCTCCTGATACCGAGGCCCCGTTTTTGGATTTGCGTCTATCTGTTGTGGATGGGTTTGTTTCTTGCGGGGTTTGTGATGGGTGCGATGATTTTGGTTTTGGAATTGTGAGTTTTCCTTTTTTCGATGGTGGTGTTCCTCGTGCGCCATCCTGTGGCATTTGTGTTTCGCAATTAATTCGATTTGCCAGTGTGTGTAGTTATGTAACTGACTTCAACACCCGTAATAAATTGTTAACCGCTAAACTTCTTAATCAGGGTTACCGGTACCATAAACTATGCAAGGCCTTTTCAAAATTTTATAGACGTACGTCATTCTGATTTAATTTCAAAATTCAATATTGGACTTAAATCTCTTCTGCAGCAAGGTCTATCGGAACACGAATTTTATGTTGACTTAGTTTATAAATTCAGAAAAATATATAACTGCAATGACTTCAGCACCCAATTTCGTAAAATCATTCTTCGATATAAAAAGATTTGGTACAACATACATGTTGTACGACATACTGCATACATGTTAGTTAACCCAATCACGGTTGACAACTTTGCTTCCCTCTTTAATTGCACGCCGGTGGGTCAGGCCTCAGATTCTATTACAGTTGCAGCGTAAAGGCTTACTGATAATAAGAGAGGATCTAATTCTATGTAATGTTGGTTGGTGCCTGATGCTTTGTCTCTGGTTTGGCCCATCGGAGTCTAACTGTTGGTTTTCTTTTGCTTAAGAATTTTAGTGGTTTCTTGCTGTCGAGTCCTCACCGTTGTTTCATCCCTGTGCTTGTTTTTTTTTTTTTTTTTTTTTTGTTCACGGAGATGTTGCACTGATAAGTTAGGAGGCCTTCATTTGGACTGAACAAATTTTTTGTCTAAATCGCAACGGAAGTAAGGGCGAGGATTGTGGCCACGTAAAATCTATTTAAGCCCCTACCCCCCCCCCCCCCCCCCCCCCCCGCCCCGTGGAATTCAGTGGAATTCGTTTCCCGGAC
This sequence comes from Lucinisca nassula, assembly GCA_963580285.1. Lineage (NCBI taxonomy): Eukaryota > Metazoa > Mollusca > Bivalvia > Lucinida > Lucinidae > Lucinisca > Lucinisca nassula. The sequence goes on along the minus strand of CAUZLF010000370.1, from coordinate 56,766 downwards.
AGTTCCAAGGCGGTTCTTCTGTGGCGATTTATTTTTGTTATGGTTTGTCTTTGAGTGGCTCCTATAGCGTTTATATTTCGCAATTAATTCGATTTGCTAGAGTGTGTAGTCATGTAACTGACTTCAACACTCGTAATAAATTATTAACGGCTAAACTCCTTAATCAGGGTTATCGGTACCATAAACTACGCAAAGCCTTTTCAAAATTTTATAGACGCCATTCTGATTTAAATTCAAAATTCAATATTGGACTTAAATCTCTTTTGCAACAAGGTCTATCGGAACCCGAATTTTATGGTGACTTAGTATATAAATTCAGAAAAATATATAACCTCAATGACTTCAGCACCCAATTTCGTAAAATCATTCTTCGATATAAAAAGATTGGGTACAACATGGATGTTATACGACAGACTGCATGCATGGTAGTTAACCCAATCACGGTTGGCAACTTTGCTTCCCTCTTTAATTGCACGCCGGTGGGTCAGGCTTCAGATTCTATGACGGCTCCAACGTAAAGGCTTATTGAGAATTAGAGAGATCTAATTATTGGTAATGTTGGTTGGTGCCTGATGTTCTGTCTCTGGTTGGGCCCATCGGAGTTTAACTGTTGGTTTTCTTTTGCTCCAGCATTTCAGTGGTTTCTTGCTGTCGAGTCCTCACCGTTGTCTCACCTCTGTGGTTCTTTGATTTTTTGTGTTCACGGAGATGTTGCACTGATGAGTTAGGAGGCCTTCATTTGGACTGAACAAATTATTTGTCTAAATCGCGACGGAAGTAAGGGCGAGGATTGTGGCCACGTAAAATCGATTGAAGCCCCCCAGTGGAAATCTTTCCACTGACCGTTCCAAGGCGGTTCTTCTGTGGCGGATTATTTATGTTGTTGTTTGTTACTTACTGTGTGTATCACTTGTGTCTTTTTATTTTGGATGGCCATATGGCCATTTTGTGGGAAAGTAACTGTCCTTATGGCCTTCCTCTGTTTAGGTTTCCATTATGGTCTGGTCGCTTAATGTTTGTGTTTCTTTCCCTTTGGTGTCTTTGATGGGTGGAGTAAGTTAATTGTATCGATTCCTGATCTTTGTTTTACTTCTACTTTTTTTATCGCTTATAATATTTTGTTTTGGAAAGCCAATTGGTCATTTTGTGGGAGAGTAACTGTCATTTTGGCTTTCCGCTATTGATGCTTCCATTAGGGTCTGTTGTTTGATGTTTGTGTTTCTTTCCCTAGGTGTTTCTAATGTGAGATGTGGGTTAATTGTATCGATTCCTGATCATTGCCTTCACTTCTATTTTCCTTTTGATGATGCTTTATGTTCCTTTTTATTGTCTCTGCTCTGCTATTTTTTATCTATTTATTGAGCACAGACAAAACAAAATATTTCACTGGGGATCCCGACCAGACTCAGATATAAGAGACAAAAACAGTCTGAACAGCTATAGAAATAATCAAGAGCTACTAAGCACAGTAGCTTTCCGTTGTTGATGCTAGGATGTGCAGGCTAATCTGCGCCTTTTACGTTCAGGAGGCACGAAACAGGTTTCCTTTGGATGATGCTCTATATACCTTATTATTGTCTCTGCTATTTATTTATTTATTTATTTATTTAGCCCAGACAAAATATATTTCACTGGGGTCCCGACCAGACTCAGATAAGAGACAAAACAGTCTGATCAGCTACAGAAATAAGTAAGAGTCTTGATTTTTGGGTCGATTGAATATCAATCAACTCAAATTACTAAGCACAGTAACTTTTCATTGTTGATGCGAGGATGCACAGGCTAATCTGCGCCGTTGATGTTCAGGAGGCACGAAACATGTGACTTTGGATATGGCTCCATATACATTTTCTCTGCTATTTACTTATTTATTTATTGGACCCAGACAAAAAAATCACTGGGGATCCCGACCAGGGGCCAGTTGTTCAAAACTAACGACGTCGTTAGTTAACATTTCGTTAAAACTTTGATCATTTATTTTGGCAAATATGCTAATATTTTTGCTGAAAAAATGTGAGCAGCTTTTGCATTCGCAAAAGCTGCTCACATTTTCTCAGCAAAAATACCACAATTTTAGATAGTGAACTTGCTATAACACTTAACAATATGACCACTAACAAGCTCGTTAAGCTAACGATGCTTTGAACAACTGGGCCCAGACTCAGATAAGAAACAAAACAGTCTGGTCAGCTATAGAAATAAGCAAGAGTCTTGATTTTGGGTCGATTGTATGTCAATCGACCCATGTTACTAAACACTGTAGCTTTTCGTCTTTGATGCGAGGATGCGCAGGCTAATCTGCGCCTTTGACGTTCAAGAGACAGACAACACGTTTCTTTTGGTTGAGGCTCATTGCCTCCACTTCTGTTTTCTATATATATACCTTTTTATCGTCTCTGCTAATTGTTTATTTATTTATTTTTGTATTACTGAGCTCAATGAAACAATACAGCGGGTTCGAACTAGATTCAGATCAGAAACAAACGAGTCTGATCAGACACCGATATAAGAAAGAGTCTCATTTGTATGTCAATCAACCTAAGTTGCTAAGCACGTGAGCTTTTCGTTGTTGATATGCATTTATCATATGACGTCGCGTCTTAGAGTGTAATGACGCCATGTATTATTTTCGATAATCCACTAGTGGATTAAATATGCAAATTAGTTAGATACGTCCCGTAACGTTACATGTACGATGTCCTTAACGACGTTGCATTTTCTAATGGCGGAATATTGATATTTTTATAAACAATCGAGAATAAAATGCGTTTAAAATGTCATATGATAAATAGACTCTTGCATTCGTGTCCATATATTATTGAATTTATTAAACTCGTTGAGGAAAAGGGATAAAATGCTCGGCAAAGCCTCGCATTTTACCCCTTTTCCTCAACTCGTTTAATAAATTCAATAATACATCAACACTCATGTAAGATCCTCCATGTGCCTAACACTGATTTGTAGGTTATCCAGGTTACGGTTATTTATCAGAATATCGGCACTATTCTTACCGTTGTGTGGTCAGAATGTTATGTAAGAATATTATCAGTCTATCGAATCTTAACTTGAGTTATGTGTTTGGTTTGCCAAACAATATACCCCAAGGCTGATCAGAGGCTAAACATTTTGCTTATGGGACGGAAGTTTCCAAAGGATCTAACTATTCAGAACTTATTTATCTTCACTGCAGCTGGTGCTGTGCCGTGTGGCGGCCGTAAAAAGTCTCCCAGTACATCCATCATAGTGCAGATTATATTTTCTGGTCCTTTGGGATCATTGAGTTCATTTAGAATCATTTTGAAAATAGAGTTCTGCTTAAGCCGGTGCTAGGGGGCGTGGCCGGTGTAGCACATTTCAGTACTGGTCATGAACAGACTAAATAAAACCGAGTCTGCTATTTTCGTTTATTTGGTGTACGAGCGTATTCTTTGCTTCCAAAGGATCTAACTATTCAGAACTTAATTATCTTCACTGCAGCTGGTGCTGTGCCGTGTGGCGGCCGTAAAAAGTCTCCCCGTACATCCATCATAGTGCAGATTATATTTTCTGGTCCTTTGGGATCAATGAGATCATTTAGAATCATTTTGAAAATAGAGTTCTGCTTAAGCCGGTGCTAGGGGGCGTGGCCGGTGTAGCACATTTCAGTACAGTCATGAACAGACTCAATAAAACCGAGTCTGCTATTTTCGTTTATTTGGTGTATTCTTTGCTTCCAAAGGATCTAACTATTCACAACTTATTAATTCGTTTCCGCTGACCGTTCCAAGGCGGTTCTTCTGTCGTGATTATTTTTGTTATGGTTTGTCTTTGGGTGTTTGTGTCGCTTATATTATTTTATTTTGAATAGCCTATTGGCCATTTTGCGGGAAAGTAACTGTCCTTTTCAAGCTGAATGAATTTATTTTGGAGTTTATCGACTAAGTCAACACTTTTATGTCATTTTGAGCTGGTCAATTTACCTCACGACACTTTTCCTGGTCTGGCTTAATAAATTGTTAACTGCTAAACTTCTTAATCAGGGTTATTGGTATCACAAACTACGCAAAGCCTTTTCAAAATTTTATAGATGTCATTCCGATGTAATTTCAAAATTCAATGTTGGACTTGAATCTCTTCTGCAACAAAGTCTATCGGAACCCGAATTTTATGGTGACTTAGTATATAACTTCAGAAAAATATATAAATGCAATGACTTCAGCACCCATAAAATCATTCTTCGATATAAAACGATAGAGTACAATATACATGTTATACGACAGACTGCAATCACGGTTGACAACTTGCTCGCCGGTGGGTCAGGCCTCAGATTCTATGACGGTTCCAGCGTAAAGTCTTAACGGAGCCATCGGAGTCTAACTGTTGGTTTTCTTTTGTTCCAGCATTTCAGTGGTGTCTTGCTGTCGAATCCTCACCGTTGTTTCATCTCTGTGGTTGTTTGATTTTTGTGTTCACGGAGATGTTGCACTGATGAGTTAGGAGGCCTTCATGCGGACTGAACAGATTATTTATCTCAATCGCGAAGGAAGTAAGGCATTGGGGGTCTGTTGTTTCATGTTTGTGTTTCTTTCCCTTTGGTGTTTCTGATGGGGCTGTGGGTTAATTGTATCGATTCCTGATCATTGCATCCACTTCTATTTAAAAAAAAAAACAACAAAACACTCTTTACACACTCAGAAACAGTTGGCCTATCCATGCTGTCGGTACTTTGATTTATAAAAACTCGAGACATTCTACCATCTAAGCAGGCGGAGGAAAAACGCTGAACAGACTGCAGACGAGTATTCGCAAATGCATAAACCAGATTTTCATATGATGAGGTGCTATACATGTATATAAATTTATTGTCCATGTTATTTATTTATTTACTCGTTACAACCATCTTAATCTAGATCTGTCACACCGAGGCGGTACTTTAACACTCACATAACCTACATAACTGGAACACCGGAACAGGCTATCTAGCATCTGAAGGTGCATTCTGATAATAATCTCTGGGTTTTGGTCCGGGTTCGTAGAACCAGGGGTTGAACTTGTATGGATGGAACTTCCAAAGTGAGTTTAATCTAGCCTTAAAACAGTTCAGGGAGGGTGCCATTATTACACTTTCTGGTAGTGAATTCCATGAGTCAATGACTCTGATGCTAAAGCTATTTGCCCGAACTTTCAACCTATGTTGTCTCTTATTAAACGTCATTGAGTGGCCTCGTGTTGCATGGTAGGTGGATAGTTTGAAGAATTTATCCTTTTCTACATTGATGATACCGCTCATTATCTTATACACTTCAACTAGGTCCGCTCGCTCCCACCTGTATTCAAGGGATGGGAGTCCAAGGCATTCTAACAAGTATCTACATTATATGTTTTAGAGGGTATCACAAAATGACACTCAAGATCTTGTCATATCTAGGCCTGTATGTGTGTTATTAAAAGCTCCAACACACACACACACACACACACACACACACACACACACAAAAGAAATGATGACATCCTAGCAAATATCGTTAGAGCCGTCTCATTATGAAAGACAAAATAACTACGGAAACAGGATGTTGAAAGTAAAAACTGTACACACTTGACACAATTCTCATGCCATGAGTATATTCAATAAATAAACTGTTTCTTTTAAGAATAATCGACTGGTCTCTGTTTCAGCCCCAAGTCATAATCCCCATCCATCTTCCCAACAACCAAGACGTTCGTTACAAATAAATATATGCATCTAGCCCATCCCCATCTGCAACAACATTGATAAGCAAACCGGACGTTTTAATCCTTTGCGATTCTTTGCACCTCTTTAGTTTCCTTTACGTCCTTTTGCACTTCTTTACTTTACGCCTATTCCACTTTACGCCACTTTGCTCCTCTTTACTTTGCTTTACGCCACTTTACTCTACTTTACAGAATTTAAGCACATCGGTCTGTTATTGATGTGCCTAAATTCTAAAAAGTAGAGTAAAGTGGCGTAAAGCAAAGTGAAGACGTAAAGTAAAGGGGCGCATATCACAGGTCCCGGTGTATGAATGTCATTTGACGGCACAAGTAACAATTCGGCCTATTATTGTTGTTGTTAAGTAGGTTTCCGCCGTTGACTTGTCGGCGAACCGTCGTGGTCGACGTCACAAGGGGCACGTTCAGATTTCTTTACAGATGCGGGCTGCTGGAACTGACTCAGAACCAAGAGAGTTTAAACCAGAGACCGCGAGACCCCGTTGCCCTTCGAATACTGATAAGAGTTTTATGCGTTTATAATGTATCTGATCTATCAGTTCTCTGCTGTGGAGTTCAACTACGCAAATGTCTTGGTAACTTTTGATATATGTGGACGGATCAAGGATTAGACGCACCAGCAACTCTGGAGACGACGTGTCAATAGAGAGTCTTTGACACACATCACTGACTTGGCCGAGAAACTTTACTCTGTCGTCCGTATATGCATTGCACTCTGCCAAGAGGTGCTGACGGGTTTCGGGGGCACTTCTGCATAGTTTACACGTAGGGTCGACCGTATGTCGGTTGAAGACTGCTTTATTTCTTTGCAGGGTATATGTGCCGGTAAGTAGGCGACACTTCACCTGTGCTCTACGGCTGTCATAAACGTTTTCTCTAACCGTCGTCCAAACAGGATGTGGTTCTCCAACCGCGACACTGTCAGAGTTGATGAATTTCAGGGTTGATTTTTGTTGTATATCCTTTTTCCACGCATCCTCCACATGGCTGTTAATTACGGAGTTGAGTGTTGATTTCCATTTGGATTTGGTAGGTGGGTTTTCCATTAAGACCGCAGGAGGGGGGAGGTTGTACAGAGCGAGTAGTTTCCGAATCCGATTAAACCAAGAACTTTCTGATGGAGCCTTCATGGCAAGCTGCCGCAAACATATCTCCCTTTCAATTCCATCACTTGAAAGCCATCGCCAAAACAGTCCCAACATGTTCTTATGGATAACAGCCTCCACTGGAAGAATGCCTAGCAGAGCTAGAGTCACTGATGAAGGTGTCCTGTCTGGTAGATGCTGGATCTGCCTGAGAGATTTCCTTTGATACTGTTCAAGTTGTTCAATGTCGCGCTGTCTAAGGTCCAAGACCTCAAGACCGTACAGCATTCTGGGTATGACATATGTTGACCACACCCTCCATTCACACTCTGTTTAAGACCATTTAGGCTATGGAACCCTGCACCCATGAGGGAGTATGCTGTTCTCCTACCCATATTGATCTTTTCTCGTGTATTAAGTTTCAAGTTGGTATCTCTATTAATTCCGAGATGTTTTGTTTGTGTTTCCTGTTGTACTTCCGCTCCTCCCATTGTGTATGTCACATCAGATTCCTTTGGCCCATATGGGTAGGTCAATACACAGCTTTTGGTTGGGTGTATACCATATCTGTTTCTTCCTGCGTAACTATGTCCACGTCCTAACATGCATTGCATCTCCACCTGCGAGTGGGTAAGAAAGGCGAGGTCATCTGCAACTGTTACGTGTGGGATTCGAATATATCCAATCAACGCTCCAGTAAACCTGTTTTCTATTTCTAGCAATAGCGGATTGTTGTATCTCTTATAGTGGGAGGTGGAGAGCACTCCTCCCTGGCGTACTCCTTGACGAATGTTAATAGGACTTGACAAATTTGCTTCCCATTTCACCACTGAAGTAAGGTCGGTGTACATGTCATGAAGGAGGAGCCAGTCATCACCTTTGATTCCGTCAACAAACAGCTTATGTAGCAGGATACAGTGGTCTACCACATCGAATGCCTTCTGGGCATCAAGGGTGGCCAAGATGAGAGGTTTTTTCATATTCTTTGCTTCGGATATACACTCTGATAGGATGAGCCCAGCGTCGATCGATGACGAGCCGGATGTAAAACCTTTTTGAAGGGCAGATTGTGACTTCTCCAGGTGAGAGTTATGCCTTTTGTTGAGTATATGCTCCACAACCTTCAGCAAAATTGAAGTGACAGTGATCCCTCTGTAGTTAGCAGGGTTCGTCTTCTCCCCTTTTTTGAAAATTGGGGTAATACATCCACTCTTGAGAACAGAGGGAACCCTCTTCACTGCAAAGATGTAGTTCACAAGGTCCAGCAGATAATTCTCAACTGGGAGGCCTCCATACTTCAGGTGTTCGCTGGTTAGATCCATATAATCCGCAGCTTTGTTTGATTTCAGACGATGGATAGCATGATGTACTTCGTCCAGAGATGCCGGGGGATGTTCTGGTTCATCTTCGAACATATATTCAAGATATGTTCCGTGTCTTGGGTGTAGGTGTCTTTTGCTTCTTCATCAAAATTCTCATTATTACTGGGAGATGCATGGTTTTGAAAGTAGATCGCCCAGCCTTCACAGATATCCTCTGAGGTATCCAGAGCCTTGTTGTCGACAGTCAGATATGGAAGAGCGGAATCCTGGGTTTTTCTTTGTTGCTTGATTAAACGGAAGAACTCTTTGTCATTTCCTGAAGATGCCATTATACGCTCAGAATTATCTACTCTCCGCTTGGCTTCAGTCTTTGTTTGAGTCTTCCGAAGAAGGCTTTTACGCCTTTTCATCTGGATTGAGAGTGGGTGGCTGTTGTCCTCTGGGGCTCCTGCTGTTTTCCATTATTATTGTAGCTAATGGAGCACGGCGTTTTTTTTTTTATTACGCAATTTCCGGTAGAAAATTGTTCGATTGTTAACACATGTTCCCGCTTTGGAAACGAAAAAACTAAGAAGAAAGAACAAGTTCATGCTTAAAAAAATTGTTTTCTAAACGCAGAAAGGGGTCTTGTACGTTGTTTTATAATTTGGATCGAAATTTGAATTGGACCGGTTGAATTCAACGTTTTCTTCCTGATTTTTGCTTCGTATTTTTCCGTCATTCTTTCTCTACATATTGTGTTAGTTTGATGTGTTTTTTTCGGTGGGCGGACGATTTGGCCAGCGGACGATTTGGCCCGGACGATTTGGCCTAGGACAATTCGGCCTAGGACAATTTGGCCAGCCAAAAATACAAAGTAGGACAATTTGGCCAAATTGATTTCTCCTAGCAGTTTTACACATCATTAGATATTTTCTGCTCATTTGTAGAATCTGAGCCCAGTCAACACTATTTAGGTCATATTAGTAGTAGTGATCTCCATTGTTAAACATGCATGGAATCATTGAAATCTAACTTCATGAAATCATGATACATGTACTTTACATTGAAATTTGTTTATGATTCAAGAAACAAACAAAACCTTTTGATTTTCTAGGATCTTTCAGTAATTGCAAATATGTCACCAAATATTTTAATGTGTTAACAAACTGATTAATGAAAATGTGAGGATACACTATGATTTTTTTTTTTGAAAATTTTAATAGCAAATAAAATTTGTCACTTATACATACAAACAAAACCAACAATTAAAGATTGAGAAAGGTAATTAAAAAAGGTAATTAAAGAAACCAAGACCAGTGAACAAGTCAATCAGCCAATGAACCAGCCCTTTTAAACAAGGCAGTGGCTAGGGATACGGGCCCGTATATCTAGCCTACAGGGCTAGAGCTACGGGTCCGTATTCCTAGCCATATAGGCTACAGATACGGGCCCGTACCGCTAGCGAAACCCCGGTGGTTTGGCTAGGAATACGGATCGATATCGATAACCAGGTTTTGACAAGGAATACGGCAAACAGTGTAGACCAAGATCAGTGTCTACACTGTTTGCTGAAAGTAAATACGACCTTGACCTTTTTTTGGCTGCAAAATGTGAGTGGCTTTTGCATTAGCAAAAGCTACTCACACTTATCCAGCAAAAAATATCCCGTATCAAATATTGTTCTTGCTGGGACAGTTTTGGCCACTAACATGCCTGTCATTAGGAAAACATGTCCATGTGAAATAATTGCGTCCAACATGATGTCAGAAATGACAAATATTTGTTTGTTTGTTTGATTTGATGTTTAACGCCCCCTTCAACACTGTAAAGGTCATTTTGGAGACGTTGCTTCCAATTTGGTGGGACTTTTACCCGACATGGAGATGAAATGACTTCTCAAGCCCTGCCACCCAATGAAACCAATAGGGTTTTTAAGCATTGACGGTCTGACTCGCACCGCTTTGCTTGGACAGGCTTAGATCCTCTAAGCAGTTTACCAGTACTCGTGTGCGGGTCTGTTCCAGCTCTACATGGAAGCATCATGCAGCCCATCTATTTCTTCAAGCCCCGATGGGCGGGGGCATATGACAAATATTAGGTAAAAACTATATCATATTTTTCTTATTTCTGCTTTCAATATAGATTCTCGGTCCCCGCTCATAGGGGCTTGAAGAAATATATGGGCTGCATGATGCTTCCACGCAGATGGGCGGGGGCATATGACAAATATTAGGTAAAAACTATATCATTTTTTTCTTATTTATGCTTTCAATATAGATTCTCGGTCCCCGTCCATAGGGGCTTGAAGAAATATATGGGCTGCATGATGCTTCCATGCAGAGCTGAATCCGGCCCGTACACTAGTACTGGTAAACCGCTTAGAGGATCTAAGCCTGTCCAGGAACCGCGGTGCGAGGAGGACCGTCCATGCTAATAAACCCCATTGGTTTCATTGGGCGACAGGGCTTGAGATGTCATTTCATCTCAAAATTGGAAGCAACGTCTCCAAAATGACCTTTACAGTGTTGACGGGGACGTTAAACCTCAAATCAAACAAACAAATTAATATAGATTCTGGGTGCTCGTTAGAACCGCCTCAATGAGGCGGTTCTAACGAGTACCCACAGTCTATGATTTTGACAAATAATAAGGCACATAATAATTATATACACCCTTTTCTCTATATGAAGTGGGGTTAAGAGGGGTTTTCGTTTCACGGGCTTGTTATCGTGATGTAAGAGTGACTGCTTGATGACATTATACTGCATAGGTGTGTTAATGACGGACGGACGGACGGAGGGGCGGGCAGACAGACAGACAGACAGACAGACAGACAAATATATACATGCGTAACCTCTGATTCCGTTTACCAGTCCCTCTTGGCTCGAACTTCTTGCCACCAGTGATACAGCTGAACGTGATTTCGGAGAATTTCAGCTGATCATTGAACCTTTTTGTTATATTATTATAACCGTTGCATGCTACTGGTTACACTTGACTGGAGCGCACTGCGATGGAATATAAATACCCAACAGCCTCTCTAATACCAGTCAGTTAGAATATCTTACTACATGTTTTCACCATATGTATGATTGAGTAAAAATAGATAATAGAAAGAGCACATCAGTCGTTCTTCAGTTGTTGTTATCACAATATACATAAGTGCATAACATAACACTTTTTTTTTCGGACACCTCGTTTTAGCCGCATCAATCGAGCGCGAACTGCGTTTGTACAACTGAACATTGTTTGCCAGTTGATATTGTTCAATTTTGCTGGATAAGGCAGCATAGTTGGAGAATTTTTCTCCCACTGTAAATGAGACGTCCATTGTGGAAGGAATGATATTTGGATTGCTTAACTTCAAGTTTTTATACATGTCCCCGAAATGATTGGTTTAATTACGCAAACATTCGTCGTTTGATGCGACCTTAAAAGAATACCGCATAGTGTCTTGTATTATGCCGTTCATTGTTTCAAATCGTTTCATATTGCTCACTGCGGCTACTCATCTGATTCTGAATATAGTTTTTCACATCCTAATTAGCGTTGTTGGATACATTAAAGCCATACCGCGAATCTTTTACCATTCAGTCGAAGACGACACAGATTAGCAAAACATCAAAATAAGGTAAACAAAACAATTAAAGGTAATTGATGGACAGGACTACGCAGTAATTCTAGTTCAAAAGCAACAAAGTCATGTACTTGTTTATTATTGTCGCGCCTGCTATTGCCCGGTTTTCCGTCCGTTCATTCCTTCGTTCGTCCGTTCGTCCGTCCGTTCGTCCGTTCGTTCGTCCGTTCATTCGTTCGTTCGTCCGTCCGTTCGTCAAGGCGTCAACATTTGCGACCACCCTAGCGTTCACCCTAAGGTTCAAGTTTACCACAGGCGCGACATAGCCTTCGGCGGAATTCTTGTTATTAAAATATTATTATTGTTGTTATTTTTTTTTTATTATCATTATTATTATTCACCTAAACACATTTAAGCATAGATAAATATGAGTGTACAAAATGCAATAAATTGGTATTAGTAAACAACTGTCTGTCGTATTTCACACCGAAAGTGCCGTACTCCTAAGGAAACCACCGGGGTTTGGCTAGCGGTACGGATCCGTATCTTCTTTAGCCTGAATATCGGCAAGGCATAGGCTAAACCCTGGTTCATGATCGATATTGACTCGTATCTCTAGTTTGACCCGTATTCCAAGCCAAACCACCGGGGTTTGGCTAGCGGTACGGGCCCGTATCTGTAGCCTATATAGGCCAGGGATACGGACCCGTATCTCTAGCCCCTGTAGGCTAGAGATACGGGCCCGTATCCCTAGCCACTGCCTTTAAACAAAACCTTTAGATTTATGTATTATTTTATTTATATATTTTCTTTTTTTTTTTATTTTATTGCATTTTTTGTGTTTGGGGGGATTATAGTTAACCATTTTATTAATTTGCTCATACAGAATATCTCAAGCAAAACGTTATAGTTTAAAAACAACAACAAAAAAAATCTAATTGTTTAAAATCTTCCTTAAAATATTCCTTCTACATATTCAAACATTACTGTATATTAAAAACAAACCTAAAACAATAAATTTTCAGTTTAAACTAGTCATTATATTAATCTGGCCAAATTGTCCTACCCAATATTTTTGGCTGGCCAAATCGTCCTAGGCCGAATTGTCCTAGGCCAAATCGTCCGGGCCAAATCGTCCGCTGGCCAAATCGTCCTACATTCGTTTTTTTCGTGTCTTCATGTTGGATGATAATCGACAAAAACTGGCAAAAAATTAAGCATGCTTATATATTTCCAAACATTGAGATCTTTTAAGATTTTTTCTATATACATTTTTTTTGTTTGTTGTTGTATCTACTCATTCCGAGTCGGTCCAGATGGGGATGGGCTGGATGCATAGATTTTTTTTTCTTCTTCTTCTTCTTCTTCCGGTATCGCCTTAACCCCCGGAGGGGACACAGACGGTGTATTACATACACTCCAGTTTCTTAGGGTGTGTTTTCGTGTTATGTGAACTAAGTTTCAGCGGCGATAAAATTTCGGTGTCCGAACACGCTCCATTGGCATCATTTGCAGGGATGAATGTCATAAAGTGCACCGTCCTTCGGATCGGGACGTTAACTGGAGGCCCCCTGTGCAGGGAGAACCATCCCCTGTGCAGGTTAAAGATCCCTACCGTAATTACATGATTACTGTGTAGGCTTTCATCCTGCAAAACCTGGAGTGTATGTAATATACACCTGCGGTAATGGTCAAATGTGACCGACGCAGTATCAGAAGATAGATAGATAGATATGTATTCCACAGCCATAAACTTATTTATAATACAAGTATAATTTCCTTGTTTGTTTGTTTTTATTTATTTTTTTTTATTAGGTGGGGGGGGGGGGTTACATCTATCTTTTCATACTGCATCACCCCCTCGCGGGGATTACGTGCAGGTGTATTTTGGACTTAATGTTCCTTGGGTAATCCTCTACCGTACTGAGTCTTGGCTCAAGCCAAAGCACTATACCTATGAAATTTTCAACCTGGACCTGGGCTATACTACTTACCGACGAGACCGACAAAAACAAGTAGGAGGTGGCGTGTTCATCGCGGTCAAAAACTGCTTCATTTCACAAGAAGAAACACGCTACCAAACAGACTGAAAATATATGGATCAAAATGGAACTCCACGGTAGCAAGCCACTCATTATAGGTTGCTACTACAAACCAAAAGCAGGGATTTTCCTAGTGCGAATTTGGGGCCGGTAATCGGCCCCTATTTTTTCCCAATTTAGGGACAGATATTCCCAGATTTTACAACAAATTTCTGATTTTGTGCTACATTTTGATGAAAATTGAACCAGAATTGACAAAGTTACAGCTGATTTAAATTCCCAACTTTAAATATTAGCGAGCTGTTTTTCCCAAACCCAACTGCCCCTGGACCCCGATTATGAAGTGTAGGAAAATCCCTGAAAAGAAAATGACCAACATAGTTTAGAAGAACATAAAAAATCTCTCTCCTTGGTATCCAAATCAAATTCTTCTGTCTGGTTAGGAGGAGATTTCATCATGCCTAAAATGGACTGGAAAAACATGTCACCTACAAGGGACTGTAAACTAACAGTTCACTACAGAGATTTTATTGACACACTGTATGACAACAACTTGACACTAGTAGTCCAGGAACCCACAAGAGAAAGTAACCTATTAGACCTATTCCTTACAACAAACCCATCCTTCATAAATAGAACCAGCACAATACCTGGCATTAGTGATGTTGATACTGTCTTGATCGAGTCCAACACCTCTGCCTCAGTAAAGCCCCAAGTGCCCAGAAAAACTCCTTTGTATAAAAGAGCAGACTGGGATGGTTACCGCTCCCATATCTCAAACTTACATTATTCCCTTCTGTCCTCCAATTGCTATAAATCAGACTCCCTCGAATCCCTTTGGAATACTGTTTCTTCTGAAATTGACAAATCATGTGACCTGTTCATTCCAACCAAACAGGCCTCACAAAAGAATAAGCTACCCTGGATCAAGAGGGATCTGAGACGATTAAGCAGGAAACGGGACATGAAAACCTACAAGAAATATAAATCAAACAAGCACAACACTACAAAACAACAATATTTGGACATAAAGCACCTGTGCAGAAAAGAAACAAAACTTGCCTACCAGAAGTACCTAGAAGATATCCTAAATGTTAACACTGAGACACAAACACGGCCAAACAACAAAAAATTGTATTCACTGCTAAAGCACTCCAAACAGGACTCAAATGGCATTGACACTCTCAAAAAACACAACAAATTGCACACCACAGACACAGCCAAAGCACAAATTTTAAATCAACAGTTTCAATCTGTCTTTACTGCAAAGTCACCTTTCTCTTTGAAAGCACTCGCAGGCATGAAAGTTCAGGAACTAGCTGATGCAGGTGTGGAGACTGTCCAACAAAATCCTAGCCCCCATGTACCCATGCCTGATATTGACATTTCCATAGCTGGAGTGGAGAAATTGCTTAAAAACCTAAATCCCCATAAGGCTTGTGGACCCGATCAAATAAAACCCATTGTCCTTAAGAATGCACACCAGGAACTTGCCCCGATTATTACCCAGCTGTTCAAAAAATCACTTGAGACCCATTCCCTACCTGAACCCTGGAAAATGGCAAATGTTGCACCCATCTATAACAAGGTTGAGTGGCAAATTCCACCCCCGGTATTTACCAGTGGCATTTACCGGTATTTACCGGCCTGGAGAATATGCCCAAAGTGGCAAATATGGCAAATATGATTTTGGTCTTAAAATATTTTAGAAATCTCGACCAAGTCAGAAATTGAGATATTAAGCAGGTAAAAATAAAATCACAGGTATGCATTTAGCTGTGCCATTGACACTAATATTGATCCTAAGTTTTTGGATAGACAGTAGACAGGCCTCTTAAAGATTGTTCAGATCAGAACAGTCTGATCAGGTCCTTGACTGATTTGTCTGTTTACTTTCTCAACAACATGCTTTAACCTTTATCCTGCTCTTGGCGACAAGCCCTATCTTTGCAAACAGTGTAGATCCAGATCAGATGGCTTCTGAAGGATCTACACTGTTTGACATTCAGTTTATGAATATGTAGAAATTAATTGTAAACTGATTGGTTCAAAGTCAGAAGCAAAGATGAAAACAAGAAGATGTCATAATTTGTTATTTGTTTACATAACTTAGATATTTAGTCTAGGTGGAATTGAAAAGAGGTATCTTAGGTGTGAACTGAGTAATTGTATGGCTTTAAGCTATGTATACCCTAGAAGTTAGAGCATTACTGTTCATTAAATGTCCTGAAATTTAGCTAAACACATCTAAAGCAAACTACTACTAGTCACCATGGTGAAGCTAAAAGATCCAATCTGGAACTTCTTTGCTGTTGTTGAACACGACAACAAAACCAGTGTCAGCTGCATTGACTGCAAAGCGGTTGTCACAGGTGATGAAACCTAGGTCCAGTGCTAAATCTAAATCAGCTTAATACTTTTGATTTTCAGATAATTAAGGTGTGTTGTTTAAACTACTTATACAAGTAATTTTTGGAACATACTTGATGACCATCAATTGAATTTGCCATACTTGCCATATTTGCCATAAATGCCGGTAAATGCCAGTGGCATGGAAAATATGATATTTGCCGGCATTTTTGCAACCTTGATCTATAAGAAAGGCTCGAGGTCAGATCCAGCAAATTATCGCCCGATCTCCTTTACCTGTATTCTATGCAAAACTCTTGAACACATCATTGCCTCCAGTATCATTAAGCACTTTACACAATATAACCTCTTCTATGACCTCCAGCATGGATTCAGGGAAATACGTTCCTGTCAAACTCAGCTCCTTATGCTTCTTGACGACATCCTCCAGGCAGTAAATGACAAAAGCCAGGTTGATCTCATTCTACTTGACTTTTCGAAGGCTTTTGACATGGTCAATCATGAAAAATTACTGTACAAGCTTCACTTTTACGACGGGGCCAAACACTGCAGTGGATTAAGAGTTTCCTAGACACAGTGTTCTGCCAAGAAATTCAAAAACATGGGCCAATGGCCCATCAGACAGGAAATTGTCGGGCCATTTACAAAAAAGTGGGGCCATTCACCAAAAAAGCAGGGCCATTCACAAAAAAAAAAAATCAATTTATACAAAGGGCGAGTATGACCTCTTGAAAGGGCCATTTATCAATCAATATTTTATTTCTGTCCGACTTTTAAATGTGGAAATACAATGTTAAACAGGTGTTGTAGACTTTGACATGAAAATCATGACCTTGCAGTCGGTACACAAAAAAGATCAAACAGAATTTTTTTCTTGGCCTTCAGCTAAATGTGTCTCATTACTATTTTTAGCCTAAGGAAATATAATTTTGGGGAACACTGAAACATGGGTTGATCAAAAAGAGCCAGATCAGCCTGCGCAGCCTGATCAGAACATTCGCTGTTGGCTCTACAATTAAGTAGGAATCTGTTACCATAAACAAATTATTATAAGAGCATTGGGTATTATCAAACCAAAGGCAATATTTACGGCCACTGACACGTGACCAGTCCACAGGTGTCAGGTGTGAAAAACGTGTTGGGTTAATTTTGAGAGGCTAAAAATATATATTGGGCTGCAGATTAATAGACTTCAAAGGAAAGCAACCGGATCAAGACATGATGACGGTTCGTTCCTCGAGAAAAAGGTGCGCCCGGCAATAATTTGGATGCGCCCACGGGCCCATGGATGTCAACTTTTCTGCGCCATACAGATTTTTTCCGCGCCAATGGCGCAAGGGCGCGGCCTTGGCAGAACACTGTAGACATCAGGTCTCAGTCTGTTGTAGTGAATGGATCCTCCTCCTCTTTTATCCCTGTTTCCTCTGGAGTCCCTCAGGGCTCTGTTCTTGGTCCCCTTCTGATCTTAATATACATTAACGACCTCCCTGAGGCTGTTAAATCTTCTATAGTCAGATTATTCGCTGATGACACTGCTATCTATTTAGCTATCTCTACCTCAGCCCACTCAAGACTTCTCCAGCATGACCTGCAGCAACTTGAGATCTGGGAAAAGACCTGGGACATGTCCTTTAACCCAGCTAAGTGTCAGGTCCTGCAAATCACCAAACGAAAACCCCCAATACCTACCCAGTATTTTCTTCACAACACTCCTCTGGACACTGTAGATGCAGCCAAATACTTAGGTGTGACACTCTCAAAAGACCTCACCTGGCACGCACACATAGACAACATCACTAAAAAGGCAAACCAGACACTAGGCTTTCTAAGGCGTAACATCAAAGTCCATTCTGAACAGCTAAAATCAGTAGCATATAAGACTCTTGTAAGACCACAACTCGAATACTGCTCTACAGTCTGGGCACCCTACACAAGCAATCTCATGGACCAACTTGAAGCAGTGCAGAGGAGAGCTGCTCGCTGGACCAAATGGGACTACGGCAGACCTCCTCTGTTACTGACATGCTAAATTCTCTACAGTGGCGAAGACTTGACCTCAGACGCATTGACCAACGCCTTGTTATGTTCCAGAACATTCTGCATAGCAGGGTTGCCATCCCCATACCTAACTCCATGACCCCTCTCTCTAGACCCTCCAGAACTTCTCATTCTCAGGCATTCCAGCAAATACATACAGAAACTGACTATCACAAGTACTCTTTTTTCCCCCAGAACTATTGTCCACTGGAATGCCTTGCCCCCTGACGTTGTCACCCTGTCCGGCCCCGAGTTCAGTCTGGCTGTTAGCCAGATTGAACATGTCTCACCATAGTACTCTTGCCCTGTTTTTATCTATTTTTAACATTTCTTTTCTGACTTTTATGCTTTTACTACACTTTTAACCTTCTTGGCGGTTGACGCGCGTCAAAGTCTATGTCCCCGCGAGGGGTCTGACTATACGGGAGATAGATAGATAGATAGATACCAAAATTGCTCAAACCGTTCCCCTCGGGTGAACAAGATGGCCACCAGACCTAAATATAGAAAAACATTTAAACGACTTCTTCTCCGTAACCAGTGGATGGATTTGGAAATTATTTCACAGGAATGTTCCTTGGGTGACCCTCTACCAAAATTGCACAAACCGTTCCGCTCTGGTCAACAAAATGGCCACCAGAGCTAAAAATAGAAAAACCTTTAAACAACTTCTTCTCCCTAACCAGTAGATGGATTTTGAAATTATTTTACAGGAATATTCCGTGTGTGACCCTCTACCAAAATTTCTCGAACAGTTCCGATCAAGTGAACAGGATGGCCACCAGAGCTAAAAATAGAATAACCTCTAAATGACTTCTTAACCAGTAGATGGATTTTGAAAATATTTGACAGGAATGAGGTTTGAGGTTTTTAGCTCTGGTGGCCATCATGCTCAATTTAGTGTGTGTGTGTGTGTGTGTGTGTGTGTGTGAATTCGGGTTTAACGTCGCTTTCAACAATTTTTCAGTCATATCACGACGGTGTCTGGTTGCGACAGGGAGCTCAATTTAGCAAAATATTTTGAGCAATTTTGTAAGAGGGTAACCCATGGAATATTCCTATAAAATTGCTTCCTTTTAGAGACCAGACGTCTTTTGACAGTTTTGGCCCCCACCCACCAGGGCTTGGCTGCAAGGTGCTTCTACAGGAGTATTGGTAAACAACTTTGAAGGTCTTAGCCTTCGCAGGCAAAGTGGGGCGAATAGAACCGTCTATGCATTTAAACCCTATTGGTTTCATTGGGCGGCAGGGCTTGAGATGTCATTTCATCAAAAATGACTACTACTTCTCAAAATGACTTCTACTCCTAAACAGCCAGATTGATTTTGAATTAATTTCACAGAAATGTTCCTTGGGGTCCAACCAAAATAGCTCAAACTCTCCACTCTACCATATATTACCCACAATTTCGTTTGTACGATCAGGTGAGCGATCCAGGGCCATCATGGCCCTCTTGTTTTTTTATTTCTGCACGAAAATGTTATGTTGTGGGTATTCATCAGAAGCACCTTGGGTGTTTTCTGCATTGGCAGAATACTGGCTTTGGAGTAATTACTGCTGGCTCGTAGTATGTTTGAGTAAACGAAACATAACCCTTATCTTGCTGTTCATGACAACCCCTATCTTTGCAAACAGTGTAGATCCAGATCTGAAGAAGCCATCTGATTAGGATCTACACTGTTTGGCATTCAGTTTATGAATTTATAATATAGCAATAAATTACATCAAGTAATTTGATTGGTTGATAAACAGAAATGGGTGTGGCTTAAATGAATATTTAGCAAGATAAGGGCTGACATATGTATTTGTTGTCCACACATTTTCTGTCATTTTCAATGGAAGACAACTTTCGGAACTTCCTATTCATTTTTCAATAAGTTCTGTTCCTCCGAAAAAGGGGTCAACTCTTAACCCTTTTTGAACCAAATGGAATCTTCCTCCTTATATATAGCAGGAGTCCATTCCAAAGTTTAGGGGTGTCAAGTGGTGTTTTCTTCACAATTTGTTCAGAAAATGGCTGAGCATTTTGCAAACAGTGTTGTGTAGGCCCCGATCAGACGCCACATTCTGTGGCGTCTGATCTGGGTCTGCACTGTTTGCCAACTACTCGTTTTGGGGTTTCTGGTACTAAATGAATTATAGAAATTCTTTACTTTAGGAGTTAGCCCCTACTGACATGGGAGACAAACATACTTTTGCAGGAGTTGCCTCCCCTGAAGGTGTATCCATTCCCCTTTATTCAATTCCATCAAAGTTTACTGACCATTTAAAAAGGTATTAAAGCCGTTCAACCTACAAGAAATGTTTTTTTTTTTTTTTTTTTGTTCTCACAGATAATGAGGATATAAGACTTTCATGTGAATTGTCTGCTCAGCAGACAATTCACATGAAATTCCAAGCTTTATTTTCTCTTTATGTGCAGGATTGAACCCATTCTGATCTTGTTTGTTTGTTTGTTTGTTTGTTTTGGAGTTTTACGGCCCAGTCAACACTATTTAGGTCATTTTTGAGCCGGTCAGTTTACCTATCAACACTTTCCTGGGCAGGCTTATACGTAAGTGGTTAACCAGTACAGTGCACATTCTTTCGCCAGAAACTGACAACTGCCCTTCTTGAATCAGCGGAAGGGAGAGAATGACCGTAGAAAAGATTTCATGATCAATCTCCACGAAAGAATCCATTCTGATCTAGTATACTGCTACTGCTTACCAAAGAAATTGCTTTCTGTTCAAACTGTAAAGTTCAGTGACATTTTTACCCCCTAAATTTTATTTCAATGCTGAAATCCAGAATTTTATTGAGTATTTTACCCCTCATATTAAATTTAAATGCTGATTTTCAAAATTTCAATGCTGAAATACCCTTTACTCCCTCTTATATAGAGCTCCGCTTATAGGTTGACTGTTAAACTGACAGCTAGCAGTGTTCAATCTGGGATTTGGGGTTTGGGTGCCCAAAGGCCTTGGCAAAGGTGGCCATTCAGAAATTTACGGGGCCCTTAAATTATTCTGTATAATGTTGCCAGATTTATCTTTAGGTTTGGCTGCATGATAAAAATTGATTCAAAACAAGTTAGGCATCACAGACAGAATCTATTTTGTCTTATCTATCCATCTTGTAATACTGAGTTGGTCACATTTGCCCCTTACCTCAGTTAACCAGTACAAAGCGATTTGGATAAAGTGTCTTGCTCAAGGACTATATGCAACTGGTACAAAGCAATTTGGATAAAGTGTCTTGCTCAATCATAGTCCATGCACGTTTTATTTAAATTACCCCCGTCCATCGGGGCTTTGAGAAATAGATTGGGCCGTATGATGCTTCCACGCAGAGCTGAAACGGACCGCACATGAGTACTGGTATATCACTTTGAAGGTCTAAGTCTGCCAAGGCAAAGTGGTGCGAGTCGACCTCTCCATGCATATAAACCCTATGGTTTCATTGGGTGGCAGGAATTGAGACATCAATTCATCTCAATGTCGGGTAAAAGTCCCACAAAATTAGAAGCAAGATCTCCAAAATGACCTAAATAGTGTTGATCTGGATATTAAACCTCAAATCAAACAAATAGATGTTTTATTTTAAATAAAATAATAAAATGCCATTCTGTATTCCTCTCATTTAGCGCCCCAGCTCCTATAAGCGCTCCGTCAATGTTTTCCCAACAACAAAATAATAAGCGCACCTTCTGCAGTCAGAGGGAAAATATTTTGGCTTACCTAAAATTAAGATAAGCCTTTCAATCATCACAATATCTGCTGTAAATTGTATCATGCAAGTTATTTCTAAACCCCCTGCTATCACAGAGTGTCTGTGTTGACCACTTGGTACTTTTCATGTCATGATTCACCATATTCTAATGGAAAACTACTTCATATAATGGGTTTTAAACTCTCTTTCTGGTAGAATATTTGACACTAATAAGCGCTCCCTCTTTTTCCAATTTTTTAAGTGCCGGGGCGCTAAATGGGAGGAATACGGTAAATTTATTTCTTGAAGAGAAGAACTCTAAAATAAATAGCGCCTGTCTCAGTATTTTGTGGTATTACTGTCCGGTATTTAGCGAAAGCCATCTGGCACACACAAATATGGCGTAGGCCGCCTGGCGCACACCAGTATACAGAACATTGCCGGCCATTCTCTCTCTTCCCCTGATTCAAGATGAGCAGTTGGCAGTTTCTGGCGAAAGAAAATGCACTGTACTGGTTAACCACTAAATTCTGCAGTTGCGCCCAACAATCTCTAATGTGCCACTTCGTTTTACCAGACTAGAAAGAGAAGTTGACTTCGCCTGATTTAGCTACCTGTCACGTAGTGGCGTGGTGAGCTTTTGGGATCACTTTTTGTCCGTCGTGCATGTGTCTGTGCGTAAACTTTTTCTTCAAATGACATTTCCTCCTAAACCACAGATCGGATTTTGACCAAACTTCACAGGAATGATCCTTAGGTGGTCCCCTTTCAAAGTTGTTCAAATGGTTCCAGTCCATTGCACATCTAGGTCACAGGAGCTAAAAATAGATTTTTTAAATGAAAACTTTAAAAATCTTCTTCTCTGAAACCCCAAGGCCCAGGTCTTCGATAATTGGTATGATCATCTAGTGAACCTCTACCAAGATTGTTCAAATAATTGCCCTGTGGCCAAAAATGCCCCCGCTCTGGGGCCCACCAGTTTACATAGACTTATATTGGGAAAAACCTTTAAAATTCTTCTTGTCTGAAACCACAAGGTCCAGGTCTTTGATATTTGTTGTTACTTCATCTAGTGGACCTCTACCAAGATTGTTCACATCATAGCACTTGGGCGAAAAATGCCCGCCCCTGTGCCCTTTGGTTTTACATTGACTTGAATGGGAAAAATGTTTTAAAATCTTGTTCTTTGAAAGCCCAAGGCCCAGGTCTTTGATATTTGGGGTGAAGCTTCATCTAGTGGTCTTCTATCAAGATTGTTCAAATTATAGCCCTCGGGTAAAAAATGCCCACACCTTGGGCCCTTTGGTTTTACAAAGACATATATAGGGAAAATCTTAAAAAATCTTCTTCTCTGAAACCGCAAGGCCGAGGTCTTTGATATTTGGTCAGACGCTTCATCTGGTGGACCTCTATCAAGATTGTTCAAATTATAGCCCTAGGGTCAAAAATGGGGCCCTTTGGTTTTACATAGACTTATGTAGGGAAAATCTTTAAAAATCTTCTTGTCTGAAACCAGAAGGTCCAGGTCTTTGATATTTGGTATGAAGCTTCGTCTAGTGGACCTCTATAAAGATTATTCAAATTATAGCCCTTGGGCCAAAAATGCCCCCTTCCCCGGGGCCCACTGATAATAGCCCTGGGGCAAAAAATGGCTCCGCCCTGGGGCCCACTGATTTAACATAGTCTTATATAGGGGAAACCTTTAAAAAAATTCTTGTCTGTCACGTAGTGACGTAAGGCTCTGGTCTTTGATATTTGGTATGAAGCTTCACTTTTAAGACCACTACCAAGATTATGCAAATTATCGCCCTGGGACCAGTAATGGCTCTCCCCAGGGCCCACTTGTTACCCTATGGATCAGGTGAGCGACCCAGGTCCATCATGGCCCTCTTGTCTTAGCTCACCTGGCATGTAATGAAGAGTTGAGCTTTTGGGATCACTTTTCTTCTGCCGTGGGTGCGTGCATCTATCCGTAAACAATTTCTTCAAACGACATGTCCTCCTAAACCACTGATCGGATTTTGACCAAACTTAACAGGAATGATCCTTAGGTGGTCCCCTTTCAAACTTGTTCAAATGGTTCCGGTCCATTGCACATCAATGTCACGGGAGCCAAAAATAGATTTTTTTAATGAAAACTTAAAAAACCTTCTGAAACCACAAGGTCCAGGCCTTGGATATTTGCTATGTAGCTTCATCTAGTGGACCTCTACCAACATTGTTCAAATAGTTCCGGGGCCCTTTGGTTTTACTGAGACTTATCATGCTTATATCTAGGGAAAAGCTTTAAAAATCTTCTTGTCTGAAACCAGAAGGCTCAGATGTTTGATATTTGGTATGAAGCTGCGTCTTGTGGACCTTTATCAAGATTGTTCAAATTATTGCCCTGGGGCCAAAAATGCCCCCAGCCCGGGGCCCCTTGGTTTTAAATTGACTTAAATAGGAAAACTCTTAAAATATTTTCTCCTGAAACCGTAAGGCCCAGATCTTTGATATTTGGTGTGTAGCTTCATCTAGTAGACCTCTACCAAGATTGTTCAAATTATAGTCCTAAGGCTGAAAATGCCCCCGCCCCAGGGCCCTTTGGTTTTACATTGACTTATATACAGAAAACCTTTAAATACCTTCTTGTCTTTGATATTTGGTATGAAGCTTTGTCTTGTGGACCGCTATCAAGTTTGTTCAAATCATAGCCCTGAGGCAAAAAATTCCCCTGCCCCGGGCCCCTTTGGTTTTACATTGACTTGTATGGAAAAATCCTAAAAATTCTTCTCCTCTGAAACCACAAGGCCCAGGTCTTTAATATTTGGTGTGAAGCTTCATCTAGTGGACCTGTACCAAGATTGTTCAAATTATAGCCCTGGAGCCAAAAATGCCCCCGACGGGGGTGGGGGGGGGCCTTTGGTTTTACATTGACTTATGTAGGAAAAATCTTGGAAAAAAACTTCTCTGAAATGCAAGGCCCAGGTCTTTGATATTTGGTGTGAAGTTTCAAGATTGTTCAAATTATAGCCCTGGGGCCAAAAATGCCCCTGTCCTGAAGCCCTTTGGTTTTAGGGAAAACCTTTAAAAATCTTCTTGTCTGAAAAAAGAAGGCTCAGGTGTTTGATATTTGGTATGAAGCTTCGTCTTGTTGACTTATATCAAGATTGTTCAAATTATAGCCCTGTGGCCAAAAATGCCCCTGCCCCAGGGCCCTTTGGTTTTACATAGACTTATATAGGGAAAACCTTTGAGACATCTCAGTCCCTGCCGCCCAGTGAAACCAGTAGGCTTTATATGCATGGACGGTCGGACTCGCACCACTTTGCCGGAGCAGACTTAGACCTTCCAAGCAGTTTACCAGTACTCATGTGCCGACAGTTTCAGCTGTGTGGAAGCATCATGCAGCCAAACTGATTTCTCCAAGCCCTGATGGGCAGGGGCCACTATGCTTGAAATAAAGGTTTGTTTTATTGTTTTGTAGTCATAAAAAATCATGCCGTCTGATGCTAAGAAGAAGCGGGAACAGAAAAAGAAAGAAGCAGCAAAACGTGGAAAGAAACCCACTTCAGAGCAACCAGAAAATGGAGAAGTAAATGGGGCTACAAATGGTCTAGATACAGAACAGGGTAATGACAATCCAGAGGTCCCTTTTTGTAATGACAGTATCTGCATACCAACACATAAGCTTGATATTTTTGATAACTGAAGGATAGTTTTCGTTATTTCTTCATATAAACCTATGCTGTGAGTATTCATTAGAACCGCCTCGCTGAGGCGGTTCTAATGAATACCCACAGCATAGGTTTTTATTGAGAAGTGACAAAAACTATCCTTCAATTGTCACAAAATACCAAGCTTATCTGTTATCCATCCCCTAACATTTTACCTTTATTAACAATATCTCCATTAATCTGTTGCATCTTTAGGTAAGGGTTCGTGCCACTGAAACTGCCTTTGTAGTGAGTTTGTCATTATATACAATATCAAGAGAGGGTTCACTGTAGTCTCTGTTTAACTTGTGCTCAAATGTTCAAAACATCATTAGTTTATCGGCCTCAGTATCTCAGTAGGATATGCAACTGATTTTAGGTGGTGGTCGGATGAGGCAAAGGTGACGTATCTTTCATCACTGATGTGTCCAACTGATATCTGCTTACAGTTACACAAGACCTGCTGTCCTTACAGCAGTTAAGAGTAGAGGTTGGAATGTTATTTCTTCTGTTTCACACTTCCATTCAGTTTCCTCTTTCTCCTCTGTCCCTCACTTTCATCTCCTCTGCTGTCTCTTCTATCTCTTCTCCCTTTCTCTAGGAGATGACACAAAATGACCCACAAGGGCTTACGTGTTGTTAAACCCAAACCAATCAATCTTCTATCTCTTCTGCTTTCTCTGAGAGACGACACAAAATGACCCACAAGGGTTGACTTGTCATTAAACCAAAAACAATCAATCAACAACTGACTTTTGATGTCGGCAACATTCTTTTGCGGAGATTGATCATGAAACACATTCTACGATCATTCTCTCTCCCTTCTGCTGATTCAAGCAGGGCAGTTGTCAGATTCTGGCAAAAGAACTGTGTACGGGTTAATCACTTATGTATAAGCCTACCAGAAAATGATACGAAAAATTTTGACGTTTGACCTGGCTCTGTGACAGACCTAATTGATCATAACTTTTGAACCATATCTGATCGCGCCTTCATATTTGGCACGTAGGTTCCTTGTGACAAGGCTTTCCGGCTCATACGGGTACGAACAATTTTGACCGGAGACCTTGACCTGTGACCACTTTATCATAGCTTTTGAACCATTTGAGATAGAGCCTTCACATTTGGCATGTAGATTCCTTGTGACAATGTCTTCCAACCCATACAAGAAATTCTGACCTGTGACCTTTACCTTGATTTGTGACCTACGTTATCATTACTTTTGAACCATTTGAGCCTTCATATTTGATATATAGGTTTCTTGTGACAAGAGCTTCCCACTCACACAAGAATTTGACCAGTGACCTACTTTATCATATCTTTTGAACTGTTTAAGATAGAGCCTGCATATTTAAATGGTTTTCAAGTTAAAGAGCGGGCATGATTTTATGACGGACAAAGTTCCAAGGGAAAAAATTCAACAACGTGGTCATGTGAGTTATTATGACACCATTTTCCACTAAATAAAAGAGACATTATATGAAAATTAAGGGGAATGGGAACACATTCAGGGAAGGCAACTCGTGCAAAAGTATTTTTTTCCCATATCAACAGGGGTCAACTCTTTAAGGAAAGAATTTGCTCCTGAGGAGCAAATTCTTTCCTTTAAGAGTTGACCCCTTATTCTGTTGGACAGAACTTACAGAAAAGTGAACGGGAAGTTCCGAAAGTTGTTTCCCTTTAAAAAAACGGTAGAAAAACCAGCCAGGTGTTCCCAATCCCCTAAAGGGTTTTCATATCCCACTAAACCCAGTGATGAGAAACTGCTCTTGTTGTTTATTGACATGTGGTCAGTAAAACAACACTGGATAAATGATTGAAGAGATTCAGTGCAGTGGCCATCTGAGGGTTGATAAAAAATTTCTGTGACTAAATATCAGTGCCACTATGTGTTTGCCTTAAATAGTATGCAGCAGTTGTACTTTATCTGCCAATGCTATCATACAATTTTTGACATCATGGGCCGATTTGTTCAATACTAATGCAGCTGGATGATAGGCAAATAGTGTAGACACCAATGAGACATTGCATCTCATCTGGGTCTGCACTGTTTGCTCAGGGCTAGATGTCCGAATACATAAGGCAAATACAGTAGTTATGCAACTGGTAATATTTACAAGAATCAAGAATCAAAGTTGATAATTAACCCATAAAATGCCAATCATAACTATTGTCTTCTGCTTTGCCGTCTGCCGGTTACCTTCAAAGTAATATTTTGCAAACAGTGTGGACCCAGATCAGACTGCTCCTGTAGGAGCAGTCTGATCAGGGTCCACACTGTTTGCCTGTATGCAAAAATATTTTTAATAAGTTCACAAAAAGATTCAGCAGACGACATAAGCAGATAACATTTTCAGATGTAGTTTTTCTCGGCGTCTTAAGGGTTGATGAGTCTTTAACTAGCTAGCCTGGCCCAGAAAACATGTACACTCCATATTTTCCAATTCTGTGGTGTATTCCTTGCTTCCAAAGGATAACCCTTTCTAGAACATGTTTAAATCAACATTTTCAGATGCAGAAATCAATGGAGTCACAGCAGCCATAGATGAGCTGCAGCTAGCAGCCAAGTACAGGTCTTCAGTTGGTGTGCTGGCCTCTCATCCTGACAGCAGAGATGTTCATCTAAATCAGCTAACAATCACATTTCATGGTGCTGAACTGTTGGTTGACGCAGATGTAGAATTAAACTGTGGTAGAAGATATGGTCTCCTGGGATTAAATGGTTGTGGTAAGCAGCCTAATCATTAACCTTCATGGTGTATCCTGACATATCCTTTTTATACCCCCGCAAACGAAGTTTGAAGGGGGTATATAGGAGTCAGCTTGTCGTCTGTCGTCGGTTCGTTACAAAAAACTTTAACATTGCTCATAACTTCCTTATTCTTTGACCGATTTCTTTAATATTCACACACCACACACCTTGCCACTAGTACTTAAAGTAGAAGTAAAACAAAGATCAGGAATTGATACAATTAACTTACTCCATCCATAAAATACACCAAAGGGAAAGAAATACAAACATTAAGCGACCAGACCATAATGGAAACCTAAACAAAGGAAGGCCATATGGACAGTTACTTTCCCACAAAATGGCCATATGGCCATCCAAAATTAAAAGACACAAGTGATACACACAGTAAGTAACAAACAACAACATAAATAAATCGCCACAGAAGAGCCGCCTTGGAACGGTCAGTGGAAGATTTCCACTGGGGGGCTTAAATTGATTTTACGTGGCCACAATCCTCGCCCTTACTTCCGTCGCGATTTAGACAAATAATTTGTTCAGTCCGCATGAAGGCCTCCTAACTCATCAGTGCAACATCTCCGTGAACACAGAAATCAAAGAACCACAGAGGTGAGACAACGGTGAGGACTCGACAGCAAGAAACCACTGAAATGCTGGAGCAAAAGAAAACCAACAGTTAGACTCCGATGAGCCCGACCAGAGACAGAGCATCAGGCACCAACCAACATTATCTCTTTAATTTTCAATAAGCCTTTACGTTGGAGCCGTCATAGAATCTGAGGCCTGACCCACCGGCGTGCAATTAAAGAGGGAAGCAAAGTTGCCAACCGTGATTGGGTTGACTACCATGCATGCAGTCTGTCGTATAATATCCATGTTGTACCCAATCTTTTTATATCGAAGAATGATTTTACGAAATTGGGTGCTGAAGTCATTGCGGTTATATATTCTTCTGAATTTATATACTAAGTCACCATAAAATTCGGGTTCCGATAGACCTAGTTGCAGAAGAGATTTAAGTCCAATATTGAATTTTGAAATTAAATCAGAATGGCGTCTATAAAATTTTGAAAAGGCTTTGCGTAGTTTATGGTACCGATAACCCTGATTAAGAAGTTTAGCCGTTAATAATTTATTACGAGTGTTGAAGTCAGTTACATGACTACACACTCTAGCAAATCGAATTAATTGCGAAATATAAACGCCATAGGATGGCGCACGAGGAACATCACCATCCAAAAAAGGAAAATTTACAATCTCAAAATCAAAGTCATCGCGTTTATCATAAATTTTGCACGAAACAAATCCATCTACAACAGATAGATGTAAATCCAAAAACGGGGCCTCGGTATCAGAAGAATTTGCTTTATTTAACTGAAGTTCTAGGGGGTAAATCTGACTGATCAAACCATCAAAATAGGTATTATCAATATTTAATAAATCATCTAAATATCTAGAAGTAGAGCTAAAAGCTTCAATAATTTCAGATTGGTTATCAATGGAAAGCGACAAAATGAAGTCTCTTTCATAACAATACAAGAACAGATCAGCCACAAGAGGTGCGCAATTAGTACCCATCGGAATACCCACAATTTGTCTAAATAACTTAGTACCGAATCTAATATAAATATTGTCAAGTAGAAAGGTGAGGGCATCACACACTTTCTGACATGACCAAAGTGTATAATTCTTATGCTCTTTAGAAGTGAAAAATGCATTTCTGACATTACATGCAAGATAGAGAGAATCTTCTCTGTGAAAAGCCCATTCAATTAAATCATTAAGCTTTTCTTTTATAAGATTATGAGGAAGTGTAGTGTAAAGAGTGGAAAAATCGTAGGTAGACAGACTAGAAGCACGAAACTGTCTAGATTTCAATTTATTTAAAACCTCATTCGAATTTTTTATAGACCAAAACAGATTTCTTCCTGATCTTTCAAAGACTTTATCACAATATTTAATTACATGCGTTTTAATAGCAGTAAGACAGGAAGTTAATAATTTAGAAAGTTCAGTGGTAGTGCAAGAACTAGAATTTGCAATAAACCGTGCTTTGTAAGGTTTTTTATGAAGTTTTGGTAACCAGTATAGCGTAGGAAGCTTGTCTTGGCCTTCGTTAACACACACAGCAAACTTGGTGGCTGAAAGACAAACATGTTTATCTACTATAGCTCTCTCTTCAGCCAAAGGCTGAAGTTCATAGGCCTTAGTACCACCAAGCTCCTGCTTAAGCGTGTTAACATAGTGAAGCCGTCACACAACGACGACGTTGTTAGCGGCCTTGTCTGCAGGGGCCAAAACAAACTTCTTATGAAATTCTTGAATACCTAGTTTAAGATGACGTAAAGACGTCTTGGGCTTAGGAGGTAATAAGTTAGTATTTAGAGAATAGAAAGAAATGCGTTTATTCACTAGTCTTAAAATGCTAAGTTTCCAGTCCTTTAGGGCTTTATACTCAACATACTCTCTCAAGATTGATATACACAAACCTGACCTTGACCTTTACGTTGACCTTCCTCAAGGTCAAATACTTGTAAAAATTTGTCTGACAACGCATGCGGGGGTATAATTGGCGCCCGTTAGGCGACAGCTCTAGTTTGGTCTGGTTTTTAAAAAAATCCATCCGTTAAAATAGTGATGTACTAACTAACCAATAGCTCAGTTGGTAGAGTGTCTGCTCCGGGGAACGGGAGGTCACAGGTTCGATCCCGGGCCGCGAGATACCAAAGTCGTTAAAAATGGTACTAGCTGCTTCTCGCTTGGCACTCAGATTTACGGGGTAGAGCTAGGACTGGTCGACCCAGTGTCAGGATAATGTGACTGGGTGTGGTATCATGTAATGTGTCTGGGACATGATACTTCGGTGAGGCAGCACTATAAAAGTGAGCATTGAGCTCCCTGTCGCAACCAGACACCGTCGTGATATGACTGAAAAATTGTTGAAAGTGACGTTAAACCTGAATTCACACACACACACACAAGTGATTTGTAACACTGTAGTTGAAGTTTTTGTGTTAAGTTAAAAATGCCGCATTAGCTTTGAACAGGTGGACCCAGTTAACATTGGAGACCGCATATCCATGGGGTTGCCTGAATTATCTCTGCTACTGTATGCAGTAGTTACCATCTATCATGAGAAGAAGGCTTCATAAACCAGGGATTGTGGGTTCGATTCCTTGCTTCACCAGACTTTAGGATGAGTCTCTTTACTGAGGTCCCGTCACGATATGACCTTAGTTGTTGGTGTGATGTAATACTCAAACACACATATGCATATTAACCATTAAAGGTGCATTATTGAGCTATCTGGAGAAAATGCTTCCAAAAATAAAATGCATATAGCCGGTATTTTTCTTTAAAACAATACAAATGAATCCATTTTATGCAAAAATGCGAACAATTATGATGACAGGTAAACGAGTTTGACAGGGATTCGCTAACTAGGTTTCGAACACTAGTAAGATCTATTTTTAGTTTGTGACAAAAATAGAATCCCCATATATGACGTTATGCGACGTTAATTTTTGGCCTTGTTTGCTTAGGCCATGCCTGAATCGGAAAAAAATATGACGCTGAAAACAATGCCAAAAGTAACGACACTCAGAGACGATACTGTCGCCATGTATGTGTAAAGTGACAGATTTATTTTTAGAACAGACATTCCGAACACATGTTCAGAGCGAAGGGTAAACACAAATGAAAACGACCATTTTCACAAAGTTCTGAAGCTGTATTTGGCTCCAAAAGTGTACATATGACAAAGGAGTATGCATTGAAGATATAAACCAGAAAAAAATTTTGAGACCCGGTAGCTCAATAATGCATCTTTAAGCTGCCAAGAATACGTCATCTGCTGAACATCTTGCAAACTTCTCAAAAATAATTCTGAACACAGGCAAACAGTGTGGGTCGAGATCAGACTGCTCCTGTAGGAGCAGTGTGATCTGGGTCCATGCTGTTTGCAACAATGACTTTTAAAGTATCCAGCAGACGACATTTGTCTTGATTGGCATTTTAAAAAGTTTGAGCTAAATCAACAAAGGTGCAGATCAGCCTGCACATTCAGGCAATCTGCTCAGCACCTTAGTTTTCACTTGTTAGATAGTGCAGTACCTCTAGTTTCTGCACTTGAAGAAATAGATTGGGCTTCATGATGCTTCCACGCAGAGCTGAAACCGACCGCACTTGAGTACTATTAAACCTCGAGTTTCTGTCTAAAATTTCAAGATTCTGGCTTGTTTGTGTAGCCATAGCTCCAGATAAGGCACTTTTTCATCTGAAAAGTACTGATATTTTTCTTATTATAGCCCGCTTTGAAAATGTGGGGGTTATATTGGATTTGCCTTGTCCTTCTGTGATTCCGTATTTCCGTAATTCTGTAATTCCTTACTTCCGTAATTACGTTATTCATCATAACTCAAAAAAAACGTTTGAGGTATTTTCATGAAACTTCACACAAATGTAAAGCACTATGGGATGATATGCAGAGTGCATGAACCATAACTCTGGATTGCCTTCTTTTGGAGTTATTGCCCTTTGAACATTGAAAAAATTCTGTTATTCATGATAACTCGAAAACCGTTTGAGGTATTTTCATGAAACTTCACACAAATGTAAAGCACTATGAGACGATGTGCAGAGTGGGTGAACCATAACTCTGGTTTCTGCATGAAAACATACTTTGTGGGTACTCATTAGATGTGGAAATAAGAATAATAATTTGTGGATACTCCCACTTTTCTGGGGCTAAGGTACTAGCTGAGCAGGCATGTTTGTGTCTTACCTGGTTGTCAAGTTTGAAGACAGGTTTTCTTGTGATGGGGTACCGTAAAATCCTGAAAATGCGGACACCTTGAGGACTTGCTGTAATCCTCCTAAAATTTCAACAAATTTGTTTCATGATCCAGCAGGCAGTCCAAAAAGTGCAGACGGAGCGACAAATAGTGTAGACCCTGATCAGACTGCTCCTCCTTCAGGAGCAGTCTGATCATGGTCTGCACTGTTTGCTTTGGCCTGTCTGTCCCAATACTTGAAATCATTATGGTTCATACTTTTTCGCAGGTAAATCAACACTGCTAGCTTCATTAGAGTCTAGAGAACTGCCGGTACCAGAACATGTAGATATATTCTTACTACGGCGAGAAATGCCCCCTAGTGATAAAACTGCCTTAGAATGTGTTATTGAAGTTGACCAGGAGAGAATACGGCTAGAAAAAGAAGCAGAAGTCCTCGCAACAAAAGATGATGTTGGTAAGTTTTCATTTGTCCGGTAAGAATTGTGAAATTTCGTGTAGGAGTGTAATATCTTTTCATTACAGCAGGGCACATGGTCTTACACAATTTTGGTGATTTTTCAAGTTCATAAGAGGTGGTGAAACATGAAAGACTTAAGTCAAAATAGCAAATCTTCTGTGCATCTGTATGGCTTATCATCATCATCATCATCATCAACGGATTTTTGATTAACGTGCAGGTACAGGGGCAACGTCCACATAAGTATTAAGCTTAAGAGCTTGAAATCAAAATTACAGTAAAATTCTGCTATTAAGACCACCTAAAATTAAGACTAGTTCTGCGTTAAAAAGCTTATTTTGAAGGGTGCACTTAATCTTTCTTTGTGTTTTCTGCCCACAAAGACCACTTTTAAACAGTCCCAAGGGTGGTCTACATATAGGAATTTTACTGTATATAATTTGTTTGGACCTTGTGACTGGCTTTGTCACACTCCTGTCCAAAATTTCACGGAAATTTCACAAAAATTTTCCAGTCAGATATTGCCTGTCTCCATTTTTCAGTTGAATGGACGTTATATCTGACTAAATTTCTGCCACTTCTTACAGCGTACTGTAAAAACCCTAAAAATTTTCCACGCCCACAACATTGGGTAGTAAATTTGTACTTGTTCAAATTTTAGAAGAAGGAGGGTAAGGAGTTAATGTCACATGGTGTCAGATTATTTAGGGTAAATACAGAGGACCCCCCATTATAACGACATTGATTATAACAGCAAAACTTGTTATAACGACAATTACAATGGAATGAATTCTTAGCTCAAGGTTTAGCCTCGCTTTCGAGCGGCTTGGGCTCCCCCTGGGTTGGAAATACCCAAATCTTATCCATAGTCATGAAAGATTCGAGGCTATTCTAACAAATATCTACAACATTTGTTTCTTGGAGTTATGATGTGGAAAAGACCTTTTATAACCTATCATAATCCTAACTTTTGTTTTAATTGTGGGATTTAGTCCCTTTGAAGGAAATTTATATGAAGCAAATGTAAAGAGATGATGACTTAAAAGGCCGAGGTTTAGTGTCATCTCTCTGCCCTGGCAGATTGTAGCTGACATGATGCTCGAAATAACGAAGCGATGATTGTGGTCTGATCTTTACTTTTTTAGCTCCCCCGAGCCAAAGGCTTCGGGCGAGCTTATAGGATGGTAGGCCTCCTTTGTCCACCATTTTCAAATGACTTCTTCTCTGAAACCACTGGGCAAATTTCAATTTAATTTTATATGCAGCCCCCTGGCAATGGAGGAAAAAAAATTTGGAAGTATGGTACGGGTCACCATTCCCAAATATAGGGAAAAAATCTTAAAAATCATCTTCTCCAGAACCACAAGGTTGATTGCCATGAAACTTGGTATGTAGCATCAGGTGACTGAGTACTACCAAGTTTGCAAAAATGATGACCCTAGGTTGACCTTGATCTATTTTTCACCAAGGTCAAATTTGGCTCCATAGGCTTTTCAATGGGAAATAGATAAATAATTGTCGAAAAATATTGTGGTCTGTGATATAAAGCCCCGGTCCCACAGACCTTGCGACTGCGATGCGACCTCTCTGCAACTGATTTCGTTGCAACTGGCCTGCAACTGTTGCAACTAAATTTGCTCCATAAATGTGATCGCTGACACGTCGCCGACTAGTCGGCGACCTGTCGCTGAACAATCGGTGATTAATGTTGCCCAAAGTCGGTGACTGATCAATCAGCGACTTGTCGCCGAAGAATCGCCGTATGATCTGCAACTGACTTGCAACAAGTAAAACATGATCGGGGACTAGTCGGCGATCAATCGGCGACTCTTCAGAGACTGGATAAAACCGATCGGCGACTTGTCGGAGACTTTTGCGTTTTTGCTTGACACAGACAAAAATAAACAAAATTTTCGACTGCTGAGGGTCTTCTCTGGGCTGCTGCAAGTCCTCCTCATCCGAAATTTGTGTCCGAGCCTTGCTTTCCGTTTTTTTCGGCTGCGCCGCCGTTTTCTTTTGCCCGCCTCTCCGAACCATGTTGCCTCTTTGAAAGCTGTTGTCGAAATGATGCTAGGATGTTAACAGTTTTTTATTGTAGTTTGTGCTATAATCTTTCGGTGGTTTTAACACCTTTTTACAGCTTGTCGACGACCAGTTGCAGACCAATCGCTGACTTATCAGTGATCAATCTCCGATCGATCGCCGACCCATCACCGAACAGTTGCCGACTGATCGCGGATAGGTCGTGGATCGATCGCGAATCAGTCAGCGATCGGTCTGCGACCAGTCTCCGATAAGTTGCTATAAGGTTGCTAGAATTTACAGCCAAATTTGCATAAATTCAGTCGGGGATCGATCGGTGACTGTTCGGCGATCGATCGGAGATTGGTCCGCGACGTCTAGAAAACCATTGCAACTTGTCTGCAATAAAAATCAGTCGCAGCCAGTCTTTTGTGAATGCACAAAAGAGTGCATGCACAAAAGACGATCGGCGACTAAATTTGATCGGCGACCTACCCGCGACCTTGCTGCAACCTTTATAAATCCTCAGTGCGACTTCTGCAACCGCTCCATGATTGCCATTTTTTTAATCGCAGAGAGGTCGCATCGCGGTCTCAAGCTCTGTGGGACCGGGGTTTAAGAAAAGGTGAAAAATGAATGTCTATGAATGCTTAGGGTTCAGGTCATTCGGTCATTTTGAACCAAGGTCACTTGTTAGCTCACCTGAGCCGAAGGCTCATGTGAGGTATTAGTATACCACGAGCCGGCGTCGGTCGTCCGTCGTCCACACTTTCAACGAAGTATATCTCTGGAACCAGTGGGCCGGCCTTGATCAAATTTCATATGAACCATCATCAGGTAGGGGGAAAGGCTGTATTAGGTTTTCGTGCAGATCGGATGAGAACTCTGGTTGCCACAGCAACAAAGAGCTCCCATAGGCTTAACATAGGAAAAAGCTTGTCATCACTTTAGCTCCGTCAATTTTTTTCTGATCGACTTCATTCTTGCAGATAACGTGAACAGGCATGAAATCTCGATCAAGTTCGATTTTGGGCTGAATCGGATTATTCACTCAGGAGTTACGTGCCCTTGAGCGTTAGGAAAAAGCTGTCATCACTCTAGCTCCGTCAATTTTTTTCTGATCGACTTCATTCTTGCAGATAACGAGGACAGGCATGAAATCTCGATCAAGTTCGATTTTGGGCTGAATCGGATTATTCACTCAGGAGTTAGGTGCCCTTGAGCGTTGAAAAAATTGCCTATTGACTTAACATGGGGAGAATGTTGTCATCACCGTAGCTGCTTCAATTATTTTCAGATTGGCTTTATTCTTGCAGATAACCAGCACAGCCATGAAATCTGGGTCAAGTTCGATAACTGGCAGAATCGGATCATTCACTTAGGAGTTACCTGCCCTTGTGTGTTTTTGCATTAGGGTTAATGGGAATTTCAAAAATGTATATCTTAAAGACTACTTGGCCAACTTTGATCAAATTTCATGTGTCGCATTATTGGGCAAGTGGAAAGGCTTCATTAGGTTTTCAGGCAGATCTGAGTGGAACTCTGGTTGCCATGGCAACATCTAGCTCCCATAGACTTCACATAGGAAAAAGCTTGTCATCACTCTAGCTCCGTCAATTTTTTTCTGATTGACTTCATTCTTGCAGATAACCAGTACAGGCATAAAATCTCGGTCAAGTTCGATTTTGGGCCGAATCAGATAATTCACTCAAGAGTTACGTCCCCTTGAGCGCCCGAAAAATTGCCTATCGACTTAACATGGGGAAAATGTTGTCATCACTGTAGCTAGTAACGAGGACAGGCATAAAATCTCGGTTAATTTCGATTTTGGGCAGAATCGGAATATTGACCTCGGAGTTACGTGACCTTGAGCGACAAAAAATTTGCCCATAGACTTAACATAGGGAAAATGTTGTGACTACGATTGCGACTTGAATTTTTTTCAGATCAGCTTCAAACTTGCAGGTAACGAGGACAGACATAAAATCACGGTTAAGTTCGATTTTGGGCCGAATCAGATTATTTGCCTTGGAGTTACCTGCCCTTGAGCATGAAAAAATACGTTGTGACCACGATAGCAACTTTATTTTTATTCAGATCAGCTTCAAACTTGCAGGTAACGAGGACAGGCATAAAATCCCGGTTAAGTTCGATTTTGGGCCGAATCGGAATATTGACCTCGGAGTTACATGACCTTGAGCGACAAAAAATTTGCCCATAGACTTAACATAGGGAAAATGTTGTGACTACGATAGCGACTTGAATTTTTTTCAGATCAGCTTCAAACTTGCAGGTAACAAGGACAGACATAAAATCTCTGTTAAGTTAGATTTTGGGCCGAATCGGATTATTTGCCTTGGAGTTACCTGCACTTGAGCACAAAAAAATACGTTGTGACCACGATAGCAACTTTATTTTTATTCAGATCAGCTTCAAACTTGCAGGTAACGTGGACAGGCATAAAATCTCAGTTAAGTTCGAATCGGAATATTGACCTCGGAGTTACATGACCTTGAGCGACAAAAAATTTGCCCATAGACTTTACATAGGGAAAATGTTGTGACTACGATAGCGACTTGAATTTTTTTCAGATCAGCTTCAAACTTGCAGGTAACGAGGACAGACATAAAATCTCGGTTAAGTTCGATTTTGGGCCGAATCAGATTATTTGCCTTGGAGTTACCTGTCCTTGAGCATAAAAAAATACGTTGTGACCACGATAGCAACTTTATTTTTATTCATATCAGCTTCAAACTTGCAGGTAACGAGGACAGGCATAAAATCTCGGTTAAGTTCAATTTTGGGCCGAATCGGAATATTGACCTCGGAGTTACGTTACCTTGAGCGACAAAAAATTTGCCCATAGACTTAATTAGGGAAAATGTTGCGACTACGATAGCGACTTGAATTTTTTTCAGATCAGCTTCAAACTTGCAGGTATCGAGGACAGACATAAAATATCGGTTAAGTTCGATTTTTGGCCGAATCTGAATATTTGCCTTGGAGTTACCTGCCCTTGAGCATAAAAAAATATGTTGTGACCACGATAGCAACTTTATTTTTATTCATATCAGCTTCAAACTTGCAGGTAACGAGGACAGGCATAAAATCTCGGTTAAGTTCGATTTTGGGCCGAATCGGAATATTGACCTCGGAGTTACGTGACCTTGAGAAACAAAAACATTTGCCCATAGACTTAACGTAGGGAAAATGTTGTGACAGAAATAGCGACTTGAATTTTTAGCTCACCTGAGCCAAAGGCTCCAGTGAGCCGATAGTATACCAAGGCTTCGGAGTCCGTCGTCTGTCGTCCGTCCATCCGTCGTCCACACTTTCAATGAAGCATATCTCAGAAGGCAGTCGCCCAATCTTGTTTAAATTTTATGTGTAGCACCATTGGGCAAAGGGAAAGGCTGCATTAGGTTTTGGAGCTAGTCTGGTTCATTTGTTCCTTCATTCTTCTTTCTCTCCATATAGAGATAATAGACCAATGTTAAATTTTTAATCAAAGATTTCTCAGGAACTATAAAAGCTAGAAGCATCAAATTTGGTATTCAATAGTATAATGATGACTTATTTTGTGTAAGAGACATTGGGCTTTCTCAGCTTATTTGTTCATCTGTTCTTTCATTCTTCTTTCTCTCCATTTTGACCAATGTTAAATTTTCGTCAAAGATTTCTCAGGAACTATAGAAGCTAGAAGTCTCAAACTTGGAATGCAATGCAATAATCATGACTTATATCCTGTAAGGGTCAATGGGCTGGATTCTATTAGCAGATTTAGTAGTCAAGTCTGTGAATTGTTAAAACTTAAGTTCCTCAGGTGAGCGGTTTAGGCTCATTGAGCCTCTTGTATTACAGGTCTCTTGACATATTAGAACACATTTTCTCTAACACCACCTGCCCTTGTATATGTAGCTCCTTTCAGTATGGACCGGCCCCGATAGCTCAG
Organism: Lucinisca nassula; assembly: GCA_963580285.1. Taxonomy (NCBI): domain Eukaryota; kingdom Metazoa; phylum Mollusca; class Bivalvia; order Lucinida; family Lucinidae; genus Lucinisca; species Lucinisca nassula. The sequence goes on along the minus strand of CAUZLF010000370.1, from coordinate 17,260 downwards.
TTGGTAGAGTGTCCGCTCCAGGGAACGGGAGGTCACGGGTTCGATCCCGGGCCTCGACATACCAAAGTGGTTAAGAATGGTACTAGCTGCTCCTCGCTTGGCACTCAGATTTACGGGGTAGAGCTAGGACTGGTCGACCCAGTGTCAGGATAATGTGACTGGGTGTGGTATCATGTAATGTGTCTGGGACATGATACTTCAGTGAGGCAGCACTATAAAAGTGAGCATTAAGCTCCCTGTCGCAACCAGACACCATCGTGATATGACTGAAAAATTGTTGAAAGCAACGTTAAACCCGAATTCACATTTCAATATGGAATAGGCAAATGAAACTTCATAGCTACATTGGGCACTAAAGCTACTATAAAATAGGCAAGAACTGCTTCTCTGGCTGTTCTACTTCTGACTTATCTGAAATATATACTACTCAAAGTTTGATAGGGATCACTTTTTTAGCTCACCTGTCACGTAGTGACGAGGTGAGCTTTTGGGATCACTTTTTGTCCGTCCTCCATCGTGCGTGCGTGCGTTTGTGCGTGCGTCCGTGCGTGAGTGCGTGCATAAACTTTTTCTTCAAATGACATCTCCTCCTAAACCACTGAACGGATTTTGACCAAACTTCACAGGAATGATCCTTAGGTTGTCCCCTTTCAAAGTCGTTCAAATGGTTCCAGTCCATTGCACATATAGGTCACGTAGCCAAAAATAGATTTTTTTCACCGAAAACTTAAAAAATCTTCTTCTCTGAAACCGCAAGGCCCAGGTCTTTGATATTTGGTATGAAGCTTCATCTAGTGGACCCCTACCAAGATTGTTCAAATTATAGTGCTGGGGCCAAAAATGCCCCCGCACCAGGGCCCTTTTGTTTTACATTGGCTTATATAGAGAAAATCTTTAAAAATCTTCTTCTCTGAAACTGCAAGGCCCAGGTCTTTGATATTTGGTATGAAGCTTCATCTAGTGGACCCCTACCAAGATTGTTCAAATTATAGTGCTGGAGCTAAAAATGTCCCCTGCACAGTGGCCCTTTGGTTTTACATGGGCTTATATAGAGAAAATCTTGAAAAATCTTCTTCTCTGAAACCGCAAGGCCTAGGTCTTTGATATTTGGTATGAAGCTTCATCTAGTAGACCCCTACCAAGATTGTTCAAATTATAGTGCTGGGGCCAAAAATGCCCCCGCACCAGGGCCCTTTTGTTTTACATAGGCTTATATAGGGAAAATCTTCTTCTCTGAAACCGCAAGGCCCAGGTCTTTGATATTTGGTATGAAGCTTCATCTTGTGGACCTCTACCAAGATTGTTCAAATTATAGCCCTGGGGCCAAAAATGCCCCCGCTCCGGGGCCCTTTGGTTTTACATAGACTTATATAGGGAAAATCTTGAAAAATCTTCTTCTCTGAAACCACAAGGCTTAGGTCTTCGATATTTATTATGACGCTTCAGCTAGTGGACCTCTATAAAGATTGTTCAAATTATAGCCCTGAGACCAAAAATGCCCCCGCCATGTGGCCCTTTGGTTTTACATAGACTTATATAGGGAAAATCTTTAAAAATCATCTTCTCTGAAACACAAGGCTTAGGTCTTTGATATTTGTTATGAAGCTTCAGCTAGTGGACCTCTACCAAGATTGTTCAAATTATAGCCCTGGGGCCAAAAATGCCCCCTCTCCGGGGCCCTTTGGTTTAACATAGACTTATATAGGGAAAATCTTGTTTTACATAGACTTCTATATATATGCAGGGTAAACCTTTAAAATCTTCTTCTCTGAAACCAGAAAGCCCAGGTCTTTCATATTCGATATGAAGCTTCATCTTGTGGACCTCTACCAAGATTGTTCAAATTATAGCCCTGGGGCCAAAATTGACCTTGCCCGGGGCCCACTTGTTATGCTTTGGATCAGGTGAGCGAACCAGGGCCCTCTGGGCCCTCTTGTTAATGCAAAATAATTTTTGGATAAATTAATCAGCTGAATCCAAATTTGATACATAATGATAGAAGACGTATCCTTCACAAAAGCTAGTGATTAATTTTGTCAACTGGTACTGCATTCAAGCGTGACAACAGCAACCGTCTTGCCACCCCCAAAATTTGCCGTAACACAAAGGGATTTGGACAATTGATTTTTCACAAACTGTCGAATGTGTTTAGACAAACGTGCCTATTAACGTGTATAGCGTCCATGGGCATCAATTACAGTACGGTATCGCCTGCGCATGCAAGTAGTCAGCGTCTGTATCCGGTTTTGTGGAATCAGCTTTTATTCAGCAACCAATGCATCTTTGAGCTCCTGTAAAGTCCTCGGATGCACAGGTCGGGCTGAAACAGCACGCTGTAGCATGTCCCGCGCATGCTCAATCGGATTTAAGTCCTGTGATCGAGCAAGCCAGTCCATACGAACAATTGCTTCACGTTCCAGATAGGAATCAGTGACGTTGGCACGGTTTGGACAGGCATTATCGCCCATCAGAATAACGTCTGGGCCGATAGCATCTGCATATGGTCTCACAACCAGATCAAGAATTTCATTACAGTACCTAACTGCCATTAACGTTCCGTTTCAACGACGTACAAGTCAGTTTTACCGTTTACGCTTATCCCAGCCCAAACCATGACTGATCCCTTTCCATAGCGGTCATGCTCTACCACATTCAAGTCATCGAATCGCTCTTAAGACATTCGCCACGCTAATTGACGTTTATAAGTGAAGTCTAGACAGAATCTGGACTCTTCAGAAAACAGTACTGCGTCAAGTCACGAACTGTTCACCTGACGTGAGTTCTTGCAAAGTCCAACCGATCTAGCACGTGCTGTCTCGTCAACGGAACACCTACAGCAGGCCTCATGGCATTAAGTTTGAACTCGTGGAGCCCGTTTCTGACAGTTTGTGTAGAAATTCGTACTCCAGTTCCTTTCCTAAGCTCGTTATGCAAACGCGTAGCGTTCGGGAACCGTTGACGTCGAGACTGAATCAGCAAGAAACGGCCCTGATGTTGAGTTTGTAGCCTTTTTCGACCCCGCCGTGTCTGTGTGAAGAATTTCCGTGGGTAAGATGCCGACTCCACATTTGGGAAACCACGCTCTGAGACACATTCAGAATCCCAGCAACACGATGTCGAGAGACGCCAGATTCCAACATTCGACGTCATGATTCATTTCTTTGGGGTTCAGACGCTTTTTTTTAATTGTCCCCAAGGCATTTTAGTGTTTCACAAATCAAATGAAATCGTTTTTATGCTTTGTAAAGGAACACTGACAAGTTTGATTTGTCTGTTGGAAAGCAGTGCTACGCAAGATTTATGGGAAGCATGAATTCATTTGGGAAGTGTGAGAAGTGTGCACTTTCATGAGTACTTAATTGCACATGAGTTTCTGCTAAAGATATATATCAATACACGGAGTACAAATTCTGTCAAGAAATTTTTAATTTTCAGTGCAAAATTTGGTATATAAAAAGTGATCCCTATCAAACTTTGAGTAGTATAGTTTTTTGGTCTAAATTTCTGTAGTATATGGATATGTTTGTTTGATTTGAGGTTTAACGTCCCCGTGCACACTGTATAGGTCATTTTGGAGACGCTGCTTCCAATTTTGTGGGACTTTTACACGACATTGAGATGATTCTCAGGCCCTGTCGCCAAATGAAACCAATAGGGTTTATTAGCATGGACGGTCCGACTCGCACCGCTTTACCTGGGCAGGCTTAGGTCCTCTAAGCTGTTTACCAGTACTCGTGTGCTGTCGGATTTCAGCTCTTCGTGGAAGCATCTTGCAGTCTATCCATTTCTTCAAGCCCCGATGGGCGGGGGCCGCGTTAGTATATGGAACAGCCTGTTGAAACATTACAGCTGTACAGGGTACTAAAGGTTGCCTATTAACCCATTTTGTACCAGGAAACCCCCAAACTGGTAATTGGCAAACAGTGCAGGCCCAGATCAGACGCCGCAGAATGCGGCGTCTGATCTGGGCCTGCACTGTTTGCGAAAAGTTCAGCCATTTTCCAAATAAATATTTAAGAAAACACAACCTGACACCTTAGAAAGATTCAATTTGGAAAAAAAAGGGCTAAGGCCAAGGACATTAATCCCCGCCATGTTGAATATTTCAATTTGCTACACTCCTCCCTGATCTTCAGCAATTTATGTTGCATGGTTTTGATTGATACCATGCATTCAGAAGCCGAATGGAAAACAGTATAGATCCTGATTAGATTGGCTTCTGACAAGCCAGCTGGTCTGACTCTGTACTGCATGCAAATCAAAGCACTGACAGTAATGGTGGGCTGGGAAAATGATCCTGAATGGTGACATAGACTGTTAACATTTCGTTTAACCCTTACATTCCTGGGGCCATTGTTCGAAGCATCGTTTGCTTAACGAGCTCATTAGTGGTCATATTATTAACTTTTCTAGCAAGTACAATATCTAAAATTTTGGTATTTTTGTTGAAAAAATGTGAGAAGCTTTTGCATATGCAAAAGCTACTCACATTTTTCAGCAAAAATATTAATATATACAGCATATTAACTGATCAAACTTTTAATGGTACGTTAGCTAATGACATTGTTAATTTTGAAAAACTGGACCCTGTACTGTACCTTCTGAAAGCTAAAAGTGTAAACCCTGATCAGACGCTTCTTTCTGCCACTTTTGATAAATTAATTCCTGTACTGTAAGCAAACAGTGTAGCCTTGTCAGACTCAGTGTTCTGTGGTGTCTGATCTGGGTCTATACTGTTTATGATTCCAGTCCAGATTCTATAGATTAACCCCCTTCTGCAACATTCTGACCTCACATTGATAATAGTGCGGCTATTTTGTATAAGTACCGGGTAATATTGCCTGTATTTCCTACAAATCAGTGATAGTCACGTGGACTTCAGCACTGAAGAGGATTTTGTAGTTGGTTACTTTAGATTGATTGATAAACAGTCAACACAAAAAGGATATATAGAGGATCTTACATGAGTGTTCATGTATTATTGAATTTATTTAACAAGTTGAAGAAAAGGGATAAAATGCGAGGCTCTGCCGAGGATTTTATTCCTTTTCCTCAACGAGTTTAATAAATTCAATAATACATGAGCAGGAATGCAAGATTATATTTACCATATGACATTTAAATTGCATTTTATTCATGATTGTTTTATAAAAATGTCACTATTCCATTATTAGTAAACTCGACATCGTAAAGGACGTCGTACATGTAATGTTACGGGATGTATCTAACTAATTTGCATATTTAATCCACCAGTGGATTATCTAATTTATTACATGACGTTATTACTCTCTCAGACGCGACGTCATATGATAAATCCAGGTTCATCATGGTGGGGGTTAAGTTCTTGGGTCAACTGGCTTTGATGTATCAGAAAAATGATTTGTTTTTGTCTTTCTATACCAGAGATACAGAAAATTATTGTCACAGATTTATCAAGGCTCTTGGAAACTGGCTGTCCTATTTCTAAGGTTGTCTGCTCTAGAAACACATGAAAAATGCTTATTATTGGCCTGCAGTGGTACGGTATCATGCAGTGTTAGCGATGCTTTTATTTAATTGTGGGATTAAGTCTGGCGTATTCCCTTTGAAGGAAACTTATATTCTTATGTATGAATCAAATGTAAAGAGATGATGACGTGAAAGGCCGAGGTTTAGTGTCGATTCTCTGCCCCGGCAGATTGTAGTTGACATGATGCTCGAAATAACGAAGCGATGATTGTGGTCTGATCTTTACATTTTTCTACCAAGAAATAATGACAAGATTTCTGCCAAAGATAAAAGTCACCACAGAGCGGTGCCTGATCTGGATGCAATGGGTTAAGTAAGAATTTGTTTAATGTTGTTAGTGTCCGATTGATTGATTGATTGATTGATTGTTGTGGGTTTAACGACAAGTCAACTCTTGTGGGTCATTTTGTGTCTTCTCCCAGAGAAATGGAGAAAAGAGACAGAAGAGATAGTAGAGGAGATGTAAGTGGGAGACAGGAGAAATAGGAAAATGAATGGAAGTGTAGAAACAGACAAAATAACACTCCCCCTCTACCCTTACTTGTTGCAAGGCCCAACTGTAAGCCAATATCAGGTGGACGCCCCAGTGACGCAAGATACACGCCAACTTTGCCTCACCCATCCACCCACTAAATGTTGTTATAGGTAACCCTTTTTGTACCAAATGGAATCTTCCTCCTTATATATAGGAGGAGTCCATGTCATAATTTAGAGGTACCAGGTTGTGTTTTCTTCAAAATTTATTAGGAGAATGGCTGAACCTTTTGCCAACAGTGTAGGCCCTGATCAGACGCAGTGTTCTGCAGCGTCTGATCTGGGCCTGCACTATTTGCCAACTACCCCTTTTGGTGTTTCCAGTACCAAATGGATTAATGAAATGGCTGTACTATAATGACACTAACTATTGAGACAGACCGGCCTGAGCAAACAGTGCAGACCCAGATCAGACTGCTCCTGAAGGAGCAGTCTGATCTGGGTCTACTCTGTTTGCCATTCCGTCCGCACCTCTTGGACTCCCTTGCTTGATCTTGAAACAAATTTGTAAAAAATTTAGAGGAATTACAGCAAGCCTCAAGGTGTCCAAACTTTTTAGGATTTTTACAGCATTTATCCTTTGTATTTCATATTTTTAGAATCTCATGACAGATTACTAGACGTGTATGAACGTCTTGACTCCATGGATTCGGATAAAGCAGAGATGCAGGCTGGTTTTATCTTGCACGGTCTCGGCTTCTCAAAGAAAATGCAACACAAGAAGGTGAAGGATTTCTCCGGAGGCTGGAGAATGAGGATTGCTTTAGCGCGGGCGCTATACATCAAACCTGCCATGTTGTTGTTAGATGAACCCACAAATCATCTCGATCTCAATGCTTGTGTATGGTTGGAGGAAGAGTTGAAAACGTAGGTTTACGGTATTTGTTGTGCATTTTTGAACACTCACTTTTCTGAAACAGTCTTTATTTAACCCTTAAGATGAAATCACAACCATTATGCTGTCTGCTTGTTACTTTATAACTTATTGTTGCAAACAGTGTGGACCCAGATCAGACAGCTCCTCTAAGAGCACCGGGCTTCTCCTGACTTTCGGATGAGTCTTTAAATCAAGGTCCCATCTCTGTATGACCTTAACTGTTGGTGAGACGTAAAATACAAACACTCACTCTTAATTGCAGTCTGATCAGGGTCCACACTACTCTAGTTTCTGTATTTTAAACTTAGGATGCTTGCTATTCTGTGTAGCTGTAACACGTAGTGACGAGGGGAGCTTTTGGGATCACTTTTTTTCCGACGTCCATTGTGCATTTGTGTGTCCGTAAACAATTTCTTCAAACGACATTTCCTCCTAAACCACTGACTGGATTTTGACCAAACTTAGTGCAGTTATATAAACTCAACCATAGTGCAGTTTATATTTTACTTTTAGTCCTTTATGATCAACGTGAATATTCTGAGAAATCGGAAATAAATTATTGGTCTGGACTCATATTCTAGACAGGTTTTTAATTATTTGGACCCCATTTTGATTTATATCAGTCTTTGAATCGACTGCCTATTCGTAATTCGCAAAATTGCAGTATGTTTCCTCTGGCTTTCTTTGCCGGATCATTACAGGGTCACTGATGAGGCTTTATTAGCCGAAACTACGTAGTATGACCCATCTTCTTTCTTATGAATGTTTTAATTGCTCTTAAAGGAACTCATTTTTGATTTTTATTCACAGAACTGATCCTTAGATGGTCCCCTTACAAAGTTGTTCAAATGGTTCCGGTCCGTTGCTCATCTTGGTCACAGTGACAGGAGCCAAAAACAGATTTTTTTACTAAAAACATAAAAAAATCTTCTCTGAAACTGCATGGCCCAGGTCTTTGGTCTTTGGTATGAAGCTTTCTAGTGGACCTCTACCAAGATTGTTCAAATGATAGCCCTTAGGCCAAAAATGCCCTGCCCCCGGGCCCTTTGCTGTGCACTCTAAAGATAGCTAAGGGCCCAATGCTTATTCATTCGGCAAGAGACGTCTCTGGTCAGGCTACATGTATATGGATGCACAGGCAGATCTGATTCTTCACTGGACACACATGTAAATTGTAGGAAACATTATACCCCGGCTCATAATTATAATACAGTCAAATTCCGCTATAAAGGCCCTCTAAGATAGAGGCAAATTCTGATTTAAAAACCTTATTTTAAGGATGTGGTTATTCTTTCTTTGTAAATTCTGTATACAATATCTTCTGGTCCCTAACCATCTTTTGGACTGTTCAAAAGTGGTCTTAAAGACCACTTTTGAACAATCCCAAAGGTGATCTTAATATAGGAATTATGTTGTATTTTGTTTTGTGTTTTTACAGGTATAAAAGAATTCTAGTTGTGATATCCCACTCACAAGATTTTCTCAACGGTGTATGCACCAACATTATACATATGCAGCAGAAGAAGTTGAAAACATATGGTGTAAGTACTTCACAGGTTTTAAGGGGAATGGGAACACATTCAGGGGAGGCAACTCCTGCAAAAGTATTTTGTCTCCCATTTCAATAGGGGTCCACTCTTATTTGCTCCTAAGGAGCAAATTCTTTCCTTTAAGATTAGTCCCTTTTTTTTCCGTGGGACAGGGCTTATATAAAGGCGAACAGGAAGTCCTGAAAGTTGTCTCCCTTTGAAAATGGTGGAAACACCTTCAGGGGAGGCAACACCTGCAAAAGTATTTTTGTATCCCATATCAATAGGGCTCAACTCTTAAAGGAAAGAATTTGCTCCTGAGGAGCAAATTCTTTCCTTTAAGGGTAGACCCCATTTTCCGTGGGACAGGGCTTATAGAAAGGCGAACAGGAAGTCTTGAAAGTTATCTCCCTTTGAAAAAATGGCGGAAAAATCAGCCTGGTGTTCCCATTCCCATTTTTTCAGCCATTTGTGTTGCATGATTTCAATTTGTACCATGGATTCAGAAGCCGAATGGAAAACAGTATAGATCCTGAACAGATGGCTTCTGAGAAAGCAGCTGATCTGAATTTATACTGTGTTCAAAAAGCACATATATCTTGGTTCATCATGTTGAGGGTTAAATATGAAAACGAATTATAAGCCATATAACATGGCTTGAATGTGGAGCATATCTGTTGAACGTGAATCAGATATTTTGGACTGGACCTGGCATGTCTTGTGGACCGACTGATTTTTTAGCGATCCATTTTAGGATTTGGTTTCTCTTTAGAAATGGAAAATAGAAACAGTTCAGGGATACTTTACAGGGGACGTTTTGAGAGATTTGCTCAATTTTGCCTAAAAACTCATTGAAATGGTCTAAACTGAAGATTAACCCCATAGCGAAATGTATTACAGGGTACCTAAAAGAGCTATATAGAATAAAGGTATATATATATTACAGGGTAACTATAACAGTTATATGCAGAGCAGGTTTGATATATGTATTACAGGGTAACTAGGACAGTTATATGCAGACAAGGTTTGTTGTTTACAGGGTAACTATGCCAGTTATAGGCAGACCAGGTTTGATATATGTATTAAGATATATATGTATTACAGGGTAACTATAACAGTTATATGCAGACCAGGTTGATAAATGTATAACCGGTTAACTATGACAGTTATATGCACACAAGGTTTGATATATGTATTACAGGGTAACTATAACAGTTATATGCAGACCAGATTGATAAATGTATAACAGGTTAACTATGACAGTTATATGCACACAAGGTTTGGTATATGTATTACAGGGTAACTACAACAGTTATATGCAGACCAGGTTTGATATATGTATTACAGGGTAACTACGACCGTTATATGCACACCAGGTTTGATATATGTAATATAGGTTAACTACAACTGTTATATGCAGACCAGGTTTGATATATGTTTACAGGGTAACTATGACAGTTATATGCAGACCAGGTTTGATATATGTTTACAGGGTAACTATGACAGTTATATGCAGACATGGTTTGATAAATGTATTAAAGGGTAACTACGACAATTATATGCAGACCAGGTTTGATATATGTATTACAGGGTAACTATGACAGTTATATGCAGACAAGGTTTGTTATATGTATTACAGGGTAATAATGGTTGGTGCCTGATGCTCTGTCTCTGGTCGGGCTCATCGGAGTCTAACTGTTGGTTTTCTTTTGCTCCAGCATTTCAGTGGTTTCTTGCTGTCGAGTCCTCACCGTTGTCTCACCTCTGGTGTTCTTTGATTTTTGTGTTCACGGAGATGTTGCACTGATGAGTTAGGAGGCCTTCATGCGGACTGAACAAATTATTTGTCTAAATCGCGACAGAAGTAAGGGCGAGGATTGTGGCCACGTAAAATCGATTTAAGCCCCCCAGTGGAAATCTTCCACTGACCGTTCCAAGGCGGCTCTTCTGTGGCGATTTATTTATGTTGTTGTTTGTTACTTACTGTGTGTATCACTTGTGTCTTTTAATTTTGGATGGCCATTTTGTGGGAAAGTAACTGTCCTTATGGCCTTCCTTTGTTTAGGTTTCCATTATGGTCTGGTCGCTTAATGTTTGTATTTCTTTCCCTTTGGTGTCTTTTATGGGTGGAGTAAGTTAATTGTATCAATTCCTGATCTTTGTTTTACTTCTACTTTAACTATGACATCTATATGCAGACAATGTATGTTATGTGTACTACAGGGTAACTATGACAGTTATATGCAGACAATGTATATTATATGTATTACAGGGTAACTATGACAGCTATATGCAGACAATGTATGTTATATGTATTACAGGGTAACTATGACAGTTATATATATTTCAGGGGTACTTTGACAGTTATATGCAGACGCTGTTTGTTATGTGTATTACAGGGCAACTGTGACAGTTGTATGTATGACAGGGTACCTATGACAGTTATATGCAGACTATGTATGTTGTATGTATTACAGGGTAACTATGACAGTTATATGCAGACAATGTATGTTATATTTATTACAGGGTAACTATGACAGTTATATGTATTATAGGGTATCTTTGACAGTTATAAGCATACACTGTTGTATGTATTACAGGGTAACTATGACAGTTATATGTATTACAGGGTAACTATGACTGTTATATGTATTACAGGGTAACTATGATAGTTATATGCAGTGTTTGTTATATGTATTACAGGGTAACTATGACAGTTATATGTATTACAGGGTAACTATGACTGTTATATGTATTACAGGGTAAATATGATAGTTATATGCAGTGTTTGTTATATGTATTACAGAGTAACTATGACAGTTATATGTATTACAGGGTAACTATGACAGTTATATGCAGACAAGGTTTGAGTTAGAGGAGAATCAAATGAAGAGGTATAAATGGGAGCAAGATCAGATAGCTCATATGAAGGTAATTCACTTCTCCACGATTTCAGCATACAAATTTCCTTAAAATATAATGTACACATATCTCGCACTAGGGGTCATTTCATTAAACCCCCGGCATACAAAGTATGCTTTGGGGATATATACTTTTCATCCTGCCATCCGTCTGTCTGTTAACATTTTGGTTAAAGTTTTGCTTCAAAGTTTCTAAGAGATTGTATCTTCTGAACCCTTTGATGGATTTAGTTGATACTTACACTGAAGTTACATACTGGTCTAAAGATTTCATTGATGCATGGCCCACCCCCAAGGTCAAGGTCATAGATTTAGTAATTGTATATTTGGTTAAAGTTTTATGACATAGTTTATAGATGCCTGTATGTTTTAAATTCTAAGACAAATTCAGTTGATACTTGCATCAATGTTGCATACCAGTCCAAACATTTCGTGATGTAGGTCCCTTCCCCCACCCATGGTGACTTTCACCTCAAGGTCATGGACTTAGAAATTTTTTATTTGGTTAAAGTTTTATGACAAAGTTTATGATTGCCTGTATCTTCTAAACTCTAGGACAAATTCAGTTGCTACTTGCATCGATGTTGCATACTAATCCAAAGATTTCATTGATACATACCCCACCCTGCTGCTTCAGTAAAATTGATGCCCCCACCCCTTCAGTAACTTTGATGCCCTCACTCCCTGGGTCCATTTAGAAATTTTATGTTTAGTTTAGCTTTTACAAGCACATTTATAGATTCTTATAGCTTCTTCCCGTCTTCATTCATATTAAATACAAGCTCGAAAGATATATCAGAGGGTGGCGCTGGCCGGGGGTAAACGTGACCCACAGGTCGCTTGCTCTAGTTTCATATGAAATAAGCCGTTTCATATGTTTAATGAAACAAACATGGTTGTGAGATTCTTTATATCATATGGGCCCCGTCAAGCGATTTTGGTACTTATCGCCTATGCGAGCAGCGAAGGTTCAGGCGAGCCTGTGCATTCGCGCAGTCTCGCCAGAACCTTTGCTGCTCGCTCATACAAGCAGTGAATCAAGAGGAACCTTCAGACAGAAAGCCATATCCCTGGCCTCTCTGAATGGCTGGGCATCCGCAGTTAAAATTTGTCATGACGTAATGCTCGAAGACACAAATTCGCTTGGCGGGGCTCATATGATTATCTTTCTGTGTATTTTCTGTGTCTGTTCATGTAATGTCAAGACTCATTTTTGCATAGCATAAAAATCCATCAGACAGTGAAAGGGCTTCCTTAGTTCTCATTAAATTTTGACAAATTTGTTTCCCGGCTCAGGAAGGAGTCTGAAAGATGCAGACGGAATGGCAACCATTGTAGACCGTGATCAAACTGCTCATACAGGGGCAGCCTGATATGTGTCTGCTTTGTTTGCTTTGGCCTATCAGTTCCAATACTTGGGATCATTTCAGTATTTTTCAGCTTGAAGAAATATATGGGCTGTATGATGCTTCCACGCGGAGCTGAATCCGGCCCGCACACTAATACTGGTAAACCGCTTAGAGGATCTAAGCCTGTCCAGGAACAGCAGTGCGAGGGGGACCGTCCATGCTAATAAACCCTGTTGGTTTCATTGGGCGACAGGGCTTGAGATGTCATTTCATCTCAATGTCGGGTAAAAGTCCCACAAAATTGGAAGCAACATCTCCAAAATGACCTTTACAGTGTTACAGGGACGTTAAACCTCAAATCAAACCAATTCAGCAAAAATGAGGCTTGGGTTATGTGTGGGTTAATTGAAGGGATTCCTGATCATTGCTTCCACTTCTATTTTGACATTTCATGTGAATTGTGATTTTCAAGTAATGTCAAGCCTTATTTTTGCTGAAAAATAAAATACACCTAAAGCTCTTTATAACACAGTTCATTATAACATGATTTTGGATATAAACAATGAACATGATTTTGGATATAACACAGCTTAATGGTGGATTCCAAAATGCATACATTGTATAGAAAAATGACCATAAATGGTCATATTTCTATATAATCCATATTTTAATTTGGATATACGGTTGTTTAAATGACACTTTTTCTGTTTTGGTCCCCATCAATAGTGTTATAAAGAGGTTGTGGCTTGCTTAGGGCTTATATAAATGGTCATATTTCTATATAATCCATATTTTAATTTGGATATACGGTTGTTTAAATGACACTTTTTCTGTTTTGGTCCTCAACAATAGTGTTATAAAGAGGTTGTAGCTTCCTTAGGCCAAAAAAAAATATATGTGTGGTTCCGGTTACCCGACCGTGCCTAGCTTTTTCCCGCCGACCCTAATTATTTTTTCTATCATGAATATTCCAAACATTTTATGTGCAAAATATATCTTTCATTTTTTCATGGTCCAAGCATTTAAGTACATATTCATTAAAAAGCGCTATCATTAAAAGACAATCTGGTCGTATTTACGCATGAAAATGATGCGCGTCTGCCAAAAACAACATCATAAGCATCCGTGTTTGTCTCTTATACATATAGCTGTGAGCCTAGAATAAAAATGCATATGGTAAACATCGGTATTTAAAAGCTGCTTTTTTATCAATTGCCGCGAGCTGTCAGTTAACGGTAAGTAGCCTGTGCTAATCAATAATAATTTGCCAATTGCAGTTCAAATGGGTCATCGGGTGTGACACGTGGCTACTTCTGAAGAAGCCGATGCTTTGAAGTAACCCATAATTAAAATCCAAAATCTCCAGTACTTAGCACATGCAAGCCAGCCAATAGAACAACCACCGGAAAGAAAATAATAATAATAAAACTACTACCAGAGGGTAACACGTCTGTTGTCTCATTTGATCAACAGGTATTTTGCATGGACCGGTAAGAGAAGCAAAATTAGGAAGCGGTTGGAACCCACAAATTTTGAGTGCAATTTGTTTTCGGAAGCACAAGTTGCATAAAACCTATGTCTCGGACGCAGTAAAAAAACAATGGCGCACAATATTTCTTGCGGTATAATGACGGTATGACCCCTCTCAATAATCAGATTACTTTTGTGACGATAAAAATTATCCAAAACATGTTTTACCACCTGTAGCGATAATCAGACGTCTACACGGTTCAACAAACATAAATATTGCCGACAGATTGTGTCAATCTCTCAAGTATTCCCACTATCTCCATGAACAGAAAGCTAAGCCTCCACAGATGCGCAGGATGATCGTAGTCTTCGCTGGTCACGCATATATAGTTTTTGTCGTTCCACGCTTAATTTCCCGCCGTCATTTTTGAACGTGCATTTGTTGCAATCTGAAATTTTCCCACGTTTTTCAACAACACGTTATCGATAGTTTGCACACACGGTCTTCGCATGCAACCTTTGGAAAACATGACAGTAAAACTGTGCGACAGGTGAAGACACAGATCAGCCTGCGCAGTCTAATCAGTCTTTGCTCTTTCTCCAAACCTTTTGATGTATGGCTTCTGGTATATTCAGAGAGCAGCAAACGAAGAACTCGATGTACAGGCTGATCTTTCGTTAAAAGAAAAGTTTTTTTCCTGAGTGCTGGATGCAGTTTTACGTGTTGTTAAATATAAGGCCCTTTCTGGGTCTGTCAAACACGGTAGCTAATGAGAGCTTGTATGTCATATGGTAGTGGCATCAGAAATGCTTACCGAGAAAAATGCACTGAATGCGTATGCGCACACAGAAAAGACTCAGATCAGCTGGAAGTTCTGCACAGTCTGATCTGAATTTATTGTTCATAAGGTTTCATTTCTCGGAAAACTTAACTGTCGCTGATCAGACTGCCCGCATATGACATTGTCTTCGCTACACGCACATGATAACACTGGTCAGGTAACTTTTCACACCTAATCGTTTAATTGGTATCACTTACATGCACTCGTTATCAAAACACTATTATGGTTTCTTAAAGTGAGATAATTTGGAACAATAAACAGCGGGATTAGCGGTAAACCAACAAACAGCTAATGTTCAACCTTTCATATATTAAGTCTCAAGAGAAACGCTATCATATACATCCTCAAAAAACTGTTATTGTTCGTAAAAATGTAACAAAGGATAGGCTTAAACAAGAAACTGTTTCTGAATGGACACTGGGTTCTACAAGTGTTAAAGTGGACTCAAAAACAACTCATCTTGGACTGTCTAGAACTGAGAAGTCTGAGGTTAACATTAATATCGCGGATCGTGTAAGTTTGGCGAGAAGAACTCTGTATGCGCTTATTAAGACAGGTGTTCATGGAAGTAACGGTTTGAATCCTAAAGTATCTTACAGAATTTACCAGGCATATGTTTTACCGAGACTGTTGTACAGCCTAGAAACTTTGAACCTACGTCAAGTCCATATTAACCAATTACAAAGATTTCATGTAGCCACTTTGAGAAATATTCAGTCTTTGCCAGCCAGAACGGCGTCTTCTGTGGTTCATTTACTACTGGTAGCTTTACCGTTACATGCGGAGATTCACAAAAGACAATTAAGTTTGTTGTATTCAATCATTCATGCTAAAAACACGAAAATGAAGGACCTAATGTACCGTCAGTTAGCAATGGGCGCTTCAGGGAGCTTCTTTGTCACTGCTGAACAAGTCCTGGATCAGTATAATCTACCAACTATCCCTGTTATTTCTGAATACTCGAAACTACGCTGGAGAAATTTGTGTAGGCGCAGTGTGAATACATATTGGTCTGTGAAACTGATAG
The DNA here is from genome assembly GCA_963580285.1 of Lucinisca nassula. Taxonomy (NCBI): domain Eukaryota; kingdom Metazoa; phylum Mollusca; class Bivalvia; order Lucinida; family Lucinidae; genus Lucinisca; species Lucinisca nassula. The sequence goes on along the minus strand of CAUZLF010000370.1, from coordinate 1,203 downwards.
ATGAGGCTCATGAGAAATCAACACTAAGTCATTGTAATATTGCCTTGATGTCAGTCGGAAAGACTCATATGGTGTGGGACTCCGTATCCAACAATGCTAGCGATGTCAAGAGATGCATTACTAAGGTTAGGATGCTTACTGGTGTCTACATACTTCAATCAACGAAGGCTAGATTTAATCAATACAGTGTTGAACAAACTTGTCCTCTATGTCGGTTAGCTACAGAAGATCTTCAGCATATGCTGCTGAGGTGTCCGGCGCTGCACGAAGTTAGAGTATCGGTTTTGGGGGAGATTCGGGATCTTCTTACTGGTCGTTTTGGGCAGAGTTGGTGGAGATCACGTTCCAGAGATCAGCTAGTGGCACTGTTATTGGACAGTACAAACCTACTAGAGCAGACGTCAGAGAAAAGGGAGAGTAACCTCTTATTCCGTCTGGAAGCCCTGGGTAGACGATTTTGTAATAAGTTGCACATGAATCGGCTGCAACTTCATCAAACATTTTTATTAAAAACTTAAAAAACTCTTTTTCCTGTATATATGGCCGTCCCCTCTCAACGCCCAAGCTTGTAAATATTCCAGTCCTGGCCTGATTTGTGTTAACCTGTGAATATTTTGTCAACGATTCGCTTCATTGGATTAACTAACGACGATTGTTACGGCGATTCTTCAACGAGGGATCACCAGTGCGCCATCGACTGGCGGGATTTACAACAGAACAACAACAACAGGCAACAATCTATTGCTAAAAAAATGTCTAAAATATCCATTCTTTAAACAGACATGACGCTGTTATATTTTGGTCAATTTCAGAGATTTTTGTTCCAAAATGTAAAGCAACATTTGCCTTATATCTGCAAAAAGGGTATGGTGCCAGAAAAAAAATCTTGGCGCTAGAGGAAATGGGTCTGGAGCCACGCCATCATAAAAAGGCTGGGAAAACAAATTATAAATAATAATTTGTGCAGTATGTCTGCATTTTCTGGTTCTTGAAACGAAATCAGCTGCCAAGTTTTAGATTCATGTCAGCGTGTCTGAAAGATTGGCTAACGGGTTGACAATAAAGGTACCATGTTGAGGCACGGAGGATACACCATGATCTGTGGCGGGAAAAGAAGCTAAGAGTACCAAGAGTAAACAGCAACTGGAAAGGAAATTTGTCCCACCGCGTCTTGGAAGTGTGTGTAAGGGGTGGGGGTGGGGG